>CM026198.1:853751-1248751 GCA_014839995.1 Xenentodon cancila
GGATGGATGGATGGATGGATGGATGGATGGATGGATGGATGGATGGATGGATGGATAAGTGGATGGATGGATGGATGGATGGATGGATGGATGGATGGATGGATGGATGGATGGATGGATGGACGGGTGGACGGGTGGATGGATGGATTATTATAAGACTATATTATATTTATATATTATATTATAAGATTATTATAAGAACCATTATTGATCAACAGCTGATCACATCAACAAGGGTTACCGTAGAAACCTTTGTCAACACTACAATACAGAGATACATTCACTAATGAGGGCAGCACGGTGGCTTAGTGGTCGGCACTGTTGCCTCACAGCAAGAAGGTTCCTGGTTCAATTCCCGGCCCGGTGGGTCTTTCTGTGTGGAGTTTGCATGTTCTCCCCGTGCTTGCGTGGGTTCCCTCCGGGTACTCCGGCTTCCTCCCACAGTCCAAAAACTAGTAGGTTAATTGATCATTCTGAATTCTCCCTAGGTGTGAATGTGAGGGTGATTGGTTGTTTGTCTTCCATGTGGCCCTGGATAGACTGGCGACCTGTCCAGGTGGACCCCTGCCTTTCGCCTACTATGCGTCGGGATAGGCTCCGACAGACCCCCGTGACCCGGAAACGGAAAAAGCGGGTATAGATAATGGATTCACTAATGAAACTTAAAACTTTACTGTGGAAAAAAGAATCCTGATGTCAACCTTATCCAGAGGAGCTTCACAGGCATCTAGGATGGACCATCACCATGGAAACATGGGTTTTACTGACTGAGGAGTACCTCAAGGCTTCGTATTAAGGGCCGCTGCGTCTTTAATTCCATCATCTGGTGCTGATTAATACAAATGTCAGTTTATATGCAGAAGACCCTCTGATTTATGTTCCCTATAAGTATAATAGATCTTTTTTTAAGAAGAACTGTGCGTCATGTGCTCTGGACAAAAAAGGAAAAGAATCATTCAGTCCAGAATCCAGGCTCTGGACTGGTAACCGGACCGGTCTGACTCCAGTCTTGACCTGTCCACAACAGAGAATGTTGGACTCTCTGTACCAGAAGTAATGGAAATATTACAATGTTGTAAAAATATTTTTGTTTTGGAATGAGTTGCAGGTCTGAAAAAGCGAAACCCTGTCACCGTTTTAACGACCTGAAGCTGATGAGACTGTTTCAGTCACATATACACAGAAGTCTTAGTTCTGCTGCTGATGGATAATTACACTGTTGTATCCTGTCTTGTACCTTTGACGGTGTCTGTGTCTCTTCTCTCTACCTCCTGATCTAAGGAGGATTCTAAAGGAATTAAGTTTTTTTATGGTCAAAGTTCCTGGTTCGACACTTGCATAAATTGCTTAATCAGTCACCAACCTCTTAGAATGACAGCTAGATGGCGTGAAAACTGGGTATAAAACAGTTAAAGACTATTTTAATCCTTCAACATTCAGGATGAACCAAAGACGCTTCCTGCTGCAGCGCCATGAGGATACAGACGGACAGTTCAGGTCGATGGTTTTTCTGAGGCTGCTGGGTCAAAGAAAGAATGTATAACAGTTCAATGGTTGAATCTGACGTTTCCCTCCAACTGATGTGGAATAAAAGACGGAGGCGGAATAATAAACGCGGACTGGACGTGGCTCTTCCTTCGTTCAAACCAAGGAAACTGATGGAGCCTAATGGTTCATGGATGAGTGGAAACGTTCACCCATCCCACTTGTTGCTTTTGCTTTATTTTCCACGACAAACGTGACAGGAGTTTGTTTTCTCTAATCCATAAAATTCAAATCAGAAAAAGTTAAGACAATGTGGGAAAACACACAAAACGGTACAAAGAGCCTCTGAGGAGAAAAGGCGACCAGAGGATCTCCATGCTGTCAACAAACGTGCCCACATGAAAACAAAACCCTGAAGTTGTGTTTTTCCCAGCAGCCCTGCTGACCATCAGCGCTCTGATGATCTGTGATCCTGCATCTCTGTTGGTTTATGGACTGAACGTAAAGTTTCTGCCAGCGTTTGATGTCGTACGGCGGCTCTGAAGGCCCTGTTTGATCTCGGTTTCCAGAGCGACCTGGAGCCGCTCTTGTCCAAACATTTATCTGGTTCTGCTGTCAGCATCTCCACTGACCTTCAGGGAGGAAAACACTGATGGGCACTCTGGACGGCCGTTTAACCGGCTTTGAGGAAGGACGCTAGTGTTGCCAAGACGGCCTTCTTGTAAACGGCAGAACACGCTGTGTTCCTGGAAACTTCCGAGTCTGCAGGCTGGCATTCAAAGGAGTAGAGAAAAGTTGTAATTTTGTTGTTTGTCACACATGCAAAGACTCTGATTCTGTTTTTGTTTTTTTAAGCATGTGGGTAATACTAAGTACATCCTTGCTGCTTCCACAGGTTTTAAGATGGTAAGTTTCAGCCAGCTGCTGCTAATCAGCATCATTGATGAACTGATCATCACCAGTTGCAGACCGCTAGAAAAGCAGATTTTTTTCTTAGCAGTTTTCTGGTCTGGAGCATTCAGGTGTGTGTTAAAACAATGCCAAGAGGGAAAGAGATCAGCAATGCTCTTAGAGAGACAACTGCAAATGCACCTCAATCCAAAATCGGTTATAAAACCATTTTCAAACTATTCAGAGATTCAGAACATTCACAAGTGGAAAACATTCAAGACATTTGTCAATCCTCCCTGGAGTGGACGTCCCAGCTGATTTACCCACAATCAGTCTATGTAAGAATAAAAAAATAAAAAAGAGCAGACCCACTGTGAAGCACGGCGGTGGAGGGATGGTGGTCTGGACCTGGACAGGCATATTCACTTTCTGAAAAATCTCTCTTATCAAATGGGTCTGGTACCCCTCCCATTCACAGAATGTAACAGGTTGGGGCGGGGCTTTATGCAATGACTCAACCAGTAGCGTCTAAGAGCCACTATTCAAAACAACCAAGATGGCTTCTGCTGACAGCTTCTGCTGTCCAATCCGGAGGAACCAGACTGGTTCTTGATACTTGGCTGGACTCCTTACACTCATTCTAGAGTATTCTAAGGACCAATGTGAGGCGTACTAACTTTTGCATGTGTCTGTATGTTCCACCTCATTCGACTTCACGGGTCATCAATGGGAGCGTTCAGAAAGTGACTAGCACACTGGTGCTATTGACACGAGCCCCCAGAAACCTTCTTTACTCCCCTCATGTTTCCCCGTGACCCGTCGACCTCTGCTGGAACAAACATGTGGTATCAGGTTTACAGCCAAAGGTGCGAAGGTCATCAGCCGCACAAACACTCGCTGCAGTTAATCTGGGAGACACGGGGAGGTGTTCGGGACAAGTCCTGCTTCCTTCCAATACAAACACCCCTGAAAAGAACCGGACCCTTCAAAAATGAGCCAAGTAACAAAGGAAGAGCTCTTCTAAGACTGTAACAGAACCCACCCATAAACCACGGAACATGAACCTGACTCCCACGGGGATTTCTTGCTTGTACCATTCGAAAAGAAGCCTGTCAGCTCTCTGACATTTTGAGGGCAAGGCAGGGACACAGTGAAGGAAAAAGAGGAATGAGAGCTGAGGGAAGTGCTGCACACAAAGCATGTCTACGAGGATGAGGAACATCAACCACGGCTTTCTGAACGCTTCCCGTCAGCAGCAGATAGACTCCAAGCTTGACCATGAATCCAGTCAACAGAAGGGTCATGCTCCAAACACACCAGATAAACTCCACATGGACATAAAACCTCAATCAAAACAGAGTCAGATGATTTGCAAACCTAAAACACCTGTTACACACAAACACAAACCTGCCAAACGATGTAAATGAGACATTTTACCACGCGCACAAAATAACAGCTCATCAGAGTTTGAGTTTCCCAACAGTTTTTACCGTTTTTGTGGTAATCATGAGTGGAGGAGGATTACCTGGAGGTCAAAGAACTTGCTGTATCTTCTGTAGATGATGTGGGAGGTGTTGTCAGAGTACGTGACATTGATGAGATAAACCTGCCAAAAGAAGAAACAAACAAATAAGCACATTAACCCTGTGAACTCAGAGCTTCTGTTTGACTTTCCTGTCTGAAACAAAGTCCTCTTAGAAGCAACACAGATGCTTCTTCTTCAGGTCCAACTGGACAGACCTGAAGCACAAAGAACACGGTGTCCAGGAGCATCTTCAATAAGACCAAGGACTAAACACCGACCCCAACACGGAACCTGGATGAAATAATCTCTACACTAAATGGTTTTTGCTGTATTTGTAACTAATTCCTATTTTTAGTTTTCACCCACATCCAGGACCTGGTCTGCTGCCGTTTGTTTGGCTGCAATTACATCACCAGACACCGGGTGGCGGCGTGGGCCGTGGTGACCTGCAGCTTCCAGAACCCTGAGGTGAGCACTTCCAGCCACATACAGTCGGGATCACCTCAACAGCCAGGAAGAGTTCCAGAACCAGCTTCCTCCAGCAGGTCTGGACCGGCATGGGGCTGGACTGGGCGCTTCCCCCCAGCTGGGAGTGTGTACGAAGGGGTTGTCCCCGGAGGACAGGAGGGTACCTGCACCTTCAGAGGAGCCGCTCCCAACTGTTGTTGTGCTCACACAGCAGGCAGAAAGAAGTTCAGCTAAGACGCGTTTTAGTGGCCTGAAGGCCGATTTATCTGCTTGTATCAGAGACGTCTTCAGGAAGTTCTGGCACCTCCATGTGGAGCAGCTGCTGAGCTGAAGTGTTTAGGGACGTATCTCAGGAATGACGATGATCTGGATGATTGACACCTCTGTGGAATTTTCTCAGCCAATAGAATCAACAGGAAGCTGATACAAAGACATGAGCCGATGGTCCAATCACAACGTTGATGACTCAGCAGTCCTGGTTTCATATGTCTCTAACAAAATCTCTGAGACATCAAAATATTTTTGATTGGACACAGAGACTTGAGACGTCGGTCTGACGGCAGATTAAACACTCAGAACCGCACTCAGAACCCAGACTCCGACGCGTGTCTGTGGGGTTCCTGACCAGAGTAAAAACAGCTGGGTTTCATCCTGAATGGTGACATCATCCCTCTTATCAGACGGACTTACTGGGCTGAAGTGGCGCGGCCAGCGAGAGGCTAATAAGATGAGAAAGAGTCCATTTATCTGTCAAGAGAATCTTCCCTAATCTAATGAAACATAACCACGGTAACGCATTCACAGGCCAGCCACGTTTCATCACAGAAGTTAGGAGTAGGCGGGATCTCGCCGTTCCTGATAGAGGAAGACCTGAATGTGAAAGCACTCGAGCGGATGAGCTGTTATATTAAACCGTGAGCTTGAGCTGCTGCATCGTTGGGAAAACCTTTTGAACCAAACTGGAATGCTTAGGTGCAAATGTTCATGCAGGTACTTTGCAATTCTGTCCCTGAACGGGAGTAAATGCTCCATAAAACAGAGTTCCCTTGATCCACAACATGGTTCATCGGTGTCCCGTACATCAAACCGTGACAGCGTGGACTGACCGGGTCGGTCACATGCGGGAAGGTGACAGACTAGCAGCTGAGAAGGGAACTTAATGATCAGTGTTTGCAGATCCGCTCGTTAGCTGCAAGGAAAGACGCGAGACTGGAGCACGTGTCCGTCAACAGAGCAGCATCTGGGACGTTGCAGGTACTGGCTGCCTGATTACTCCTCCGATTAACCTGCTGATTACTCCAATTAACCAGCTGAAAACTGCTCCGATTAACCTGCTGCTTACTCAGATTAACCAGCTAAAAACTCCTCCAATTAACCAGTTGATAACTCTGATTAACCTGCTGATTACTCCAATTAACCATCTGAAAACTCCTCCGATTAACCTGCTTAAAACTCCTCCGATTAACCTGCTTAAAACTCCTCCGATTAACCTGCTGATTACTCCAATTAACCTGCTGAAAACTCCTCCGATTAACCTGCTGAAAACTCCTCCGATTAACCAGCTGATTACTCAGATTAACCTGCTGATTACTCAGATTAACCAGCTGGAGTTCATCTGCTGCTGGCATGAAGCCCCCCTCCACATGTTCTCCCTCATCCAAACAGATTCTGCTAGTCATGCTCCACTGGGTTAGTCAAGATTAGTCCCTACTTTCATTCCCACCTCATTGTGTTTAAAACATTATAAAATCCTCTGATGGCAGTGAGTCTCAGGATTAGTCAAATACAGAGTAGAGAAACAACAACATATACAACTTTTTTCACTGTGCCATTAATTATTTAACAAAAATGAAGTCAAATAAAAAATAAAAAAAACTTATGTGGGTAATACTAAGTACCCCTTTACTGCCTCTGAAGGGTTTAAGAGAATAACATTCAAACAGGTGCTGCTAATCATCATCACTTATGAACTGATCAGCAGCAGCTGTGCAGACCTCTAGAAAAGCAGATGTTTTGAATGTTTGCATTTTGTGTGGTGACACAATGCTAAGAGTACAAGACAACAGCAATGGTCTTAGAGCAGCTGCACATCAGTTGGCTTAGTGGTCAGCACTGTTGCCTCACAGCAAGAAGGTTCCTGGTTCGATTCCCGGCCCGGTGGGTCTTTCTGTGTGGAGTTTGCATGTTCTCCCCGTGCTTGCGTGGGTTCCCTCCGGGTACTCCGGCTTCCTCCCACAGTCCAAAAACATGCAGGGTAGGTTCATTGATCAGTCAGATCATTCTGATCATCAACAAAAAATGATCAGTCAAAATATAAGTCAGTCTGTTCGATTGAAGCCAAAAAAACCACTGAAGATCAGAATATTTTATTGACATTTAATTGAGCGAATGTTAGCAATCTGGTGCTAGCAGTTAGCGCAACGTTCCAGCTGTTTCCAGCGTTTATTAGGTCAACCATTAGCATGCTAGTGCTACTCCGTTCACTTCATAATCTTTAAAAACCTGATTAAAGGTCTCACAGGATTTTGTGAAGTAAAGCCGACGTCGTCCAGAGTGAATTAGCGCTCGCGGTTCAGTCCGATCAAACTCCTGCTCACAGCCTCCTCCGACCCTGAGGACCGACCTCCCGCCACGCCTCTGGACCACTTCGCTCCTCTCAGATGCTGAGCTGAAGTGTAAGACGTGAGGCAGCCGGGCACATGCGGGCATCCAAAAGATCCAAACCCCAGAAGCAGATGGGTGTGTGAAGGCAACCGCAGCGGAAAACGAAGCAGCCGCCCTCCTCCGGCTGGTCGCGCTCAAAATATCAGCCTCAAACCTGCTGCCCTTCCCGTCCCTGAAATAAACGCTCCACCCGGCGGAGGCAGTAAACCAGGCCGCCGCCTGGCGTAAACATCTCTCACTTGTTTATGATCAAATTTTCAAGCTGCTTCTTATCCGTCTTTTACAAGTCCAAACTGATGGACAGCTAAGAGAAGCCAACACTGAAATGTCCCCCTCCTCAGCCTCCTGGTCAGGTCTGTTCAGGGGTCCTGGATAGGAGGGTCTTCAGATTCAAGAGGACCAGTGTGGTTTCCGTCCTGGCCGTGGAACGGTGGACCAGTTCTACACCCTCAGCAGGGTCCTGGAGGGATCGTGGGAGTTTTCCCAACCAGTCCACATACGTGCTTTGTGGACTTGGAGACGGCATTTGATTGTGCCGCTCTTGTGGTGTCCTATGGTGGGTTCTCCGGGAGTCCAGTTTACCAGACCACCTTATCCGGGCTGTCCGGTCCCCCTACGTCGGCTGTAAATGGGACTCGTTTCCTGTGGGGGTTGGAGTCCGCCAAGGCGGCTCTTTGTCACCGACTCTGTTCAGTACTTTCATAGACTGAATTTCTAGGTGCGGCCAAAAGGTTGGAGGTTTCTGGTTTGGTGGCATCAGAATTGGGTCTCTGCTTGTTTCAGACGATGTGGTTCTGTTGGTTTCATCAGGCCAAGACCTTTAACTCTCGCTGGAGCGGTTCGCAGCCGAGTGTGAAGCAGCTGAGATGAGAATCAGCACCTCTAAATTTGAGACCACAGTCCTGATTCAGGTATGGATGTAGTGCGGCCCGGGTCAGGGATCAGATCCTGCCCCAAGCATCTCTGGGTCTTGTTCACGGGTGATGGAAGGATGGCGCGGGAGATTGATTGGCGGATCAGTGGAGCATCTGCAACAAACTTTCGTGGTGAAGAAGAAGCTCAGCTGAAAGGTTAAGCTGTCGATTTACTAGTCGGTCTACGTTCCCCCACCTGTGGTCCCGAGCTGTGGGTAGTGACTGAAAGAACCATCCATCCATTATCTATACCCGCTTAATCCGTTACCGGGTCACGGGGCTCCATCGGAGCCTATCTCGACGCATAGCAGGCGAAAGGCAGGAAGACCAGGACAGGTCGCCAGTCCGTCGCAGGGCCACCAATCACACTCACATTCACACCTACGGGCAATTTAGTATGAACAATTAACCCAACATGCATGTTTTGGACTGTGGGAGGAAGCCGGAGAACCCAGAGGGAACCCACGCAAGCACGGGGAGAACATGCAAGACCCACCGGGCCGGGAATCGAACCAGGAACCTTCTTGCTGTGAGGCAACAGTGCTGCCGACTGAAAGAACGTTATCGCAAATACAAGCGGCAGAAATGAGTTTTCTCCGCTGGGTATCCAGGCTCTCCCTTAGAGACACGAGGAGCTCAGAGTAGAGCCACTGCTCCTCTTCATCGAGAGGAGCCAGAGGAGGTGGCTCCAGCATCTGGTGAGGTTTTCCAGGCATGTCCCACTAGGAGGAGACCCCGGGGAAGACCCAGGACACGCTGCAGGGACTATGTCTCTCAGGTGGCCTGCGAATGCCTTGGGACCCCCCCGACGTGAAGTGGCCGGGGAGAGGGAGGTCCGGGCTTCCTTGCTCAGGCTGCTGCCCCCACGACCCGACCTCGGATAACGGGTAGAAGATGGATGGATGTTGGTTTTTTTAGTTTTGTTTGGTCTTTAGTGTGAAAAGTGTAAACACTCACAGATCGCGAGACCCTGATCACCGGTGGGTATTTCAGACTGGAATCAGCTGGTATTAGACTGGTATTGATTGGTATTTCTGATTGGTGTCACAGTGTTGCCCACAAGATTATTTCCTCCTGTTTGGAGCTAAGAGTGACTACAACCAGATGATTTCATTTCAGCAGCTGTAGGACACAGTCCTCCCTCCTAAATCCTGCAGGAAGGGGGTACTTAGTATTTTATTTCAGTTTGGTTTCCTTTGTATTCGATGAATAATGTCAGTGAAAATAGTGATTGCAGCTTTGCTGCAGATGCTGTCGAAGGCTCAAAATCAGCTCTTTGGACCTTCTGTACGGTTTCTCTCGTCACGGCTACATCTGGAAACAGATGTGATCTAAAGACTGAAACGTCAGGAACCTGCAGATTAAACGCTGGATGAAGCAAAGACCTGAAACCATATCAGATCTTCTCCATGATGGATCAGACAAGTTCCGATTCAGCAGGGTGAACCTTCATTTCTGCCATGTTAACTCTGTTTTCAAAGGAGCCTGAACAAAAATACACAAACAACAAAAAACAGAGGATGGAAAAAGGCTTGGGGGGCTGGAATGTCCCAGATATGAAAAAAAAGAGCTTGTAATCCAACCGGGAAGCGAGACATGAAAACAAAAGTCCTATTCACGCTCTGAAGAGACACGGAAACACGAATTCTGACAACAAAACGAATTGGACCTGCGACTGCTCCAGCATGTTCGTCTACAACAGCCACGGACATTCCCGTCACGTTCAGTCCTCTACATTAACGTAGAACATCGACATTCAGACATGGTTGAGGCAGCAAACGAGCAGATAAAGACACTTACAGCTGTAGAGCACGGCTGGATCCAGACTGGGAGTCTTCAAGAGAAGAAGAAGAGAGCGCGCTGAGCTTGGCGGGGCCCGGTATGTGGGCCGCGGGCCGTGAACCGTGGGCCGTGAACCGCGGGCCACGCCTAAACTACTATATTTGAAATAACCTATAAAACAGGCCGACAGCATTCTTCCAAACCTCGGAAGCAGAAAGGACTCGACTTGAAGAGAGCCTGTTGGAGAACGTCTCTTCGTCACGTCTGGGCTACATAGACCCCCACGTCGGACCGACCGTCTCGTCTCGACCGTCTCGTCTCGACCGTCTCGTCCTGCACAGATGTGTCTGAGCGGTTCCCAGGGAGCCGACACAGACACGGCAGCAGGAAAGCCGAGCGAGGCTCGTTCACAACCAGGAGGCCTTGAAGGAGCCCAGAAGATAAAGTTCTGTCATGTGCACATGGAAAAAGGACCAGTCTTCAAGGCCATGCCTCCTGGGTTTCTGAGCTCTACTGACCACCAGGGTCTGGATCTGGACCTTCGGTTGATCTACCCACCACCATGGTCTGGATCCGGACCTGCGGTTCCTCTACAGACCACCATGGTCTGGATCCGGACTTGCAGGTCCTCCACCGACCACCAGGATCTGGATCTAAACTTGCAGGTCCTTCAAAGACCACCAGGGTCTGGATCCGGACCTGCGGTTCCTCTACAGACCACCATGGTCTGGATCCGGACTTGCAGGTCCTCCACCGACCACCAGGATCTGGATCTAAACTTGCAGGTCCTTCAAAGACCACCGGGGTCTGGATCCGGACCTGCCGTTCCTCTACCGACCTCCAGGGTCTGCATCCAGAGCTTCCCAGCAGCTCCAGAGACTCTACCAATGAAGCCTCAAGGGACTGGGACTTGTTGAGGAAACAACTCTCTTATCACCTCCCATCCTGCTGACACACATGTGCACTGAGAAGTTTATGATGCATGTTTGTGACTCGGCGATCCAGCTTTCCCCACGCTCCAACAAGCCCCCCCTTCACAAAAGCCCCGACCCCCATCGAAGCACAAGCATTTCCAGCTGGTTTGACAAACAAATAGGATTCAGCGGTTGCCTCAGATCCAGTCTGTGGTTTTCTCCTCCTCCTCCCTCCCTCCCTCCGTCACTTCCCTTCTTTTCTTCCCACAGTAACAAGCCTCGTCTCCAGAGACCCAGTGGTGACGGAAAGTAGGCCACGGTTGGGGCCGGTGAGACTGAAGAGCCCCAAACTGCAGACCAGCTGGGCTCTGAGAAGATCTCGAGCCGACAGTCACATCCAGACAACTGCGACGACAGGCGACGCTGATAACTGGAATCTTGAAATGTAGTCAGCCATCCTGTCTCTATCAGCCAGAAGCCAGAGGGAAAGCTTGGGTTGCATTGTGGGTAGTATAACTACAATCCCGCCTTTCCCCCAAAGACAGCTGGGAAATACTCCATCCATGGACTGTAGAAGAAGAACTGGACAAAACCGCTGTGATGTCACTCACAGGTTCAGGAAGGGTTTCCGAAGACCCTCCTTCATCTCACCATGATGGCAGGAACCAACACGGCCGACCACAGTTAATCCAATAATGGGCAAATAGGTGGAGCCAGAAGGTCTGGAAGCCGGCTGGACCACACCCACCTTGGCTCAGTTTTACCCAAGCTGATCTAGCTTATGCTAACCCATGATGCTAATTAATACTTCTTTACATTAATTCTGATAAAATCAGCAACATCCTTCATTGGGCTCCGCCTATTTTTGCTATATCCGGGGTTGGGCAGAGTCAGCTTCTGCCAAGGTGGTAACAACCAACAAATGTGCTTCCAAATGTGTGGTGGGAAACCTGCGGCTGCGATGTCCCGGAGCATTTTTCTAGACGTTTTCTACGCTCCAGGGTTCTACTTCCTGTCTCACGCTGCAGCAGTTCCTCCATCGGTTCTTTTACTTCTAGTTCACAGGTGGCCATGTGACTTTTTGACCGCCACGTAAACCTGCAGATGATTACAGGTTTGAGCTCGGCTTTAAATAGTTAAACGCTCCCAGACGCTGCCGTTTGAGGAAGTAAACAGAAACGTACGTTCAGTCGAAACCGTCCAACATCGCTCATTTTCCTCTAGAAAAACAACAAAAGTCACGTTTCTGGAACTGGAACGAGCTAAGAAAACATTGTTCCGTTTCATTATTATTACTGTTCGTTCTTTTATTTGGCTTTCTGTTTATCACCGTACCACTGGCGGCAAAAGGAGCAGGAAGGGGAGGGATTAAGTCGCGTAAAAGGAAACTAAAGTTCCGATGTTCATTTCAGCTGTTTGTAACACGTAGACCCTCCTTGGATGAGATTTCAAGAAATTTGTTCCTCAAGAATTCGCACCGATTGTCTGAACCATGTTCTGTCAGCAATTTCAAGGAATCACAGGAAAAAAGGTCTAACCCGTACCGTTCTCGAAATATGAGGCAAAATAAAAAAAGTAAAGGCTGCATAGCTCCCCCTACTGGCCAGACATTTGAAAAGTCAGCAAACTTTTGGTTCTGATTCCAAACAAAGTCTCGGATAAAACAACCACATTTATGGTTTTAATCTCAGGTGGTTTAATGTATCATTTGCGTTTTGGTCTAACTCAAAAAAAAAAAAAAGTTACAATACAAAGTCAGAAATTCCTCAAAATTTATCAATTATTGAGAAATTGTCTTGCACAAACTTGGGAGTGTATAGTTTTACATTTTTGGTTTTTTATTTTAGTTTTTGTCGTGCCAATTTTCAGGTAAAATAAATAAAGTAAAAAATGTTTTTCTTGTAAATTTGCAAGTTCATACAGTTCTATGTTTTGTCTTGCAAAATAATGAATTTATATTCAAAAGTTTAAAAAACCTCAGAATTTCTGAGCTTTCTTGAACAAATGTATGAATTACTGGTCAGAGTTTCTGAATCTTCTTTTTTAATCGTTTTTTCATCTTTACATATCACGCTGTCATACAAGCAAAATGTAAGCAGCTACATTTATTTCTACTTCCACTTTAATTCACAAATGCAGCCGGTTTCTTGTTAAAGTGTGACGGATTAATGCATCACTGCAGACCAACACCTTAGGGGCCGCATACCCAATCTTGCACAGGGCCCCCATAACATTAGAAACGCCTCTGCAGAGGTGATAAATGGAATGAAACGAGGCGGGAAACTCACGTAGTGTTTGGACGGACTGCGCCTCTTCTCCACGTCCACGACTTTCACGTCCAGAACGGTCCGGAACTGCATGTTGACCCTGCAGAGGGTTTGCATAAAAGCTGCTGAGGTGTTGATGGTGCTGCTGGTGCTGCTGGTGAGGAGGGGGCGGTTCAGCTTCCCCGCGTCACGGGAGAGAAATTAAAACATTTCTCGTTGTGGCACGAAATAATTCAGATGAGGCAGGTCTGATGTGGCAGCGCGGACTTCCACGACCACCCAGCTGACCTTAGCGCCGGTCCGCTCTCCGTCAACGGCCGAATATGCAGCTCTTTCCCGGTGCGGCCACCGCGGCTGGCCGACGGAGCGCTGGAAGAGGCGGTCACCTTAAAAATAGCATAAAAAAGTGAAGCGAGTTCCTTTGTGTATGTGGGTTCAGAAGACGCCGTGAAGTTAGTGTCAGGTTGGACACTCGACACACTGGGATCCAGCGCCCTGCCACTAAGGGATCGTCAATAAATTACCAACGGGATGACGCAAAACCACTGTCCTCGCGCATTTTTTATATATATTTTTTTTTAATTTTTATTTCATGCATTCTTCTAATTTGAAGTAACATTTTAACCATTTTTAACTTTTTCATATCTGCATCTGTTCACACTCTAGGCATGAAACTGCAGTGGGCCTCATGTTTACATTACAACAAACGCGTCATGGTCTTGAGTATGGCAAGCCACAGAAGCCACTAAACGTCAGTTTAATAACTTATTTAGATTTTTTTAATTTTAAAAAGAGAAACATCTAAATTAACACAATACCACTTTTTATAATATGATACAGCACAATGTAATTAAATGCAGAATAAATTGTGTAAAAATACATGTAAGAATTAGAAAGCACAATATTTCATTGCGTCATTGCATTGTTTTACCCAATCTTCTGACACTTCTGACTTTATTAAAAGTGGCGTCAACACATAAAAAGTGGGATTCATTTATAAAATGAATTCAGGTAAAAACTTCCCTTTCAGAGGGAGGAAACCTGGATCAGGACCTGGATCATAAGGGGGAAGAAACCTGGACCAGGACCTGGATCATAAGGGGGACCCTCCTGCTGAAGACCAGCTGGTAGAACAGGAAGTAGAGAGAAGAGACACAGACACACCGTCAAAGGTACCAAAGACCAGATCCATCAGTATAATCATCTGTTACCTGGAGAACTGAGAGTTTTCTGTCCATCAGACTGGTACCTGGTTAGTTGGTGGACTACAGAGACCACTATCTAAACAGGTGTAGAAAGCAGACACTGAGGTGGTCAGAGGTGGGACTGCAGGTCAGTGGATCATGTTGGGGTCCCCCTGCAGCAGGTCTACAGCAGCAGATCCAGATGAAGCTGTGTTGAAGACCAGCTGCTCCAGTCTGGTCCTGCAGCTGCAGCTGTGACTACTGGTCCTGACACACTAAAGTTTACACCAACTAGATGTTTTACTGAACACAAACGTTTGAAGTTTGGTTTTAAAGGTGGAGGTGGTGTCAGCCTCCTTCACCCAAACTGGAAGTTGGTTCCAGAGTGATGGTTCCTGATAGCAGAAGACCCGTCCTCCAGATCTACATCTGGATCTTCTAGGAACTACGAGTAAACCTGCACTCTGAGTACCGAGAACTCTATTTGAAACGTTAGGTACTATCAGATTGTGCAAATATTGAGGCAAATATTGAAGTATGCTGTTTAGGACTTTATACACAAGTAATACAATTTTGAACTGGATTCTGAGTTTTCTGGGGAGCCGATGGATCTCTTGTTGGTTCCTGTCAACATTCCCGCTGCTGCATTATTTATTTATTTATTTTTTCATGATCATTCTTGTCAGTATGTACAAGGACATCGTGCACACGCTGTATGTACGATACACCGAAATGAGTCTCTGCTTTTAACCCATCAACTAGTTTCACTAGTGAGCAGTGGGGCTGCTAGCAGGGCAGCGCCCCGGGGAGCAATTGGGAGTTAAGGGCCTTGCTCAGGGGCCCCCAGTGATTTACCATTGTGGGCAGCCTGGGCTTGAACCTGGGTCCTCCACACCCACCACTGTAACCACTAGGCCACCACTCCACTTTTGGATCATCTGGAGGATCTTCAGAGAATTACTTGGACATCCAGCCAACAACACGTTACAGTAATCTAGTCTAGAAGATACGAACGCATGAATTAGTTTTCCAGCATCACTCTGGGAGAGGATGCTCCTGATCTTTGCGATATTACGGAGGTGGAAAAACGCGGTTTTACAAACCTGATTAATATGCTGTTTAAATGACAAATCCTGATCGATTATAACGCCAAGGTTTCTCACAGTTTTACTGGAGGACATCGCAAGACCATCTAATCCCTTCCTGAGATGTTTGGGACCACAAACAACAACTTCTGTTTTATCAGAATTTAGTAGCAAACAATTTCTGGACATCCAGTCCTTGATGTCCTTAAGACACATCTGAAGTTTGTCTGATGGTTCTGTTTCATCTTCATAGACAGATACAGCTGCGTATCATCAGCATAACAATGAAAATTAATGCAGTGGTTCCGGATAAAACTTCCCAAGGGTTGCATGTATAAACTGAACAGGATTGGCCCTAGAACTGAACCCTGCGGGACACCATAGCAGTTACGGAAGACCCTGTACGGAAGAAACCTCATGAACATGAACAAACTGGAATCTATCAGACAGATATGATTTAAACCAATCTAGAGCTGTCCCTTTAATCCCAACAACATACTCTAGTCTCTGCAGTAAAATGCTGTGATCTATAGTATCAAAAGCAGCACTGAGGTCCAGCAGAACCAGTATGGACACTAACCCATTATCTGAGGTCCAGCAGAACAAGTATGGACACTAATCCATTATCTGAGGTCCAGCAGAACCAGTATGGACACTAACCCATCATCTGAGGTCCAGCAGAACAAGTATGGACACTAATCCATTATCTGAGGTCCAGCAGAACCAGTATGGACACTAATCCATTATCTGAGGTCCAGCAGAACCAGTATGGACACTAGTCCATCATCTGAGCTCCAGCAGAACCAGTATGGACACTAACCCATTATCTGATGTCCAGCAGAACCAGAATGGACACTAACCCATCATCTGAGGTCCAGCAGAACCAGTATGGACACTAATCCATCATCTGAGGTCCAGCGGAACCAGTATGGACACTAGTCCATCATCTGAGCTCCAGCAGAACCAGTATGGACACTAATCAATCATCTGAGGTCCAGCAGAACCAGTATGGACACTAATCCATTATCTGAGGTCCAGCAGAACCAGTATGGACACTAATCCATTATCTGAGGTCCAGAAGAACCAGTATTGACACTAACCCAATATCTGAGGTCCAGCAGAACCAGTATGGACACTAACCCAATATCTGAGGTCCAGCGGAACCAGTATGGACACTAATCCATTATCTGAGGTCCAGCGGAACCAGTATGGACACTAATCCATTATCTGAGGTCCAGCGGAACCAGTATGGACACTAATCCATCATCTGAGGTCCAGCAGAACCAGTATGGACACTAATCCATCATCTGAGGTCCAGCAGAACCAGTATGGACACTAATCCATTATCTGAGGCCCAGCAGAACCAGTATGGTCACTTACCCATCATCTGAGGTCCAGAAGAACCAGTGTGGACACTAATCCATCATCTGAGGTCCAGCAGAACCAGTGTGGACACTAATCCATCATCTGAGGTCCAGCAGAACCAGTATGGACACTAACCCAATATCTGAGGTCCAGCGGAACCAGTATGGACACTAATCCATTATCTGAGGTCCAGCGGAACCAGTATGGACACTAATCCATTATCTGAGGTCCAGCGGAACCAGTATGGACACTAATCCATCATCTGAGGTCCAGCAGAACCAGTATGGACACTAATCCATCATCTGAGGTCCAGCAGAACCAGTATGGACACTAATCCATTATCTGAGGCCCAGCAGAACCAGTATGGTCACTTACCCATCATCTGAGGTCCAGAAGAACCAGTGTGGACACTAATCCATCATCTGAGGTCCAGCAGAACCAGTGTGGACACTAATCCATCATCTGAGGTCCAGCAGAACCAGTATGGACACTAATCCATTATCTGAGGTCCAGACGAACCAGTATGGACACTAATCCATCATCTGAGGTCCAGAAGAACCAGTATGGACACTAATCCATCATCTGAGGTCCAGCAGAACCAGTGTGGACACTAATCCATCATCTGAGGTCCAGCAGAACCAGTGTGGACACTAATCCATCATCTTAGGTCCAGCAGAACCAGTATGGACACTAATCCATCATCTGAGGTCCAGAAGAACCAGTATGGACACTAATCTATTATCTGAGGTCCAGCAGAACCAGTATGGACACTAATCCATTATCTGAGGTCCAGAAGAACCAGTATGGACACTAATCTATTATCTGAGGTCCAGCAGAACCAGTATGGACACTAATCTATTATCTGAGGTCCAGCAAAACCAGTACGGACACTAATCCATCATCTGAGGTCCAGAAGAACCAGTATGGACACTAATCTATTATCTGAGGTCCAGCAGAACCAGTATGGACACTAATCTATTATCTGAGGTCCAGCAGAACCAGTATGGACACTAATCCATTATCTGAGGTCCAGCAGAACCAGTACGGACACTAATCCATTATCTGAGGTCCAGCAGAACCAGTATGGACACTAATCTATTATCTGAGGTCCAGCAGAACCAGTACGGACACTAATCCATTATCTGAGGTCCAGCAGAACCAGTATGGACACTAACCCATTATCTGAGGTCCAGCAGAACCAGTATGGACACTAACCCATTATCTGAGGTCCAGCAAAACCAGTATGGACACTAACCCATCATCTGAGGTCCAGTAGAACCAGTATGGACACTAATATATTATCTGAGGTCCAGCAGAACCAGTATGGACACTAATCTATTATCTGAGGTCCAGCAGAACCAGTATGGACACTAATCCATTATCTGAGGTCCAGCAGAACCAGTACGGACACTAATCCATCATCTGAGGTCCAGAAGAACCAGTATGGACACTAATCTATTATCTGAGGTCCAGCAGAACCAGTATGGACACTAATCTATTATCTGAGGTCCAGCAGAACCAGTATGGACACTAATCCATTATCTGAGGTCCAGCAGAACCAGTACGGACACTAATCCATTATCTGAGGTCCAGCAGAACCAGTATGGACACTAATCTATTATCTGAGGTCCAGCAGAACCAGTATGGACACTAATCTATTATCTGAGGTCCAGCAGAACCAGTATGGACACTAACCCATTATCTGAGGTCCAGCAAAACCAGTATGGACACTAACCCATCATCTGAGGTCCAGTAGAACCAGTATGGACACTAAT
The DNA here is from genome assembly GCA_014839995.1 of Xenentodon cancila. NCBI lineage: Eukaryota > Metazoa > Chordata > Actinopteri > Beloniformes > Belonidae > Xenentodon > Xenentodon cancila. Next base: position 872,071 of record CM026198.1, read on the forward strand.
CTATTATCTGAGGTCCAGCAGAACCAGTATGGACACTAATCCATTATCTGAGGTCCAGCAGAACCAGTATGGACACTAATCCATTATCTGAGGTCCAGCAGAACCAGTACGGACACTAATCCATTATCTGAGGTCCAGCAGAACCAGTATGGACACTAATCTATTATCTGAGGTCCAGCAGAACCAGTATGGACACTAATCCATTATCTGAGGTCCAGCAGAACCAGTATGGACACTAACCCATTATCTGAGGTCCAGCAGAACCAGTATGGACACTAACCCATTATCTGAGGTCCAGCAAAACCAGTATGGACACTAACCCATCATCTGAGGTCCAGTAGAACCAGTATGGACACTAATCTATTATCTGAGGTCCAGCAGAACCAGTATGGACACTAATCTATTATCTGAGGTCCAGCAGAACCAGTATGGACACTAATCCATTATCTGAGGTCCAGCAGAACCAGTATGGACACTAATCTATTATCTGAGGTCCAGCAGAACCAGTATGGACACTAATCCATTATCTGAGGTCCAGCAGAACCAGTACGGACACTAATCCATTATCTGAGGTCCAGCAGAACCAGTATGGACACTAATCTATTATCTGAGGTCCAGCAGAACCAGTATGGACACTAATCTATTATCTGAGGTCCAGCAGAACCAGTATGGACACTAATCCATCATCTGAGGTCCAGTCGAACCAGTATGGACACTAATCCATTATCTGAGGTCCAGCAGAACCAGTACGGACACTAATCCATTATCTGAGGTCCAGCAGAACCAGTATGGACACTAATCTATTATCTGAGGTCCAGCAGAACCAGTATGGACACTAATCCATCATCTGAGGTCCAGCAGAACCAGTATGGACACTAACCCATTATCTGAGGTCCAGCAGAACCAGTATGGACACTAATCCATTATCTGAGGCCATAAGAAGGTCATTGGAGACTGGAACCAGTGCTGTTTCTGTGCTATGATGCATCTGAACCCTGACTGAAGAACTTCAAATAGATCATTTCTAGACTAACAGTCACACAGCTGCTGCAACGACCTTTTCCAGAATTTTAAGAGTTTTATCTGATCTAACTATTTTTAAAACATAATATAAATGCTCCACAGTGAAGCACTTAAACATTGTTAATTACCGTTATCTAGGTTTTCCTACCAAGGAGGTGAATTTCATTTCTCCAAATGCTCAATATTTAATGAAGACTATATAGAAAAACAAAAAAGTGGACAAATCCGCTTTGATTCCACTCAGATTTCTGGAGAGTGCTTTTGAAACCTTTTTTTTTTTTTATTGCACAGCAATACTTCTTTATTGCATTAATTATTGCACGGCGGGACTGAGATCCAGCTGAAACCTGCCGTCTTTAGTCAACTTACCACAAATACAGATGTGAACTTGGCTGGCTTGTTTGTGCTGCTCTACCGTGCTCACTGATGTCACCTTGCACTCGTTCTGATCAAATCTGTCCAAATATCCTCACCTCAAGCGTCATGACCGAAACAACTTCCAACACGGGTGCTGCCAGAGCTGAAATGAGGGCTAGCACATTCTGGTTTTCTGAAGAGCGCTTTTGAAGCGTATTTTTCTTCATTCTGTACTGTGCCATGCTGGAATTGGGTGAAACAAGCACAGCATCGCCACCCTGGTTCAGTTGGTTTAGGATCACTGGGTACTAAGAAAGTAGTGAAAACCTACGCATGAAATTTTATTGAAAATAGTTTTTTTTTTAAATAAAATCTTCCAACAAGATAGATGCCATATCTCGAACTACAGAAATTTGGCTCGGGTTTGATGCCACTGGGTCAGGCGGATTGGAAGCGATTGAAAAAGTATTGTAAAACATGAGGTTGTGGTCGTTCAGTTGGTAATTTGTTGATGATCCCTAAGTGAGAGAGCGCAGAATGCGAAACGAACGTCCGTCACAAACCAACCTCAAACTAACTTCATATCAATATACAGAAACGGCATCTGCATACCCAGAGCCTCCGGAGGCTGTGTGAGAGCAGGAGAACCGGCGGATCCAGCGGCTCCCGCGATGAATCCAGGCCGGAGTCAGGAAAGCTTTCCCCGCGTCCTCACGTAGGACGAAACAGTCCAGAAGGAACAAACCCAGCCGCTACAGCGTCGCTTACATATGATTACGTACGTTCTCGACTCATTCATTCCCTCAAGGCCACACAAGTTTCCCCCTGCGCGCCAGAAAACGTGAATTAATTTGGGGCAAATATCCGGAGCGATTTGCGGTAGTGAACCTGGGGACAACCTGCATCTTTAACGGTGACAATGTTGTTGATCCTGCGACGGAGACGTGAGATAACCGTAATCACCAACCAAGTCAGATGCAGCTTTCTGGCCGGAGACACTGAATACAGATGTTTCACAGGCGACCAATCAGAGAGCGAGCTGCTGAGAGGGCCAATTAACGACACAACACTGCGCCCTTGTGGTCGAGCGACGCACATGCACCTGCTCCACAAACGGGAGCGCGCTAAACACGCAACACCGGCGGGGTCATGGTCTCCATATGGCAAGCCACAGTAGCCATTAATCGTTACGGTAATAATGAATGTTTATTTGGTAATTTAAAAGAAAAATTAGCTGAAAAAAACTCGTTCAAATCGACACAATACCTACACAGTACTAAGCACCTTAAATTGAATTGTTGCTGAATTGTGCCATAGAAAGAAAGAAATGCCTTGCTTCATACTATGATAAATTACATCGTAATCAAATCCAGAATAAATTCAGTAATTCTTTTGTTCCCATTTGCCCCAGAAAATGTGTTAAAGCTGCTGTGGGGTTTTTTTTTAAACACATCTAGCTTCACAGTTGTGTGCAATATTAATTAAATGGTCACAAACAAGTTACTACCCTGTGAACTTGTCCCATTTTGGGACAGTGTCGTATTTACGATCATTTAAGTGAATCACCTTCAACTATTAAAATTAACCTGCAGTTGTCTATTCTCTGTTTGGCAAACCACTCAAGACATTAAATCCCTTTAATAACGTAATAAAAAATAGCAGGAATAGACACCAGTGCCATATATAATGTGACATAATTTGAGAAGGTCTGGATTGGTCTGGAAGGTTCTGGATTGGTCTGGAAGGTTCTGGATTGGTCTGGAAGGTTCTGGGTTTAAGACTGCTAACCAGGAGAGTAGTTTCGTAATGAGTGAAGCCACTAGCTTGGCGTCTGAGGGTGTCTCCGGGCGTCTGAGGGTGTCTCCGGGCGTCTGAGGGTGTCTCCGGGCGTCTTGAGGGCGTCTGAGGGTGTCTCCAGGTGTCTTGAGGGCGTCTGAGGGCGTCTCCAGGTGTCTTGAGGGCGTCTGAGGGCGTCTCCGGGTGCAGCATCAGTTACTGATTTGAAGTGACGTCACTGCAGATGCAAACTGGTTTTTCAGATTAAGTGCTTTCAAGCGTTTTCTCCAGGTACTCCAACTTCCTCAGGCACTCTAGGAAACATATTTGTCAGGTAAGTTGGTGTGAGCTTGTGTCTAATGTGATGGACAGGTGATCTGTCCAGGTGAACCCCTGCCGTCCAACAGGAAGAAGAAGCAGGTATAGATGATGGATGGATGTGACGCCGCAGACCCAAATCTGAGGAGGAGGACCTAATTCTCCACCTGCATCTACACACCATGCTGCATTCACTGAACCTCAGAAGCAGCAGAACTGCCCCAACGCTCCATGTCGCAGCACCGTGCTGCACCTTCAGGAACTTGTTCAGGTCCTGACCGTCATGCAGCAGCACAGAGTTCAAGCTCGCCTGAAGGTCACGAAGCTCTTAGACGCGCTAGAACGCACCTGTGAGTGACGGACACGACTGAGCGGGTGGAACCGTGCAGCCAACGACACCTCTGGAAATGTCCCGAAGCCCCATGGGGAGAGACGTCGGCGAGCTTCCTCGAAAACCCCTTCTAGGATGGTCCGCGCTGCCAGAGCTACGACCAAAGACCTGACGTCCGTAACAGTTCAAACTTAAGGACTCAGACGCGGCGCAGCTCGACACCGCGGCTGAGCCGCCAACCTGAAGGTCTGAGTGCGGAGGCTCCTGAACTCTGCACAAGTCTGCAGAAGACTTGCAGAATAACTACCGTGTTGGACTGGTGCAGGTGTTTGGAGTCGGCTTCACGCGGGAGGCGACAGCTGGACGGAGGACGACGTCCACAGCATCTCGCTGCTTCTTGCCATCTTCTGGAGTGAAGAGTGTGACGGTTATTTTAAAGAAAGGCTGGACATGTTTCTTCATGGAGACCCGGGAGACCTCGCGCCTCTGGGCCACCTGCTTCTTATCTCATTTATTTTAAAATTCACCATGTATTTACATCAGTCTCGAACCTACGACAGAACTGATGCGGGCTACAGCGTGCAGCTGTCCGCCGTGGTTATTTTGGGGCATCTGGGGCAGGCGGGAACGCTGCGACCGGGTCAGAATGCCGTGTAATGGTTGTCGCTGGTGCTGATGATGTCACTGCTGCACTCCAGCGACTGGAGGACCAGCTCCAGCGCCGCTCTGCTCACGTTGAGGCTGTGGCGCTGCCGGACCGCAGACAGGATGTGCAGGACGTGGCAGCCCTTCTCCGAGTCTGCGGGCACATGAGGAGGAAACACGGATCACATGATGCACTCAGATCTCGCTGAACATGAACACGTGTAGCGGGTTCCCACTTCAGCAGGAGCCAAGAGCTGCAGCCAGGTCTGGAGCGTTCAGGCGTGTGTTAACACAATGCCAAAAGGGAAAGATGTCAGCACTGGTCTTAGAGTAACTGTTGCTGCACATCAGTTGGGTAGTAGCTCGTTACTGCTCCGAACGGAGCACATTTCCTGTCCCAAATTCAAAGTGCTGTTTTGCTTACATGGAAATGACCAAAGTGAACTTTCTTCTTCAGCTTCACCAGAATAAAGTGATGTTGCCACCAAGAATTCAATATTCTGGGATAGCAAATTTCAAAGAAAAGGTGCTGCTTTTCCTTCTCATGTGTCTGACCTTACCCGTTCTTTTTAGGGGTGAATATATTGCAACTGAGCTCCGCTCATCCTGGTCTCAGTTCTGACAGCTGTGGCTCCAGATGTTGGTGGTCAGCAGACCACCAAAGCCTGGTTCATGTTGGTGAGGTTGGGACTGGAGATGATCGATTAGGAACAGCAATGTCCCATCGTAAACAGGACAGAGGTCATGCGAGGAGGTGGTCTGTACCTCTGAACGAGTCGCGCAGAAGGGACGAGGTAGAAAAGTGAAACGATGCAGAGGTCTGTGGAGGAGGATCATGTCGATGGAGACACTCGGTATCGCAATACCGTCGATTTAACGCAGAAACATAAATTACACTTTAGTCAACATGGATCCCAAATTTATTCAAGACAACAATCACTCAACCAGAGGATCCAGCTGATACCAGAAGTAGATGCTGATCATCCGGCCTTCAACCAGGGGGTGTAGATAGCTGCTTCATCTGAACTTGGACCCTGTCTGGCCCTGCTGGACCCGGCGATCGGCAGAAGAGCCGCAGGTCCGCACCCAGATCTGGCGGTATGTTGTGGAGCCACAGGTCCGGACCCTGGCGATTGGTAGAGAAGCTGCAGGTCCAGGGGAGGTGCCGGTCGGACCACCGGCAGACGCGCTGGTGAATCTGGTCAGACTTCAGAGGTCCTGGAGGCACTTGTACAGGCCGTTTTATCAGCAGAAAGCTCAATTTGTGCGATTTCTGGTGGTCTTTTCCTTCCAGCTGCTCCCTTCAGGCGCCGCCACAGCGAATCATCTGCTGCCATCTAAACCCTCTTCTCTCACACCAACTGACTTCAGGTCCTCCTCTTCCGTACGTGTTGAATTTTGCAGATCTCTTAAACGGTCTAGAAGTTCTGGTGATGAGAAGTACGATGACAGGATTGTCAAAGAGGTTTAACTTGAGCTAACTGTTCATTTCTTATCATCTTAAAAAACGTTTTTCCATCCCACAAATGAAATACATGTCAAAGTTCTGCCTGCAGAAATCACTTCCGATATTTTCTTGTTAGTGGGAACAACCATGTTGGGCTGGTGTTTCTACAACTGGAAGCGCCACGTTGCCTGTGACGAGTCGCGACCGAGGACACATCCGCTGGTTGGAAATGTGGCCTTACTTTCACTTGGTCAATCAGAGGCGAGGACTTCGGGAGGGAGGAATATATTATCTTCTTCTGAGGATTGAGCAGCACCTTCTCCAAGCCAAGTGGAGTTCAGGACAGGTGGAGGTCTGGAGTGGAGACGCGGTGAAACGCCTGACGGTTGTCCGAGTCGACAGGACTCATCGGTGACCCCAGGAGGAGGAGGGCTGAGGACTCGTTCTTCTCGATCATGAGTGGACCATGATCTCCTCGACACCAGACTATTCTGTTGAGCTGTGGTGGACTGTGGATGCCACACCTCTTATTTATTTGAAGACACACTAAGAGAAATGCGTATGGTTTTTATGGTCTGATTCTTAAAATCTTAAAAATGAAACTTTCTATCACGGAAAATGTTTTATGGATCACGTAGAGCCAAAACAGAGTTTACGTACATTTCTCTCGTTTCGAGTCCTCCCTGATGATGTCTTGGACGGCCATGAGCAGATCTTTGTCCTGTACAGTCACCTGGGAAGCAGCAGGCACTGTTACCATGGCAACGTGAAACTGTGCGAGACTGCGCTGGCGTTTCTTACGTGGTAGACTTGGTCCTGTGATGTGACTCTGCGGTAGACAACGCCCTCGTCCTGTAAGACCTGCAGGACCTCCTTTAGAAGCTGGCGTAGCTGCTGGCACCCAGACGGACCGGCGACGGGCTCCTAAACACAACCAGAGCAGAAAGTTCAGGGGGGCAAGAAAACGTTTGCAGACGCCCCTCCACCCGCTGCAGCTTCAACAGTAGACTTCCGATAAACACGTCACAATTCAAGATTAAACCCTGCTCCTCAATTTTTTTATTCACCAATCCAATCACAGAACGATTCTTCAACCAAAGCCTGTTCTGCCTCACCAGATCTGCTGCTGGAAGCTGGATGGAGATCAGAGGCTGCAGGAGATCCTGGACATCATAGGGTCTGAACTTGGCCACCGACTTCTGCTTGAAGAAGTCTTGGAGGACATTTGTTGCCTTGGTAACTGGATTGTCAGACGAACTGCTGAATAACAAGAACTAAACGTAAAATTCACACCAACTCAAGGACCTACAAAAACATCTAACAGTTATGTGCAAAAGTTCAAACTCCCTCTTTTAATCATTTTGGGTTTTGTAAACAAATGAATCAAAACCGTCGCTTGGTTTTAGAAACTGATCTGTCAGACAGGTCCTCAGTTTCTCTCTAGAAGATCTGGTCTACAGAGGAGTTTGGCTTTTTTTTACACTGGTTTGGAAATGCTTTTGACCTTTTCTCAACTGATGTGCAGCAACAGTTGAGTCTATAAAACCATTGCTGATGTCATTCCCTTTAGGCATTATGTTAGCATACATCTGAATGCTGCACACCAGCAAACATCTGCTTTTGTAGATCCGTTCACCAACGCCACTCATCCGTTCATCAACGCCACTCATTCATTCACCAGCGCCAATCATCCGTTCACCAACGCCACTCATTCATTCACCAACGCCACTCATTCGTCCACCAACGCCACTCATTCGTCCACCAACGCCACTCATTCGTTCACCAACGCCAATCATCCGTTCATCAACGCCAATCATCCGTTCATCAACGCCAATCATCGGTTCACCAACGCCAATCATCCATTCACCAATACCACTCATCAGTTCATCAACGCCGCCGATCCATTCATCAACTCCAATCATCCGTTCACCAACGCCACTCATTCATTCATCAATGCCAGTCATCAGTTCATCAGCGCCACTCATTCATTCACCAACGCCACTCATTCATTCACCAACGCCACTCATCTTTTCATCAACGCCGCTGATCCGTTCATCAATACCAATCATCAGTTCATCAACACCAATCATCTGTTCATCAGCGCCACTCATTCATTCACCAACGCCACTCTATCATTCACCAACGCCACTCATTCGTTCATCAACACCAATCATCCGTTCATCAACGCCAATCATTCGTTCACCAACGCCACTCATTCATTCATCAACACCAATCATCAGTTCATCAACACCAATCATCTGTTCATCAGCGCCACTCATTCATTCACCAACGCCACTCTATCATTCACCAACGCCACTCATTCATTCATCAACACCAATCATCCGTTCATCAACACCAATCATTCGTTCACCAACGCTACTCATTCATTCATCAGCTCCACTCATTTCTTCATCAACGCCACTCATCCATTCACCAGCGCCAATCATCCGTTCATCAGTGCCACTCATCCGTTCATCAGTGCCACTCATCCGTTCATCAGTGCCACTCATTCCTTCACCAACGCCACTCATTCCTTCACCAACGCCACTCATTCGTCCACCAACGCCACTCATTCGTCCACCAACGCCACTCATTCGTCCACCAACGCCACTCATTCGTCCACCAACGCCACTCATTCGTTCACCAACGCCAATCATCCGTTCATCAACGCCAATCATCCGTTCATCAACGCCAATCATCGGTTCACCAACGCCAATCATCCATTCACCAATACCACTCATCAGTTCATCAACGCCGCCGATCCATTCATCAACACCAATCATCCGTTCACCAACGCCACTCATTCATTCATCAACGCCAGTCATCAGTTCATCAGCGCCACTCATTCATTCACCAACGCCACTATCATTCACCAACGCCACTCATTCATTCATCAACGCCAGTCATCAGTTCATCAGCGCCACTCATTCATTCACCAACGCCACTCATCTTTTCATCAACGCCGCTGATCCGTTCATTAATACCAATCATCAGTTCATCAACACCAATCATCTGTTCATCAGCGCCACTCATTCATTCACCAACGCCACTCTATCATTCACCAACGCCAATCATTCATTCATCAACACCAATCATCCGTTCATCAACACCAATCATTCGTTCACCAACGCTACTCATTCATTCATCAGCTCCACTCATTTCTTCATCAACGCCACTCATTCGTTCATCAACACCAATCATCCGTTCATCAACACCAATCATCCGTTCATCAACACCAATCATCTGTTCATCAGCACCACTCATTCATTCACCAGCGCCAGTCATTCATTCATCAACGCCGCCGATCCGTTCATCAACACCAATCATCCGTTCATCAACACCAATCATCCGTTCATCAACACCAATCATCCGTTCATCAGCGCCACTCATTCGTTCACCAGCGCCACTCATTCATTCACCAGCGCCACTCATTCATTCACCAGCGCCACTCATTCATTCACCAGCGCCACTCATTCATTCACCAACGCCACTCATTCCTTCATCAAAGCCGTCGATCCGTTCATCAACGCCAGTCATTCATTCACCAACGCCAGTCATTCATTCATCAACAACGCCGATCCGTTCATCAACACCAATCATCTGTTCACCAATGCCACTCATTTCTTTATCAACGCCGCCGATCCGTTCATCAACGCCAATCATGCGTTCATCAACACAATCATCCGTTCAACAGCGCCACTCATTCATTCACCAACGCCAATCATTGGTTTACCAACACCACTCATCCATTCAGCAACACCACTCATCCATTCACCAATACCACTCATCAGTTCATCAACGCCGCCGATCCGCTCACCAGCGCCGCCGATCCGTTCACCAGCGCCACTCATTCATTCACCAACGCCACTCTATCATTCACCAACGCCACTCATTCATTCACCAACCCCACTCATCTTTTCATCAACGCTGCCGATCCGTTCACCAGCGCCGCTCATTCATTCACCAACGCTACTCTATCATTCACCAACGCCACTCATTCATTCACCAACGCCACTCATCTTTTCATCAACGCCGCCGATCCGTTCATCAACACCAATCATCCGTTCATCAGCGCCACTCATTCATTCACCAACGCCACTCACTCCTTCATCAACGCCGCCGATCCGTTCATCAACGCCAGACATTCATTCACCAACGCCGTCGATCCGTTCATCAACGCCACTCATTCATTCACCAACGCCACTCATTCATTCATCAGCGCCACTCATTCATTCACCAACGCCACTCACTCCTTCATCAAAGCCGTCGATCCGTTCATCAACGCCAGTCATTCATTCACCAACGCCGCCGATCCGTTCATCAACACCAATCATCCGTTCATCAGCGCCACTCATTCATTCATCAGCTCCACTCATTCATTCATCAGCGCCACTCATTTATTCAACAATGCCACTCATCTTTTCATCAACGCCGCCGATCCGTTCATCAACGCCAGTCATTCATTCACCAACGCCGTCGATCCGTTCATCAACGCCACTCATTCATTCACCAACGCCACTCATTCATTCATCAGCGCCACTCATTCATTCACCAACGCCACTCACTCCTTCATCAAAGCCGTCGATCCGTTCATCAACGCCAGTCATTCATTCACCAACGCCGCCGATCCGTTCATCAACACCAATCATCCGTTCATCAGCGCCACTCATTCATTCATCAGCTCCACTCATTCATTCATCAGCGCCACTCATTTATTCACCAATGCCACTCATTCCTTCATCAAAGCCGTCGATCCGTTCATCAACGCCAGTCATTCATTCATTCACCAATCATCCGTTCATCAACACCAATCATCCGTTCACCAACACCAATCATCCGTTCACCAACGCCACTCATTCCGTCATCAACGCCGCCGATCCCTTCATCAACGCCAGTCATCAGTTCATCAACACATTCATCCGTTCACCAACGCCACTCATTGAGGGAGGACCAGCTTTTACACACGACTGTAACTGTTCTCTTCTGCACTGGACTCTGCAGGTACGTTTGAGGGCTGGGCTGCAGCTGGAAACATTCGTCATAGCAGCGTCTGTACAGCTCAGGAAGCTCCATCATCCACGCTATCTGTGTCGCCATTGCCGGGTCGTCCACTTTATCTGAGAACACAGAACACAGAGCTCTGAAATAAAGAAAAGTAGTGAATAAATCCTACTTATCAGCTTTGAGGTTCTGAACAAGTCCAGTCCGGAGACCGTTTCTGCCCGGCGCTGCAGTAAAGTGTTTGATGTCAAACTGCAGAGGAGACTTACAGAAGGTGGAGGCCATGATTTCCCTCTGTTGCCTCGACGTCTTCACGGGTCCTCGGACTCGGAGCAGCTCTCCGATCTCCAGACGGCAGCGCTTCTGTTGGGCACATCTCAGCTTTTTCAGCTCCGCTGCGGGGTTGAAGCCTCCCTGAGCACCATCACTTTGCTCGGCTCCTGCTGGAGTTAAGAAAACAATGATTCAACAACACAGCGTCATCTGCAAACAAGAACATACACTGAAGAGCTGCTGTTTTGTTGCTTGGGAAAGGACTGCACAGTTTGAAGGTCTAGAGAGGTTGTGGCCACCAAGGGGCATCGGTTACAAAACACCAAAAAAAAAAAAAACAACATCCTGGTTCCTGTCAGGAAAGGTTGTGCTTCTAGTGGAGGAGTTCAAGTATTCCAGGATCGTGTCCATGAGTGAGGGAAGAATTAAGCAGGAGATCTACAGGTGGATCATCAATGTGGTGGATAGGAGCTCAGTTCCTGCCTTCACCCAAAACTGTGGATAGTGACGAAAGAACCAGACGGAGGATAGATGCAGGGTGACCGGACTGTCCCTCAGAGACAGGAGAAGCTCAGTCATCCAGGAGAGACTCAGTCACTACTGCTCCACACCCAGAGGAGACAGTCTGGCGCGGATGTTTCCTGGACGCCTCCCTGAGGAGGTGTTTCAGGACCATCCAGCCAAGACCAGTCCAGAGGTAGACGCAGGACACTGAAGAAATTAAGTTTCACAATAACCCGGAAAAGCAGAAATTTGAAAATCTTGTTTCTATTTGAAAACATGAAGCAGCGATGAGTCAAACTTGTGGTGGCGCGTAAAAAGTTCAACAAAGAACTGGAACACCTCCTCAGGGAGAGTTCAACAGAGAACCCACAGACACTGGAAGACCAGTGAACTCACCCTTACTGGCATCGCTGTCTTCTTTCATGAGGTCACTTTTCCAGCACAGGCAGTTTATAACACCAGTACCATCATCCACTGGAAGCACAAGGCAGTGAAGCTGAGGAAACAACTGACCACTATGTTAACACAACGTAATGACAGCAACCGCAGCTGCAGGCACCAGATCTGCTCTGGACTCTGCGCCCACCGATGACATCACACTATATGATTGGCTGGACGTTGGCACAATGACGTAAAAGACTATGGTTGGTCCAAATTACTGAAGTAGTTTTCACGGGACTGCAGTTCTTCGTAGGAAGCCTGACCATCACGTCTACAAGTCCCGGGAGCAGACGGACCACCAGTGGAAAGGCATCAAGAAACAGGAATGTTATTGTGTTTCTGGAGCTGCATTTATTCACAATGTAATCAGCTATTATTCAAACACTCGTTTCTTTTTCGTTTTATTGATTTATTCCAGACACGTCAAAACCATGTTTAAAGCACCACAATGTGACACTAGTATGAATCTATAAATAAATAAATGTACATATACACACATGAACTTACAGAACCCCTTGAAAATAAATCCATATAAACAAATGGATCTGTTTATATAAATTTACATAAAATGAACAAATCTATAAAATAAATCTCTACCCAACGTGCACGCACCTATCTATATATACATGCGTATACACGTGCACACACACACACACATAACACATATGTCCTGGTTAACATGTCTGAAAAGGGGCAGGAAGAAGTCAACCTTATTAAATCCTAAACCTTCTACAATATTTCAGAATTACACTTTACATTCATCTGGTTTTTTGGATCTTATAAATTTATGAAAGAAAAGAAACAAGAAACAACACGTACTAATAATAATAATAAAGTAATGCAGAAGGTAATTAATAATTTAACACTAAATTTTTGTAAATTCACAACAAGATAGATGTTCACATTATATACTACTACATTATATACTACTACAATATATTCTACACTACATACTACTACAATATATTCTACACTACATACTACTACAATATATACTACACTACATACTACTACATTACATACTACACTACATACTACTACATTACATACTACACTACACTACATACTACACTACATACTACACTACATACTACTACGCTACATACTACTACATTATATACTACTACATTATATACTACGCTACATACACTGCACCATATACTACACTACATACTACTGCACCATATACTACACTACATACTGCACCATATACTACACTACACTACATACTACACTACATACTACACTACATACTACACTACATACTACTGCACCATATACCACACTACATACCACACTACATACTACACTACATACTACACTACATACTACTGCACCATATACCACACTACATACCACACTACATACTACACTACATACCACACTACATACTACACTACATACTACACTACATACCACACTACATACTACTGCACCATATACCACACTACATACTACTGCACCATATACCACACTACATACTACTGCACCATATACCACACTACATACTACTGCACCATATACCACACTACATACTACTGCACCATATACCACACTACATACTACTGCACCATATACCACACTACATACTACTGCACCATATACTACACTATATACTACTACATATACTACATATGCTTACATTACAAATTCACCACCACCCTGAGAGCACCCAGACCTCCACCCAATCCCACTATGCTGCACTCTACCCAGTCTACCCAGTCCCCCCCCTCTACAGGGGCAGGTTGGGGGTACCTACCAAACCCACCCCAGCACAGGCGGACCCCCGCCGTGCAGTGGAGACATCCCAGCAGCAACGTAGAGCAACGGGAGGCACCAGAGCCAACCTCGAGCATCGCTACCAAGGGCCCGGACACCCCTGCCAGTGCGGTGCCCCACGCAAACCCTCAAAGTACACAAGGAACCACAGAGCCCTGCCCCGCCACCCAGAGGCACCAAATGTGGACCACTGAGGGAACCCAAACCCAAACAACCCCAGAGCCGGACCACAACACAGAAGGACCAGGAGAAGCAAGGTGTTTCAACTACATCCCAATGAAACTAGATACACACACACACCCACACAAAAATATACATGCTCATATATACAATGTTATTTACAGTGTTAGAGACCCTGTTCAGGTTCACCTCAGATCATCATCTATGTACCTGTTAAAAATCAACAGTCTGAGCCTTTTCTTAAACAAACTCATGCTTGGACGTTGATTCAGTTCTTGGTTGAGTTTATTATGACTGAAGTGCAGGTTCACTCCTGGTTCTGAAGTTAAGGATTCCTCTGTAATCACAACCTCCCTCTCTATCAGTAAAGACTTTCTGGATATTATCTGGTAGTTGTCTGTTTCTGGCTTTATACATCGGCTGTTTGAAATTCCACCAGATCTGGGGGTTTTAGAAGACCAGAATTTACAAACAACCAATTAGTTTGGTCCTGGAAACCTGCCTTAGGAACCAGTCTGATGTCTCTTTTCTGGAGTGTGCACAACGGTTGGAGTGAGGATTTGTAGGTGTTGTAGGAGCAATATATAATATGTAATGCTTAGTTTCTCAATAAATATTTAGCTTTACTGAGGACTGAAATATGTCTGGATACTTTGGCTTGAACATGTTGAATGTGAGGTTTCCAACTGATCTTATGGTCCATCATCACACCCAGATACTTCATTTCATCATCTATGTCTATATGTACACCATCTATCCAAACTTTTACATTACTGCCCCCCTTATGGTTTCCAAATAACATGCACTTTGATTGGTCTAAATTTAAGTTTATTTATATCAGACCACTTTTTTAAATTTCAGTTCTGATGTGATTTCTTCCATTGAGAAGTTGGGTTGAGAGGACTGTAATTTCAAATGCGTTGTATTCCATCCGTATATAGCACACTTGACAATAAAGCTGACTTGAACTTGAACTTGAACCATACGCTGCTGTAAATTCCCCCCTTCACAGAAAATATTTGTATTATCAGCAAACTGCAAATTGCAGTACTTTTGAGACTTTGCATTTGTCATTTATGTATAGAATAAAGCCTTTAGGTCCCAATACCGACCCCTGGGGGACACCACAAACAATGTCCAAGCATGATGACTGAAAGTTACCTATTTTTACAAACTGCTGCATGTTGCTTAAATAACTTTTCACCCAGTGTTAAACCACTCCCCTGATACCATCAGGGGAGTGGTTTATACCAACGCTCCAGTTTTTTAATTAATATGTCATGATTTATTGTGTCAAATGCTTTTTTAAGATCAATGAACACCCCAACTGCAAATTTCTTTTTGTCTATGAAGCTGGTGATTTCTTTTTATAAATTCCAGGACTGTCAAGGATGTGGATCTTAGAGATCTCAATCCATACTGGCTTTCAAAAAACACTTTGTGTTTTTCAATAAATCTGTCCAATTTGTAAATTAATAGAATAAATGTGTATAAATTGTATAAAAGTGTAAATAAATGTTTTTTCTACAATCGTGTAAAGAAACAGGCCTGTAATAAGTGAATTTTTTAAAAACATTTTTCTAAAAGTGGGATGACTTTTGCAGTTTTTATTTCTTTTGGAAATGTCTCCGTTTTGAGTGACATATTGTAGATGAAAGTCTGTGACTGAACAACTGCCTCAATAATCCATGGTTTGTCTGAATATTTATTTCTTTTATTGTATTTCTTTATTGGACAATTCCTGTCATACAATAATTTGAAGGTTTGTGCTTTATCAATGTTGTCTTCGTTAAATACCGACTCCCAGTTCTGTCTAATCAGCTCCTCTTTAAATGCACTAATTGTCTCCTCTGTCTTCACTCTGTTGAATTGTTGTCCAATATCCTGTTTATTTTCTTGTAGCAGCTGTCAAATACTGCAAAAACTGGTAGATGATCACTGACATCTTTAATGAATAATCCACTTATTGTTTTGTTTTCCATCCGGTCTGTAAATATGTTTGTGTGTGTTATTAACGTGGCGCTGTGAGACATCGTTCTACTAGGTCTGGTCATTTTAGGATACAGGTTCAGACATGTATGGATAAACTCTTGTTGGTTGGTGATTATTTGGGTTCAGCAGATCAACGTTAAAATCCCCACAGATGGAGAAGACCTTCTGAGCTGAAGCTGCAGGTGTTGATCTGTTAATGTCAGCATTTTAAAAGGGAGACGTGAAACTTGCAGCCACAGCCGGTGTAGTCGACTCGTAACGAGGCTCTTTAGTTACGCAGCGTGGCGTTCGATGTTAAATGTCTGGACTTGAGGGTCAGAGGTCACTGCCTTTAAATTGTATTTGTGTCAATAGGAAGATGTACTTTTAGATATAAATATAGGAAATGATATTTGGTCCAATAAATAATCCCAGACTGCACACAATAAATAAATAAAATTATCCATACACTCAAATTAATTTACTCACATGGGAAACATAAGGCAATAACAAATATTGCCAATGTGTGTTGCTATTGTTATCAATAGGACAACAACATGTTGATGTGTAAATGATATTTGGTCCGATTCTTATCAAATGGGGTCCAATGTAGTTTGTCTGAGTGGTGTTGCCGTAGCGACGTCATCGGCAGGCGCAGGGCCCCAAGCAGATCTGGTACCTACATCGTTGCACAACACTGATGTTTCACTAGTACACCTTCTTTAACAAACACCTCAGAAACATAAAGGTGACTGGAAACAGTCAATAAAAGCGGTGAACCCGATCAGTTCCCGCCACACAGGGACTCCTTCAGTACCTCCATAACAGAAGAAGTCCTCTCTCTCTCTCTTGTATACGACTGTTCCAAGAACATCAACTTTGTAGATGGGATGCGAGTTGTAGAAGTAAATACCTGAGCATTGAGCACAAACAAAACACATTAGAAAACTAACTTTAAAGCTTATTAAAAAACAGAACATTGAGAGCTTGAATGATCCCAGGAAGATCAATAGGTAACACATTCACAGCTGATGTCTGAGAACACGTGCAATCCAATGTATTATCATCCTTGTTATTATTATTATTATTATTATTATTAATACAGATGATGAGCTTCCAACTTAGCTTTTACTCAAGTTATTCTGGTTAGTAAACTGGAAAGTTTAAATTAAAAGTGATATCACAGCCGTTTCTATGCAGATGCATGAAGTCCACGTAGAACTTGGGGTCAGCTTCAATGTGCAGAAACGGGAGGAATAAAATGACCCACCTTCGATTGCAGCCACCTAAATCAGAACATTTAAGTACTTCACTGTGAAGAACATAAATAATTACCTGAAAATACACCGTCTACTACACTCACAAGTTTGCATGTTTATGATTATTTTCAAGTTTTCTTTAAACATTTGTGACAATGGAGACGGTCTATATTTTTTAATCCCACTCCCCACAGAACAAAAAGCGAATGTAAAAACCCACCTCAAAGGGTCCAAACAGACCACTGTGCAAGTTCTGCTACTTTCTGCAAAATTCAAGTTATCTAGCAATGTTTATTTTGCTAGCTTGAGTTGAATTTGAACTTTAGATCCTCAAATCTAGACCGTTTTATTTTGTTGTAAAAGATTTATGTATTACTGTATCACAAGGCACTCCTTCAATGTGGCAAGGCAAGGACAAACGCCCACACCTCATCTTCTCACCATAGGAGTACCCCAAGGCTCAGTGCTGGGGCCCCTACTCTTAGCTATATTAATGCCGTGCTCTGCAGCAATCGCCCGCCCATCGCCCACCCATCGCCCGCCCAACGCCCGCCCATCGCCCGCCCATCGCAGCGTCTCTGGATTTCTTCCACATGGATGAAGGAACACATCCTTCAAATAAAACCTCTAAGACTGCATTGCTGGTGATCCAGCCAACCAGTCCATCCAGGACAATATCAACAACCAACTCTCCTCTTCATCCCTCGGTCCTGCCAAGGTTGTAAAAACCCGTCATGACCCTTGAGCAGTTGTCCTTCTCTGACCACGTGGCACCTGTATTTCCAACTTCCAACTTGCAACCAGTTTGTTATATAACATAAGAAAAACCAGACTGCGCCCATCTCAATATGCCACACAACTCTTGGTTTAGCCCATGGTCATCTCTCTCTCCATTACTTCAACACCCTTCTCACTGGTGTTCCAGCATGTACGGTGAACCTCTACGGATGGTCCAGAACAGAGCAGCATGTCCACTGCTCTTGGCAGCCTGAATTAAGTTTAAGTCCCCAACACATGCCTACAAAGTGACTTGTGGGTCTGCAGCTAGTTATTTCAGCTCTGTCCTAAAGGCTTCTACTCCTGCCAGATCATGACGTTCCTCTATGGAACACCAGACTGTTCTCATTCCACGCTGGTGGAACGAGCTACTAGCTGTTGGGGACGTTCTTCTTTACTTTCAAGAAACCTTTGAAGACAAGTTCACGTCCTCTCCTAACCTTCCTCGTATCCTGACTAATCTAAGTCACCTTTAACTGCACTTTCCTTGGATTGGCGGCGACCGTGCGTGTGTTCTGGGACCGGAACTGCCTCATCACCTCGTGCCCGGTACCCCGCTGCTCCTCTCTGTCGGATAAACGCGTAGCTGCAACTGTACCGCCATAGATCACGTTTAAGGGTTTTAACTACTCCATCACACTCCCATCCAGCCAAATATTGGCCTACATGACAAGATCCAGCACCGTGACCCGGTACGGGAGGAAGGGGGACGGGATCCAGTGTTCTTCAACCGTGGCCCTCCAGAACCACTCCCCTGCACGTTTTAGATGCTGCGCTGCTCCACCACAGCCGATCCAAGCCACCGAGTCACCGAGTCACCAGCAGCTTGTCATCAAGGTCAACACAAGTCATTTAAAGACCACTCATCTGAGCCAGCTGCGTGAGAGCAGAACATCTAACACAACATCTAACACATGCTCCTGAGGACAAGGTTGACGAACACCAACCCCCCCGCCCGCAGGCCCTTTGAGGTTACCTCGTGTACCTGATGAGTGAACCAGGTGACCTCATAAAGTGTCCCGGTGCTCTGTGGATCCTATTTAATCCCGAGTTGGGCGGTGGGTTCACCTGGCACCTGCGTGGACTCCGTCATCTCCAGGACGTCTCCAACGTAGAGCCGAGCGAAGGCGGAGAAGAGCGGGTCCAGACCCCACAGCATCGACGGGGGCTCCTCCGCTGGTTCCGTGGTATCTGTCTGCATTGCATCGTGAATTCAAACACGGATCTCGGACTCGTGTTTGCGTTTCCACAACTCGAACCGAGGCTTGTTTGCAGCAAGAAGAAACTTTGTCTTCCCCTGTGAGTTTACCGGCGGTCCACTTAGCCACATGCAGGCGCACAGCGCCGCCTGCGGTTCCGGAGGGTTAAACATGCCAAGGTGGCTACAGAAGGAGTCGATGCAAAAGGTGACCACGTTATCAAATTCGAGCCCCATTTTACTTTTTAATACATGTTATCATTATGGTGGGAACATATAAAAAAAGCTTACGAAATATCAATGCAATAGCAAAACATGTTTAAAATGTACATTACTTTCCACCACGCGCATTTGCAGTGACTTGTGGGGCATGTAGTTTAACTGAGACAAAGAGATGCGCATGGTTTTGTCTTCGAAAGCCACGTTATCGTCTCTTGGTGCAACATTTAAAGGAACAAGTGCGATACTGCCTACATTTAAATTGTTTTCAGGAATGTGCCACGTTGATGCGCTTTAACGTCCACCTGCAGTCTAGTTTAGTCCTATTTAGTAGGCATGAGGGCAGTAAGTATTACTCCGCCAAAGGAACTGTTGAAGTTAGTTTCCGATTTGACGGAGGCTTTAGAGCGCGGTTTTCCGTGGCGTTGTATATCAACCAAGTACCCAAATTTTAAAAGATTAATTTAGAATTTCTGAAATTTATGGCATCATAATTAACTTAAACAAACAACAGACAAATAGAAAAATGATTTTGTGCTTGATTATGTGAATAGTTATACTTGTGTATATAACTCAGCTGTGTTTATTACAGGTCGGCTTATTGTGATTTTCATCTGGTTGATCATGATATCATGTACTTCTGTAATCAACATTAACTTTACATGACACATTTGTTTGCAGTCCAGCAAAGATAATATAAACTGTGGCTCGTGCTAAACATTAACTGACTTTTGAAGCTTATGAAAGGATTTTAAAGCCTGAAATTGGCTTTGGTGGAGGCCGCCCTGTTGCTGAAGCTCGCCTCAGCAGTTACTCAGGTTGGTTTGGCTTAGCTGATCAATAATGCGGAACAGCTAGTGTTACTTTACATAAGCGGTTTCTCAATTCCAAGTGCACCAAATTTGGACCTGGTACTTGGTGATTCTTAAGGGGCGAATGTGATGCTGGAGATGATGCTTTGATTGGAGAATGCTAAAAAATATCAAACTGTGAAAGAAGAAATTCATCAGAAAAGCTCTGTTTTGATAACTTCCCCACAGATATGAAGTTAAAAGAATGATGTGCCTGCATGAAAATGTCTTTTTGTGTGTTGTCCACTATTACTGCTGATGTTTCACAGGAACAGATGAGTGCACATACTGAGAAACGGCTATAACATCTGAAATTCTCTGTCTCTTCTTCACCTCAACCCTCAGTTATTAACAGTGTCCCATAAGCGTACTTGTGGTCCATTGTTCTTGTAGTTTGTTGTGCTGGTCTGTCCCCTCTATGGTCCAGGTCCTGGTCCAGGTTTCTTCCCTCTAAAGCTGGTGTTTTTGTAATAATTGCTCAGGGGTCATGTTCTGGGCCTCTGGAACCACCAGAGACAACCTGTGTTGTAATAGACGCTGTATAAATAAAACTGAATTGAAACGAGTACTGGAGTAGACATTAGGTTTGGGACAGCTCAGGTCAAGCCCCACCGGGCCTGGGGTCTTTCAGACTGATAAACGGATGTTTTTATAGGTAACCTGAGGAGCAAAGATAATCAGACAGTATCTTGATGAACCTGGCTCCATCAGTGAATCCATCTCTTTAAACTTTATTATTCTTGTCAGTATTTATCTCATGAAACACACCGAAATTTGTCTCTGCTTTTAACCCATCACTAATTTTTCACTGGGCCGCTATTTTTCCAGCGCCCGGGGAGCATCTGGGAGTTCAGGGCCTTGCTCAGGGGCCCGCAGTGATTCAGCGCCGTTGCCAGTCAGGGACTTGAACCCGGGTCCTCCAGGCCCAGGCCCACCTCTGTAACCTAGGCCATCACACTCATCTCCAATGACTTCCATGTTAAAATGTCCAACTTTAGAACAGAACAACATTTACAGTCTGGTTAAAAAAGTGTTTTGGTCTCAATTTTGTGTGAGTGATGTAGGTTTTTTTTTTTGTTTTTTTTTTGTTTTTTTTGCGCCACACCACAAGACTTTATATAACCTAAAATATATTTTTAAAAGGAGTAATTGTGCTGTAAACGTCCGCCGGCAGCTCAGATATTTCAGCTGAAGGAACTTGGAGCAAACTTAACTTTGACGTTCGATGGATGTGTTCCCATCGGCTTTCCGAGCACCATGTCTGCGCCCAGTACGAACAAACGGAGGCTTCAAAAGCACTGTAGGAGAACCTTCAGGCGTGGGCCCAGTTCATATCAAGTCTATGGGTTTTGCAAATATGAAAACATTGGTCTCTGTGGTCTAAGAATGCGTGTTTGACCAGTCTGTCATGTCATTTAAAAAAAATCTGGTCTCAGGTGGCCTCGATGCCAGGACACAAAAGGGGGGAAAAGTAGATTATTCTTTTTTCTCCATTCATCCTGATTGGAACCTACGAGTCAGAAGCGATCTTCAGCGGCAGCTGTCAAACACGAGGAGCACGAAAAGAAAAGAACCGAAGTGCGCGTTCTCGCTGTGCTCGGGGGCGCGTACACACAGTAAATCCGCTAGAGCGCTAAAGCCGTCCCGAACCGGGGATAGATGACGGTTTTTACCGAAACTCACGGGTTTATGAGCTGCAACGGATTTAACTCTCCAGGAACCAGATGAAGTACTGTGTTAGAAACACCTAGAGCGTTTTGACGCGCGACTTTTATTCTTGTTTTTCTTGTTTTGGTGAGAGAACGAGCCTCTCGGCTTTGTCGGGCCAGCGGGTGTCCAGGAGTTGGAATAACGACCAAAGTCTCCCGTACGACGCGTTTTAAATGTTACGACGCGGTTATTCGATCCGCTGCCGGTTGTCTGAGTGCAGCAGTGGCAGAAACGTGTTTGAGAAGCTGCTCTTGTAGACGGCTCGAAGCCTAGGCTCGGTCCAACGCCGCGGCCGGAGTTTGAGGAACGGCTCTGGACCGGACGCTGCTCCAGCCTCACAACCCGAAGTGGACGTTCTTCCACCAACATTTCATCGAATGACCCAAGACACACCATGGCGTTTTTTAATTTCCGTAAAATATTTAAATTGGGAGCTGAAAAGAAGAAGAAACAGTACGAGCACGTCCGCAGAGATGAAAATCCAGAGGAAATATGGGAAATAGTGGGTGAACTGGGAGATGGAGCCTTTGGGAAGGTGTTCAAGGTGCGTATTGAAACTGGGGGGTATTTATTATAGACATGCCGATTGTTGCAAGCAGCAAAAACCGATTTATTTTTATACATTTGAAATTTCCAAAATACCTCAGAATTTTGGACTTGATAAATTTGCACTTTGGAGGGAAAGAAATAATCATCTTTTGGCCTTTCCTTTGAGTTGTCAGATAGCTGCTGTGGGATGATGATCTTATAAACTCTTTAGTTGGCTCGTAAGCTGAGGAAATAAACTGCTAGAGTTCCACATAGTTTATTTATATATCTTGTGTAACTACAATTGTGTGCGTGCGACTAAGTGCATTGAATAATAAACTTTCAAGTTTGAAAGAAAACAAATTTCAGAATTTCTAACTTTGAAAACTCGCAAATTAAAAAACAAATTCTAAAGTCACAAAATTAGAAGAGAAGACTCCATAACTGTGACTTTGTGAAGCTGAGCAGTCATGCATGTTCACTTCCTGAAAACTGGTCACATGGGTCTGGACCCCGCCCACCCTCCCATTTCCACCGGTACGGAACGTACCGATCCAGTCACAACAGGATAGTAAAGGTAACATTTGTGTTACCCGCGGGTGTTTTGCGTTCTGAAGCTGAAGGAGATCCTCAGAACCTTCCAGTCACAGGTTTACGAATCGACTGGGGCCCATCCTGGTTTTAAATTCTCCGTTGCCGTTGCAGCGACACTCTGCCGACCCATAATGGAAAAACAAACGGGATTTAAACTAGATCATGTTTTCTTTTGTAAGCTATATCATCTTAATTGACATCCAGGTAATTTACAGTAGGTCAAAGTGTGTATTTAAAATCTTGTCTGTTTCCACTGGGACCTTGTCGGTTAACCCGGCATGTTTGCATCTCGGAGGACATGTTTTCCCATTTATATATTTCACAAGGTGGATTTGCTTTAATTGGAAATTGTCAATAGAAAATATGCTTAATAGAAATGTACCAGTTTCACAAAAAACTACGTTCTGTTGTAAAAGGTTTTTACACTCTCACACGAGGGTTTTTCTGGTGAATCAAACGAGCAGTATTTTACTTAACTACAATGTAAACACCTTTTTTGCATCTCCAGGTCACATGATATACCCTTAAGAGTCTCATTATCTTCTCCGTGGGAACCATCTCCTTGGTCCCGATGTAGCAGGTCAACAAGTGACTCATCTAAAGTTGTAGTCATCCTAATCTGGGATGATAAACTGACAAAACCACTTTCATTCTCCCCTCCTCCAGGTTTTCCAAATCAGTGTTGAATAATCGTTCCAGGTAGTGGCGTACTTGGAGAAATCCCAACAAACCTTGTGGATTATGGGTCATTATGGCCCTTAAAGCGCTCTGAACACGTGACGTGGTCATGCCAGCAGGAAGTGGCTGCATCCACATCACCGCGGCAACATCACTGAGCACTTCCTGTCTGCAGACACGCCAAGACAAGCAGAAGGATTTCCACTTTAATGAGACGGGTCCCATTTTCTGCTGACCCCTTCAGACCTAACAGAGTATTTGCTTTTACACTCACTTCATGGCTGAATTGGATACTTGAAGGTCCGAGGTTAAGACCACTAAGAGTCCAGATGAACCCGCTTTGGCCCTCTGAGTCTTTGAGATGTGTTTGAAAGGAGGAACTCTGACGTGATATTCTTCTCACCTACAGGCTCAGAACAAGCAGACGGGCGTCCTCGCTGCTGCCAAAGTTATCGATACCAAGACGGAGGAGGAGTTGGACGACTACACGGTGGAGATCGACATCCTGGCCTCCTGTGACCACCAGAACATCGTTAAACTGCTCGACGCGTTCTACTTCGAGAGCAAACTGTGGGTGAGTGTGTCAAGCTGTTTGTCACAATTTTACCACCTAAACCCAAGTAACAAGACAAATACACATTAAAGGGCACGTATTCTGCTTTTCCTGACTTTTTAGGAGAAACCTCATGTTAAAAGGTGCGTGAATAAATGTGTGCAAGTATAATGAGTTGAGATTTATAAATCATTGCATTCAGTTTTTATTTACATTTTTACGGCCTCCCAACTTAGTCAGGGTTTTTCATCTGTTACCTGCCTCTTTGTGCTGCTGTGAGTTTGTTTTGGAGTTTCTTTACTACTGCAGTGTTTTTATTCCAATTTGTGGCCAAAGTTCATATGAGCTGCAGAAACAAGCAGCTTTGACGGCTGTAAATCACAGTAAGTTCATAATCTGTCCACTTCTCATGTGAGGCTTTTAAGTGGCTCTGTTTCTCAGTGCAGCTGTCAAAGAAAACATTCACGTAGATGCGTCAGACCAGGATCTGGGCATCAGCGATGGATTAATGGAAACACTTGTTAGTCATCTAGATGCAGCGCTGTCGGCGTCCAGACAACAATTATATTTGAGCTGCATCCAGAAGAGGTGATCATGAATAAACAAACCGCCAGAGGGGAACTCAGGTGACACTTTACAGGTCAGTCCAGTCATCCAGAACAGCTAAACATCTGGAAGAGACAACTGCCGGACAAATGTTTGTACCCCTCTTTTAATACTGTTTTTGTGGTGTAAAAACCAAAACAAATCACGTGGTCATAGTTGGTCCAAGCGTTAGATAAAGGCAGCCTCAGATGCACAAAAAGCCAAAATACATGTGGGCAGGATCCAAAATGAACTGTTGGATTGACCAGCCGAGCGGACTGGTAGTTAAAAAATCCAGTCTAACCCTAACCACCGCAACACGATTCGAGGGAAGTGGCTACGCAAATCCTGCTGTTATTCAGCGGGGATCCTCCACCTGCTGCATCTCCTGCATCATCCAGCTCTTCTGAAGCCAGCGAGGCCGACCAGACAGACAGCGGGCCGTCATGGTACGGGGTTCCACTCGATGGCACCTCCTCCCGAGTCGGCTTAAACTCGACTTCAGGCGCCGGGGAGGCAACAGCACGATCACGTTTACATTGTCCAGCACATGTTAACACGTGTTCATCATCCAGAGGTGACAGCAGGGTCCAATCTAAAAACATCTAATGGTAGAAACGGTTACCTGCCAGTGTGGTGGATAACCTCCACGATTTGCTCGCCAAAAAGGAGTTTTACCCAACATTAGTGCCAAGCACCAATGTTGGGTAGCACCCTACATGTGGGCAATGCTCAGTACCCCCTTTCTGCTTCCATAATATGTAACAGGGTAAGTTGCAGCCAGGTGCTGCTAATCATCATCATAGAGGAGCTGAGGAGCAGGTGTGCAGACCTAGAAAAGCAGATGCAGAAGAGCTTCCAGGACAAAAACCTCTTCTGTCTACAAGAGAATGGAAGCTTGACCGACGTTCACAAACCTGCACCTGAACAAACCAGCAGACTTCTGGAACAACGTCCTCTGGACACATGAGACCAGAGTGGAGATGTCTGGTCTCATGTGTCCAGAACCATGTTTGGAGAGAACCAGCAGCAACACCTCAGACCCACTGTGAAGCACGGAGGTGGAAGGATGGTGGTCTGGACCTGGACACCTGTCAGTTGCTGAAGGGACCATGAAGTCCTCTGTAGACCAGAGTCTTCTGGAGACACATGTGAGGACTTCTGTCTGACACTGGGTCATGTGACGGGAAATGATCCCAAACACAGCAGCAGATCGACATCAGAATGATGAATCCAGGTTCTGGAATGAGCTGGTCCAAGTCCAGACCTGAACCTGGTGTTATAGTAAACAAAACAACTGATCCTGTGAACTGAAATCAAAGAAAAACTAAATAAAAAATAAAATGAATAATGCAAAACTAACTGAAACTGAGCAGAATTATGGGTGAAATTAACTTTCATTTCCATTTTGCACGTTGTTTTTACGTTCCTTTATCTTTCTTTTTTTCGTATTTCTTAGTGGTCAAAATAAAGAATAAAGGATTTTTGTTCAGTATGGCATCGTTGGTAGGACTCGTCAAGACGTAGATGTTGCGTGAGAATAAAAACCAACGCTTGTTGAACGATCGGGGTACTTGGCATAGCCAACGACGTGAGTCCGAACACGAACATCTGAGCAGTCGGGTCCCTGTTGGCTCTCCATCACCCGAGTCTCTCATTTCAGACGGTGTCTGGCCTTTTCCTGCCCAGCGTGTCATGAACAGTCTGATGCAGGTAGATTTTTATCTTCACCTGTGAAGCACCTGCTCATGCGAACAGGCTGACTGTCCAGGACATTTCCTTCTCCACATGAAAGGCTTCATACTGTTGGATCCCAGAAAGGCCTGGAAGTTGCTGTGGTGAGCAGTGTCCAGTATAATGACAGGCTGGAGAAACAGCTGGTAACTTCAGGATGAACTACAGCCTTTGTTTCCAGGAGTCACTTTTGAATTTGTTTTCCCTTCAATACGGCGCCTCTGTACCACACACGGGGATCAGAAAAACTGGCTGCTTCATTCTTCATGCGTTTCTGTGTGATCGCGTCAAACAAGTATGAGTGGAAGGCACAACCCCGGCCCGTGGTTCCCCTCTGAAAACCCTCTGTGGGGGCCTTTGTACGACGGCAGAGCACTACAACAACAGCCCGCCTCCAGAGAAACACTAGAACCGTGTGTTGAAGAGCCGAGACGGCTCTTAGACCTCAGCCATTGTGTTTCTTTGTTGCTGAAAGTGGAGCAGTCTTGAAAAGCCCCCCCGAGCTGAGGAATGCCATTGAAGCTGCTTCCAGCTGAACCTGACGCTGTCCGTATCCCGTCCTGCAAGACGTCTCTTCAAAACAACAAAAAAGAAAATCTCAATGTTGAAGAAAATGGACGAAAATGTCTTCAGTCTTTGACAAATAATACTGCTGTGGAGAAAATATTCAGACGATGAAGTCAATGGATAATCAAATGATTATTAGGTAGAGCCCTGATGTATAGTGATTAAGTAGTGTTTTAGTACAACATAAACTGGATTATCCAATCACCTTAAAACCACCTGGAAGCAAAATTAGGGTAAAATTAGAGCCATTTCCATTACAGGTTGTTTGTTTTTTTTATATTTGGGTTTTGCACAAATCCAGGAGTAAAGGAAATGTGACTACTCACAAACACCAAAGTCAAGGTCAAATTTATATACATAGCACATTTAAAAATAACCAAGTTGACCAAAGTGCTTTCCAATGAAACTGAAGTCA
Source organism: Xenentodon cancila (assembly GCA_014839995.1). Classification (NCBI taxonomy): domain Eukaryota; kingdom Metazoa; phylum Chordata; class Actinopteri; order Beloniformes; family Belonidae; genus Xenentodon; species Xenentodon cancila. The sequence goes on from CM026198.1 coordinate 899,785, forward strand.
CCATGCAAAACCACAACGTGTTACTAAACTGTAAACATTTACATGGAAATGACCAGAAACAAAACAAGTATTTACAAGTGTGAGTAGCTGATCGGGATATCAAGAAGCCAAATGAAACCCAGACTGAGACCCGAAGAGGAGACGTCGTGGATGCAGAGCAGGAGCAAGGCGGAGAGAGAGGAAAACCGGCATTTCCAGATGTGAACATCGGTAACATCTGGTCTCTCGCAAATGAGATGGACAAGTTTGAAGCACTTTCAACCACGTCTCTGCACATTTCCAAGGTTTCGACAGTTTGTCAAGTGGTCCACCACAGAAAACCAAATGAGGAAGGAAAGAGAGGAAACCTGGGACCAAAAGGACTGGGAGGAGGTGGTCACAGGAAGAAACTCTGCAGGGGGTTTGGAGGCTACAGACTGGGATGTTCTCTGTGATCCACATGGAGGTGACATCAATGTCATGACCAAATTTGTGACTGACTGTTTTAACTTCTGTGTGGACGACATCATCCCCACCAGAACAGTAAAGAGCTTCCTCACTAATAAACCCAAGTCCAGCTCCGGAAAAACAACCCCACACCGTAATCGCCCCTCCACAAAACTGTACACAAGAAGTTTGGAGGTCTGTAGTGATCGACTCTGCAGAAAGTTGGAGACCTCTTGGCACTATGCTCCTCAGCATCTGCTGAGCCGCTCCGTCAGTCTACGTGACCGACCACTTTGTGGCTCAGTTGCTGTCGTTCCCAAACACTTCCACGTTCTTATAATACAGCTGACAGTTGCCTGGAATATTGAGGAACCAGGAAACGTCAGGACTGGATTTGTAGCGCAGGTGACATCCTGTCACAGTTCCACGCTGGACTTCACTGAGCTCCAAGTCCAGATGGTGTCAGCCCCAGAGTCCTGAAATCCTGTTTGAACCAGCTATGTGGGATTTTGCAGAACCTCTTCAACCTCAGCCTAAGCAAGGAAAAGGTTCCAATGCTGTGGAAGACACCCTGCCTTGTTCCAGTACCAAAAAGATCTCATCCATCTTCTCCTAATGACTACAGACCTGTGGCCCTAACATCTCACATCATGGAAGTGCTGGACAGACTTTTATTGGACAATCTGAATAAACAAACAAGAACCTTCCAGGACCCTCTGCAGTTTGTCTATTGCTGTAGGGTTGAAGATGCCATCATACACCTGCTTCATGAACCCACAGACATCTGGACAAAGCAGCAGCACTGTGAGGATCATGATCTTGGATTTCTCCGGTGGATTTAACACCATCCAGCCTGCATTACTAAGTAAGAACCTCCAGAAGACACAGAGGGACGCCTCCACCACCACCTGGATTACTGACCACCTGACAAACGGACCACAGTTTGAGGGACTGGATGGTTGAGTGTCTGACCTGGTGACAGCAGCACAGGAGCACCACAGGGGACTGCGCTCTCACCACTCCTCTTCACGCTGTCCACCTCAGACTTCCAGGACAAGTTGGAGTCCTGTCATCTGCACAAATACTCTGATTACTCTGCAGTTGTGGGGTGTAACAGTGATGGACAAGAGACTGAGTACAGAAAACTGGAAGACCGTTTTGTGGCATCGTGTTGGAACGGTAACATCTGCAGTCATCTGTTGGGGAGCAGCATCAGAGCCAGCGACTTAAAGAAACTGAACAAACTGATGAAGAAGGCTGGTTCTGTTCTGGAACCACTGGAGATGATTGTGCAAAGGAGAACATTTCATAAATGAAGATCAACTCTGAGCATCCTGTTCACAACACAGTGATTCAGCAACAGTCTTCAGATCCACTACAACGCACACCACTACGGGAGCTCCTTCGGACCGCCACGGGAGCCCCTTCGGACCGCCACGGGAGCCCCTTCGGACCGCTACGGGAGCTCCTTCGGACCGCCACGGGAGCTCCTTCGGACCGCCACGGGAGCCCCTTCGGACCGCCACGGGAGCCCCTTCGGACCGCCACGGGAGCCCCTTCGGACCGCCACGGGAGCCCCTTCGGACCGCTACGGGAGCTCCTTCGGACCGCTACGGGAGCTCCTTCGGACCGCCACGGGAGCTCCTTCGGACCGCCACGGGAGCCCCTTCGGACCGCCACGGGAGCCCCTTCGGACCGCCACGGGAGCTCCTTCGGACCGCCACGGGAGCCCCTTCGGACCGCCACGGAAGCTCCTTCGGACCGCCACGGGAGCCCCTTCGGACCGCCACGGGAGCCCCTTCGGACCGCCACGGGAGCCCCTTCGGACCGCCACGGGAGCCCCTTCGGACCGCCACGGGAGCCCCTTCGGTTTCAGCAGTGGCCTGAAGCTAAAAATGGCTTCCTATTTCTTTACATTATTTCTCAGAATGTTAACATCATTTTAATGATTTCATGCACTTTGAACAAGGTTCCCTGTGACTGCAGGAGCAAAACAACCCCACACCATGATGCTCCCACCACCATGTTTCACTGTGTTTGTTAGGTTTAGGTTGGCCTGCCCTTACTTCAACAAGGCAAGTAAGCTTCCATGTCAGGGAATTGCATCATGGTTCCTTGGAGGTTAAATGTTTCAGCTTTAACTGTATATGTGATAGTCTGCAGCCCTGCGGTGAGTGAACATCCTCCTCTACAGCGGAGTGAGGAGACTCCAGATGCTTCGTCTTATCTTCTGTACATTATGATACTCTGTTCTCCCAGAGGTGTCCACGGACGCTTTAATCCTGTTAGCAGAATAAGACCTGAGGTCTTGCTGTTGAGTTCACAGGCTCCTAGCAGCTGTGAGAAAACCTCCACAACGTGGCCTCAACAGAGCCAATCCTCTTACGTCAGCAGCCGCCCAGAAAGCTTCGGCATGCCTTTTTAAGAACGCAGTGTTTTATTCGTGAAAGCTGGAGATTCTTTCTGAACCTGGCTTGGCCATGTGATTCTTTTTAGTTTTTTTACAACGGTGTACAATGCGGGGGTAAACTAAGTGCACATGGGGAGTGTTTCAGTGAGAGCCTGAGAACCTTCCAGGCCCTCACAATGGAGTTTAGGTCATGAATTTCAACCACCTGTTATCAGCTGTTTGAAATGGATTATCGGCGCACGGATGGCAGCTAATCCATATCTGTTATAATGATATTCTGGATTTTACGGTTGTTTTACAGCTCAAAAACACTGATCCTGTTCCCTTTCTTCCTCCCCTCCACAGATACTCATCGAGTTCTGTGCAGGAGGAGCCGTAGATGCCGTCATGCTCGGTGAGTCAACATTCCTGCTTTCTGGACAGGCTCTCACCTCAGCAGAACTGAGATTATGACTGAAGCCATCAGAAGACATCCGTGGACCAGCCTTATTGCTGTTTTGTGTGGTTTAGGCCACATTAGCACTTATGATTAGGCTGTATATGGGTTTTTCTGAGAGAGTAACTCAAAGCATGCGTGTGTGACCCCTCCTCCCCCTCTGCAGAGTTGGAAAGACCCCTGACGGAGCCTCAGATCAGGGTGGTGTGCAGACAGATTCTGCAGGCGCTCACCTACCTCCACGAAAACAAAATCATCCACAGAGACCTGAAAGCAGGCAACATCCTCCTCACGCTGGACGGTGATGTCAAGCTGGGTAAGAGAGCATCTCAAACCATCTTACAACCATCTTACAACCATCTTACAAACATCTCAAACCATCTTACAAACATCTCAAACCATCTCAAACCATCTTACAAACATCTCAAACCATGTTACAAACATCTTACAAACATCTCAAACCATCTTACAAACATCTTACAACCATCTTACAAACATCTCAAACCATCTTACAACCATCTCAAACTATCTTACAACCATCTTACAAACATCTTACAACCATCTTACAAACATCTCAAACCATCTTAAAAACCTTCCGCTGCTGAAATCAGTACTGTTGTACAGAACTAATCCAGAAGTGAAATAATAATTACAGTCATGTGCAAACTAATTCCTCATCTTGTAATGCTTTTGGTTTGAAAAAATAATGAAAATCATGTGATCAGACTGGGTCTTAGAATGAGGGAAGCACAACCCTCAGTAGATGTTTCCTTCATTAGGAGGAACCCTCAGTAGATGTTTCCTTCAGCAGCAGGAACCCTCAGTAGATGTTTCCTTCAGCAACAGGAACCCTCAGTAGATGTTTCCTTTTCTGACTTCATCAGTGTCTCTCTTGGTTCTGGAGGACTTCTTGTTCGTTCTTCTATCTAATGTTGCTTCGGTTCATTGAGGTTTTTGACATCCATGTCCACAAAGCTTTCTGAAGGTTCAGGTCTGGACCAGGTCGTTCCAAAACCTTGATTCTTTATTTTTCATCTTTCTGATGTAGATCTACTGCTGTGTTTGAGATAATTTCCTGTCACGTGATCCAGTTTCAGCCAGTCTTCATCTATCAGTCAGATGTCCTCACATTTGTCTCTAGAAGACTCTGGTCTAGAGAGGAGTTCATGGTCCACTCAGTCATTGATAGGTCGGAGGTGGGCATGAGGTGTTTCAGCTGGTTTTCTCCAAATATGGTTCTGGACATGAAGACCAAACATCTCCACTGTGGCCTCATGTGTCCAGAGGACGTTGTTCCAGAAGTCTGCTGGTTGTTCCGATGCAGGTTTGTGAACGTCAGTCGTGCTTCCATGTCCTTTTAGACAGAAGAGCTTTTCTCCTGGAAGCTCTTCCACACAAACCGTCCTGGTTCGGTTTTGTATGGAACACCAATGTCGTCGTCAGTGTGTACTAAGACCCACTACAGGTAGATGTTTTCATTCTGCTTTTTCCCTTAGGTCCAGATGTACTTCATGTTTTTGTGTGATGCCTACATGGTCACATGACCCATCTCATGGGCCACACAACAGTCTTCGCATGTGCAAGTCAGAAGAAAGAAGACTTTGTTTGATCTGTTGATAGCAGAACTCTTTGTTTCTACAGAATTTCAACAGATTTATGTAACATGAAGCTGGTTTTGTCAGTCTCTCTTCTCTCAGTGCTGTTAATGGTAAAAATTCAACTTCACAACCATTTAAACTAATTGTCAGAACTGAGGCTGCAGGTACATTCATGCCGGTCCAGCTTCTGCAACACAAGATCCAGAAGATGAGATGATTTCCTCTCAGGCTGAATGAATCTGACTTTGAAGAGCTGCCTCACAGTTGTTGTTCCATGAGTTTGTGGCTTTGACGTGCAGCAGCAGTTTGTTGCTCAGTCCACCAGCGTGTCCTCAGCAGATGCAGGGTGTGAGTCACCGGAGAAAGAGCACACAGCAAGCATTCTGTCCATGACAGAAGGCCGGCAGAGGTGGCCGTGCTGCTGCCTGCTGAGCCGTCGCTGTCACATGAAGCCCCACAATGATGTCACCAAGGCGGCACAAGGCGGAGAGGCTTCATTTTATAATAGAATGAATTCATTATCTCATGAGTTCAATATTTATATGTGTTTCTTGTTCGTGTGGTTGCATTTGAAAAAGAAGATGACGGTGGTGTTCCTCTGACTTATTTATTGTTTTGCTTAATTCACATGATTTCAGCTGATTTCGGCGTGTCTGCCAGAAACACCAAAACTCTGCAGCGTCGAGACTCTTTCATCGGAACTCCTTACTGGTGAGTGGTAGATGACGCACAGACAAAATGAATCAGCTGTTGGTCTTTTTGGATGTCAAATCTTGCTTTGATCCAAGTCTCCTGTCGACTCTCTGCCAGGATGGCTCCTGAGGTGGTGATGTGCGAGACGTCCAAGGACCGTCCGTACGACTACAAGGCTGATATCTGGTCCCTGGGGGTCACCCTTATCGAGCTGGCGCAGATCGAGCCCCCCAATCACGAGATGAACCCCATGAGAGTCCTGCTGAAGATCGCCAAGTCTGACCCACCGACGCTGATGCAGCCGTCACGCTGGTGAGTGTGAGCGGGGAGCAGTGGATCTCATGCTCAATGAAATCATGACTGAAACAAATAAAACAGCTGGATGTGTGTTTGTGCGTCTGGGAACAGAAATTGTAGGTACCAGTGGTTCCAGTCGGGTCAGGTACCGACGGTTCCGGTCGGGTAAGGTACCGGCGGCTCCGGTCGGGTCAGGTACCGGCGGTTCCAGTCGGGTCAGGTACCGGCGGTTCCGGACGGGTCAGGTACCGGCGGCTCCAGTCGGGTCAGGTACCGGCGGTTCCGGACGGGTCAGGTACCGGCGGTTTCAGACAGGTCAGGTACCGGCGGCTCCAGTCGGGTCAGGTACCGGCGGTTCCAGTCGGGTCAGGTACCGGCGGTTCCGGACGGGTCAGGTACCGGCGGTTCCGGTCGGGTCAGGTAGCGGCGGTTCCGGTCGGGTCAGGTAGCGGCGGTTCCGGTCGGGTCAGTTACCGGCGGTTCCGGTCGGGTCAGGTACCGGCGGTTCCAGACGGGTCAGGTACCGGCGGTTCCAGACGGGTCAGGTACCGGCGGTTCCAGACGGGTCAGGTACCGGCGTTTCCAGACGGGTCAGGTACCGGCGGTTCCAGTGGGGTCAGGTACCGGCGGTTCCAGTGGGGTCAGGTACCGGCGGTTTCAGACAGGTCAGGTACCAGTGGTTCCAGTCGGGTCAGGTACCGATGGTTCCGGTCGGGTAAGGTACCGGCGGCTCCAGTCGGGTCAGGTACCGGCGGTTCCGGTCGGGTCAGGTACCGGCGGTTCCGGACGGGTCAGGTACCGGCGGTTCCGGTCGGGTCAGGTACCGGCGGTTCCGGTCGGGTCAGGTACCGGCGGTTTTAGACGGGTCAGGTACCGGCGGTTCCAGACGGGTCAGGTACCGGCGTTTCCAGACGGGTCAGGTACCGGCGGTTCCAGTGGGGTCAGGTACCGGCGGTTCCAGTGGGGTCAGGTACCGGCGGTTTCAGACGGGTCAGGTACCGGCGGTTCCAGTGGGGTCAGGTACCGGCGGTTCCAGACGGGTCAGGTACCGGCGGTTCCAGTCGGGTCAGGTACCGGCGGTTTCAGACGGGTCAGGTACCGGCGGTTTCAGACGGGTCAGGTACCGGCGGTTCCAGACGGGTCAGGTACCGGCGGTTCCAGTCGGGTCAGGTACCGGCGGTTTTAGACGGGTCAGGTACCGGCGGTTCCAGTGGGGTCAGGTACCGGCGGTTTCAGACGGGTCAGGTACCGGCGGTTCCAGTGGGGTCAGGTACCGGCGGTTTTAGACGGGTCAGGTACCGGCGGTTCCAGTGGGGTCAGGTACCGGCGGTTCCAGTGGGGTCAGGTACCGGCGGTTTCAGACGGGTCAGGTACCGGCGGTTTCAGACGGGTCAGGTACCGGCAGTTCCAGTGGGGTCAGGTACCGGCGGTTTCAGACAGGTCAGGTACCAGTGGTTCCAGTCGGGTCAGGTACCGATGGTTCCGGTCGGGTAAGGTACCGGCGGCTCCAGACGGGTCAGGTACCGGCGGTTCCAGTCGGGTCAGGTACCGGCGGTTCCAGTGGGGTCAGGTACCGGCGGTTCCAGACGGGTCAGGTACCGGCGGTTCCAGTGGGGTCAGGTACCGGCGGTTTCAGACAGGTCAGGTACCAGTGGTTCCAGTCGGGTCAGGTACCGATGGTTCCGGTCGGGTAAGGTACCGGCGGCTCCAGTCGGGTCAGGTACCGGCGGTTCCGGTCGGGTCAGGTACCGGCGGTTCCGGACGGGTCAGGTACCGGCGGTTCCGGTCGGGTCAGGTAGCGGCGGTTCCGGTCGGGTCAGGTACCGGCGGTTTTAGACGGGTCAGGTACCGGCGGTTCCAGACGGGTCAGGTACCGGCGGTTCCAGACGGGTCAGGTACCGGCGGTTCCAGTGGGGTCAGGTACCGGCGTTTCCAGACGGGTCAGGTACCGGTGGTTCCAGTGGGGTCAGGTACCGGCGGTTCCAGTGGGGTCAGGTACCGGCGGTTTCAGACGGGTCAGGTACCGGCGGTTCCAGTGGGGTCAGGTACCGGCGGTTCCAGTGGGGTCAGGTACCGGCGGTTTCAGACGGGTCAGGTACCGGCGGTTCCAGTGGGGTCAGGTACCGGCGGTTCCAGACGGGTCAGGTACCGGCGGTTCCAGTCGGGTCAGGTACCGGCGGTTTCAGACGGGTCAGGTACCGGCGGTTCCAGACGGGTCAGGTACCGGCGGTTCCAGTGGGGTCAGGTACCGGCGGTTCCAGTGGGGTCAGGTACCGGCGGTTTCAGACGGGTCAGGTACCGGCGGTTCCAGTGGGGTCAGGTACCGGCGGTTTTAGACGGGTCAGGTACCGGCGGTTCCAGTGGGGTCAGGTACCGGCGGTTCCAGTGGGGTCAGGTACCGGCGGTTTCAGACGGGTCAGGTACCGGCGGTTTCAGACGGGTCAGGTACCGGCGGTTTCAGACGGGTCAGGTACCGGCGGTTCCAGTATGATTAATTTGGAGTCCGCTTTATTTTTTTGCACTTGTTTGTGTTTTATACATAAAATGAGTCTTAAAAATCTTAAATAACTTCCAGAGATTCTGAAAATGAGAAATTTTAACCCCATCCATCCATCCATCCATCTTCTTCCGCTTATCCGGGGCCGGGTCGCGGGGGCAGAAGTCTAAGCAGGGATGCCCAGACCTCCCTCACCCCAGACACTTCCTCCAGCTCTTCCGGGGGAATCCCGAGGCGTTCCCAAGCCAGCCGAGAGACATAGTCCCTCCAGCGTGTCCTGGGTCTTCCCCGGGGTCTCCTCCCGGTGGGACATGCCTGGAACACGTCTCTAGGGAGGCGTCCAGGAGGCATCCTATACAGATGCCCAAGCCACCTCAGTTGACTCCTCTCAATGTGAAGGAGCAGCGGCTCGACCCCGAGCTCCTCCCGAATGACTGAGCTTCTCACCCTATCTCTAAGGGAGCGCCCAGCCACCCTGCGGAGGAAACTCATTTCGGCCGCTTGTATCCGTGATCTTGTCCTTTCGGTCAATACCCAAAGTTCATGACCATAGGTGAGGGTGGGAGCGTAGATTGACTGGTAAATTGAGAGCTTTGCCTTACGACTCAGCTCCTTCTTCACCACGACAGTTCGGTACAACGACTGCATAACTGCAGACGCTGCACCAATCCGTCTGTCAATCTCACGCTCCATCTTTCCCTCACTCGTGAACAAGATCCCGAGATACTTAAACTCCTCCACTTGAGGCAGGACCTCTCCACCTACCCGGAGAGGGCAAGCCACCTTTTTCCGGTCGAGAACCACGGCCTCGGATTTAGAGGTGCTGATTCTCATCCCAGCCGCTTCGCACTCGGTTGCAAACCGTCCCAGCGCATGCTGTAGGTCCTGGCTCGATGAAGCCAACAAGACGACATCATCCGCAAAAAGCAGAGATGAAATCTTGTGGTTCCCAAACCGGACCCCCTCCGGTGCCTGGCTACGCCTAGAAATCCTGTCCATAAAAATTATGAACAGGATCGGTGACAGAGGGCAGCCCTGCCGGAGTCCAACATGCACTGGAAACAGGTCTGACTTATTGCCGGCAATGCGAACCAAACTCCTGCTCCGGTCGTACAGAGACCGAACAGCCCATAGCAAAGGGCCCCGGACCCCGTACTCACGGAGCACCTCCCACAGGATACCACGAGGGACACGGTCAAATGCTTTCTCCAGATCCACAAAACACATGTAGACTGGTTGGGCATACTCCCATGAACCCTCCAGCACCCTGCAGAGGGTATAGAGCTGGTCCAGTGTTCCACGACCAGGACGAAAACCGCATTGTTCCTCCTGAATCCGAGGTTCGACTATCGGCCGAATTCTCCTCTCCAGTATCCTGGAGTAGACTTTCCCAGGGAGGCTGAGAAGTGTGATCCCCCTATAGTTGGAACACAGTCTCCGGTCCCCCTTTTTAAACAGAGGGACCACCACCCCAGTTTGCCACTCCAGTGGTACTGTCCTCGTCCTCCATGCAATGTTGTAGATGCGTGTCAACCAAGACAGACCCACAACATCCAGACACTTGAGGTACTCAGGGCGAATCTCATCCACCCCCGATGCCTTGCCACCAAGGAGTTTACGGACTACCTCAGTGACTTCAGCTTGGGTGATGGAAGAGTCCACCGTACAGTCCCCAGCCTCTGCTTCCTCAGCGGAAGGCATGTCGGAGGGATTGAGGAGATCCTCAAAGTATTCCTTCCACCGTCCGACAATATCCCCAGTTGCGGTCAGCAGCCCTCCACCCACACCATAAATGGTATTGGCAGGGTACTGCTTCCCCCTTCTGAGGCGCCGGACGGTTTGCCAGAATCTCTTCGGTGCCGACCGATAGTCCTCCTCCATGGCCTCCCCGAACTTCTCCCAGACTCGAGTTTTTGCTTCCCGGACCGCCCGACCTGCGGCCTGCTTGGCCTGTCGGTACCTGTCGGCTGTGTCACAAGTCCGACGGGCCAACAAGGCCCGATAGGACTCCTTCTTCAACCTGACGGCATCCTTTACTTCCGGTGTCCACCACCGGGTTCAGGGATTACCGCCACGACAGGCACCTGAGACCCTCCGACCACAACTTTGAGCTGCCGCGGTAACAATGGAGGCAGAGAACATGGTCCACTCTGACTCAATGTCCCCAGCCTCCCTCGGAATCCGGGAAAAGCTCTCCCGGAGGTGTGAGTTGAATACCTCCCTGACCGAGGGCTTGGCCAGACGTTCCCAACAGACCCTCACAATACGTTTGGGCCTGCCCGGTCTGTCCCGCTTCCTCCTCTGCCAGCGCATCCAACTCACCACCAGGTGGTGATCAGTTGACAGCTCAGCCCCTCTCTTCACCCGAGTGTCCAAGACATGCGGCCGGAGGTCAGATGAAACGACAACAAAGTCGATCATTGACCTCCTGCCTAGGGTGTCCTGGTGCCACGTGCACTGATGAACACCCTTATGCTCAAACATGGTGTTTGTTATGGACAGACTGTGACTAGCACAGAAGTCCAATAACAGAACACCACTCGGGTTCAGATCGGGGAGGCCGTTCCTCCCAATCACCCCTCTCCAGGTTTTACTGTCATTGCCCACGTGGGCATTGAAGTCCCCCAGTAGAACAATGGAGTCCCCAGTTGGAGCACTATCAAGTACCCCTTCCACAGACTCCAAAAAGGCCAGGTACTCTGTACTGCTGTTCGGCCCGTAGACACAAACAACAGTAAGGAACCTTTCCCCGACCCGAAGGCGCAAGGAAGCAACCCTCTCGTTCACCGGGGTAAACTCCAACACATTGCGGCTGAGCTGGGGGGCTATAAGCAGGCCCACACCAGCCCGTCGCCGCTCACCGTGGGCAACTCCAGAATAGTGGAGCGTCCAGCCCCTCTGAAGGAGCTGGGTTCCAGAGCCCAGGCTGTGCGTAGAGGTAAGCCCAACTATCTCTAGTCGGTATCTCTCAACCTCCTGCACAAGCTCTGGCTCCTTCCCCCCTAGCGAGGTGACATTCCATGTCCCCATTGCTAGGGTTTTGGTCCAGGGATTGAGCCGCCGAGGCACCCCGCCTCGACTGCTGCCCAAACCACATTGCACCGACCCCTCATGCTTCTTCCTGCGGGTGGTGAGCCTACGGGAAGGCGGGCCCACGTCGCCATTTCGAGCTGAGCCCGGCCGAGTCCCATGGGCAAAGACCCGGCCACCAGGCGCTTGCCTTCGAGCTCCAACCCCAGGCCTGGCTCCAGGGTGGGGCCCCGGTGACGCCAATCCGGGCGACGTAACGATCCTTGGTGGTATGTTCTTCATGAGGGATTTTTGAACCGCTCTTGGTCTGGCCCGTCACCGAGGACCTGTTTGCCATGGGAAACCCTTCCAGAGGCACAATGCCCCCGACAACATAGCTCCTAGGATCCTTCGGGCACACAAACCCCTCCACCACATTAAGGTGGCGGTTCAAGGAGGGGAAAAAAAAATTTTAACCCCATGAAGTCAAAATGTCACTTTATAAAGAAAAAATGTACAGTTCTGTTGGTGCGCAGATATGTCTGTCTTTTTAATATTTGCTACATTTTTTCTGAATTATGTTCATCTGTTTTTGTTGAGCAAGAAAGAAAATGCGGAACATTAAACTTTTCAATAAAAGCGCCTCTTATGGTGTAACTGCATTAAAGTTGAACCATTTGTCCCAGTTGGACGTGAATGCGTTTGACCCCAGGCAGGATGTGGCATCCGTCCACAGCGGCCAGCCCTCACACAGTTGCTGCGTTCACTCCGTTCTCAGTCAGTTTTCACTAAATCCTGAATTTGTTTTATGATTTCTGCCTTTCAGGTCTCCAGAATTCAGCGACTTCCTGAAGCGCTGCCTCGACAAAAACGTGGACAACAGATGGAGCGCAACACAACTGCTGCAGGTGCTTTAATTCAGACATTTGTCCGACCAATGTTCTATCTTACCATCTGGCCACCTTAAGTCACATGACCTTCCCTCCCCCTCCTCCACCCCAGCACCACCTGCTGTGAGCGCGTCAGCAGTCCCAGACAACATGTGTTTACCTGCTCAGGTACTGAATCGGCTGGCCCTCATCCCTTTGCTCGAGCTCACGTCAGCACAGCTTTTCTTTTTCCGTCTGCGTTAAGTCCGAGCCGCTTAGTCGCTGTTTAGAGCAGCAGCAAGGACACGCTCTCCTGCTCGCAGGGAACTCGCAGGGAACTCGCTGCTTCCTCTGCGGTCGCTCTGCAGACCAAACACCCGATGGGCCTGAAAATCCAGAACAGCGGTCTGCCGCCGATGAAGGTTCTGATATCCAAGAAGCTGCACATTATCAGGCCAGCAGTTGAATACGTGCAGCAAGTTCGTAAGCCCAAGAAGGTGAGGACGTCTGAATGTGGATTTGATGGGCTTGTTTACACAGAGGGCGATGAGTCCTCAGACACCTGACTCGTTCAGCCAGTGTTGTTTGTGTTTGCAGCGAAGAGGGAGCGCCTTACATCGCCGACATGCTTTGTCTGATCCTTTAGGGATAGTTGTCAGAGACGCCTCTGACAACCGCTTTCCTCCTGATAATAATATGAGTTAATAATGAGTTACTCTGAAACATAACGCTTCTGTTTTGTCCATCTGTGCAGCATTCGTTTGTGTCCAGTGTGACTGACAGCAAGCCGCTGAGGGAGCTGATTGCTGAGGCGAAGGCCGAGGTCACCGAGGAGATCGAAGAGCACAAAGAGGAGGAGGAGGAGGAGGAGGCGGATGCACATCTAGTGAGTATTTACATAGAAGTGGGGAGTTTAAACCTGTGGTTCACATGGTAATGATCATGAATGTCTGCTGTAAAAACAAAAACACCAGAAATCCGTCATGAAAACGATTGGTTTGCGTTGGGGCTGTAACTTTGGTTTATTTTTACTCCGGACCCGGAGCCAAGACTGCTCTGTTTAAGAAATGACTTGCTTCTTAAGGAAGGTCAGGTCCTTCAGCGTTTGCAGAAAGATGTTGAATATCTTCTATAAGTCTGTTGTGGAGAGTTCAACCACATCTGCAGTCATCTGTTGGGAAGCAGACTTGAGCAAACTGAACAAACTGATTAGGAAGGCTGGTTGTTTTCTGGAACTTCTGGACATAATTGTTTAAAAGAGGACACTTCATAAAATGAAGAAGGTCATGGACAACTCTGTTGCTGAATCACTGTGTTGTCAAAAAGATGTTCAGAGTATCTTCAGTCAGAGGATTTTCAGGTCTGCTGCGACGCAGACCGCCGCAGGTCCTTCGGAGGTCCTTCGGAATGACTTTTGTAGAAATAAACAGTCCTAACTCTATGTCTTCTTCTTATTCAGGGTCACAAACGCGCACCATCTGATGTCAGCATTGGCAGTTCAGAGGATGAGAAGACGCCCGTCTCTCCTTCCATCCTGGAATCCGTTCCTGAAAAGATCGAGCCGATCCTGCCGCCGCCCACTCCAACTGAGGTGCCCGTCACCAACCATGTGGTGGAAGAGCTTGCTGTGGAAGAACCTGCTGCGGAGGAGCTTTCAGGCGAGCCCGCAGATGATCCAGTTAATGATGGAGCTAAACAGAAACCACCAGAGGAACAAGTTCCTGAAGCAGCTGAACCAGAGACACCTTCCAAAGAAATGCAGCAGCTCCAAATAGGTGTGGAGGATGGGAAGGAAATGGACACAGCTGAGCTTCATGAGCAACCTGAGGTCTCGGAGACCCGTCAAGATGAAATCACATCTGTTGGACCAGAACCAAACATTGTAACAGAGAAGGAGGATGACAAAGAGAGATACAAACATCTGAAAGTGACGTTGACTCTACCAGAAAATGGAAAAGGGGAGAATAGAGAGAAGCTCACAGAGAAGGAGCAGAAGGAGCTGCCAGACCAAGATGATAAAGAGAGAAACCCTGGTTCTGGTTCAGCTGCAGACAACAGCAGCGCCGACCTGAATCTGTCCATCTCAAGCTTTCTGTCCAAAACCAAGGAACCTGGATCAGTTTCCATCCAGGTACGTACGGAGTCAGCACTGATGTTACAGAAGCTGACACGCACACTCATCCATCAACTGTGTTTTCTCAGGACACCAAACGTCAGAAGAAGACGCTGAAAAAGACTCGTAAATTCATTGTTGACGGAGTGGAAGTTAGTGTGACAACGTCAAAGATCATCACCGACAATGACACCAAGAATGAGGAGATGAGATTCCTGAGGTAGCTGACTGCATTCACACCAGACAGCAGTTTCACGCAGATGTGATGGAAATGAGTTACCCAGAGTTCCGTGTGCAAGCTCACAGTGGAGTTAAGCTCTTAACGCGTTCGATGGTTTTTCTGTCCAGCCGGAGTTATGCAAGAAACTACTCAGCATCTTTTCCAATTCTCCCCTTTTGTCTCCTTCCAACTGTCCTCCGTTTCCAGGCGGCAGGAGCTGCGGGAGCTGCGTCTCCTGCAGAAGGAGGAGCAGAGGGCCCAGCAGCAGCTCAGCAACAAGCTGCAGCAGCAGAAGGAGCAGATCTACCGCCGCTTCGAGCAGGAGACCACGGTGAGTCCTCGCTGGGATCAAACGGCCCAGGCTTCACCTTCACACCTTCTCAAATCTGCTGAACTTAACTGTTTCCAACGTACTGTTGTCCTTTCACCAAAGACAGTGTTTCCACACATACAAAACAGCTGGCTTCAGTTATTTAAAATAAATCACTGAATAACCAATGAAAAGCAGTTACTGAAACCTACATCTGCTGTTTGAGCTTCAAACACCAAGATTCATGTAAAACTGGGGAATTAGAAACTGTCTTTATTCAGACTGAGATAAAGATAAGATTACCCTTTAATGGTCCCACAGCGGAAACGTTCCCATCGTTACAGCAGCAAAAAGAAGAATAGCGAGTGTGAAACAAAAACCTCTAACAGTTCATGTGCACATGTGATGAAGTCCAGTCCGGCTCTGAGACATGGATGTGCTCAACGCTGCACTTTCACACGCCTGAAAACATCCTGAAACTATCCTCGTGGTCCCTGGAGGATCCTGCTGCACATGTTGTTTTGGCGGCAAAATCAGGAATAATGTGTTCAGCTGAGGCTGGGTTAGCACATGCTGCTGGCTGATGAGCTCAGCTTCATCCTCAGACCCTTCCAGAACAACCCACGACCGGCCACGGTGGTCTGCAACACACTGTATTCTCTTTGCAACGGGAACGACAGGAAGTCCACCGACTACATTTTCCTGATTTCACCCACAGACAGGAGAGAAACAAACGATCTGCAGCTTTTGAACATTGCGCCTTATGTGGCTGCATAGTTTCCAGACAAGACGCTGAGGTTCTAGGTTCCCTCTAGACATTCCTTCAAGTTCTTGGTTCCCAGCAGAAACCAAATGGTTGGATTGAACTGAGAACCAGGAATCACCAGGATGAGTAAGTGGGTACTAATCATGTAGATTCGACCCTGCCTGACTCAGGCGTGGAACGGAACCTTCCTTCAGGTGGTAGGCAGCTTCACAGGAGCTCTGACTGTCGACTGTCACCTCGTAGGTTTGTGTTTCTTTAACTTTACTGGAAATGCTGATGCTTTGGCTGTTTGACCAGAAGTAAAAGGAGAATTAGATTTTTTGTTGGCCATGTGACTGTGAGAAAGGTCTCTTTTAGAGTCCGGCATGATCAGGAGGAAAGACGGCAGCTCAGCCCCCTTTCAGTATCTACTCATTTTGGTATCTTTATGGACCATGTAGGACGTCTTACATCAGAGAGTCCAATCACTGAGGTGTGGTAGATTTTAGAGGCTCTCAAGACTGTTACTGAACAGAAGAATCATTTTGTTCTTGTTTGACAAACGTAATTGATTCTATCTCCAGAGTAAGAAGCGTCAGTACGACCAGGAGGTGGAGAACCTGGAGCGCCAGCAGAAGCAGACCATCGAGAGGCTGGAGCAGGAGCACACCAACCGGCTCAGGGAAGAGGCCAAACGCATCAAAGCTGAGCAGGACAAAGAGTTGTCCAAGTACCAGAACGTGCTGAAGAACCACAAGAAAGAGGTTAGTTGAACGCTTCTCTCGTTTCAGTTCCTGCAGCCTCAGGAACCCTCCGTAGATGCTGCTGTTCCTCTTTATAGGAGCCTGCCAGGATCCTCACACACACAAGTGCCCAATCTGGCTTGTTTGCATAAGATCCAGTTATCCTGAAGGGGTTAAATCGGTCACTGACCCTTCCAGTTTGTTTCCTCCTGCAGTCCTAATCTGTCCACAGCGCCCCTCTCATTCGTTTCCATCTGTTGTTCACGGCTGCAGGGGTGCAGGGCAAAAAGCAGGTGTGTCTCCAAAGCATGTGACAAAGGCAATCATCAAACATTTAAAGAGGTCATTACTGGAGCTCCACCAGAGGAGTACCGAAGATGTTTGCTGTGGATTCGTTCCTCTTAGCTCTAAAACACAAGTATTTTCACACACTCAGCTCCTTGGACCATCGTGCTCCTTGTTGTGCTCCTAGTTGTGCTCCTAGTTCTCCTCCTAGTTGTTCTCCTAGTTGTGCTCCTAGTTGTGCTCCTAGTTCTCCTCCTAGTTCTGCTCCTAGTTCTGCTCTTAGTTCTCCTAGTTCTGCTCCTAGTTGTGCTCCTTGTTGTGCTCCTAGTTCTCCTCCTAGTTGTGCTCCTTGTTCTGCTTCTAGTTGTGCTCCTAGTTGTCCTCCTAGTTGTGCTCCTAGTTCTCCTCCTAGTTGTTCTCCTAGTTGTGCTCCTAGTTCTCCTCCTTGTTGTGCTCCTAGTTCTCCTCCTAGTTGTGCTCCTTGTTCTGCTCCTAGTTGTGCTCCTAGTTCTCCTCCTAGTTGTGCTCCTAGTTGTGCTCCTAGTTCTCCTAGTTGTGCTCCTAGTTCTCCTAGTTGTGTTCCTAGTTGTGCTCCTAGTTCTGCTCCTAGTTCTCCTCCTAGTTCTGCTCCTAGTTGTGCTCCTAGTTCTCCTCCTAGTTCTGCTTCCTGTTCTGCTCCTAGTTCTCCTCCTAGTTGTGCTCCTTGTTCTTCTCTTAGTTCTGCACCTTGTTCTGCTCTTACTTCTGCTCCTTTTTCTTCCCCCAGTTCTGCTCCTAGTTGTGCTCCTAGTTGTCCTCCTAGTTGTGCTCCTAGTTGTGCTCCTAGTTGTGCTCCTAGTTGTCCTCCTAGTTGTGCTCCTAGTTGTGCTCCTAGTTGTGCTCCTAGTTCTCCTCCTAGTTCTGCTCCTAGTTCTGCTCCTGGTTCTCCTCCTAGTTGTTCTCCTAGTTGTTATCCTAGTTGTGCTCCTAGTTCTGCTCCTGGTTCTGCTCCTGGTTCTGCTCCTTGTTGTGCTCCTAGTTGTGTTCCTAGTTGTGCTCCTAGTTCTGCTCCTAGTTCTGCTCTTAGTTCTCCTCTGAGTTGTGCTCCTAGTTCTCCTCCTAGTTGTTCTCCTAGTTGTGCTCCTAGTTCTCCTCCTAGTTGTTCTCCTAGTTGTGCTCCTAGTTCTCCTCCTAGTTCTGCTCCTAGTTCTGCTCCTGGTTCTCCTCCTAGTTGTTCTCCTAGTTGTGCTCCTAGTTCTGCTCCTAGTTGTGCTCCTGGTTCTGCTCCTTGTTGTGCTCCTAGTTGTGTTCCTAGTTGTGTTCCTAGTTGTGTTCCTAGTTGTGCTCCTAGTTCTGCTCCTAGTTCTGCTCCTAGTTCTGCTTCCTGTTCTGCTCTTAGTTCTCCTCTGAGTTGTGCTCCTAGTTCTCCTCCGAGTTGTGCTCCTAGTTCTCCTCCTAGTTGTGCTCCTGCTCTCCCAGTCCATGCTGTCTGTGACCTCTTCACCTGAAAACACTCACCTGTGTGCGCAGCACAGTGTCTGTATGTGAGGAGGGTAACGTGAGGAGTGCCCCCCCGTCGGTCCAATGTGTTGACGTCGCTGCTGCTTTACAGGATGGTGGGATACGCCCCCTGTGATGTCATCCACAGGGCTCTGAAAAGTCTTTGCGGTGACTGGTCTGTGTGGAGGTCTGGACTCTGTCTCCAACCTGTCATTCTTTCTTTCTGTAGAGACATTTGTAGGGACATCTGTAGAGACATCTGCGGGGACACCTGTAGGGACATCTGCGGGGACACCTGTAGGGACACCTGTAGGGACATCTGTGGGGACATCTGTAGAGACATCTGCGGGGACACCTGTAGGGACATCTGTAGGGACATCTGCGGGGACAGCTGTAGGGACACCTGTAGGGACATCTGTGGGGACAGCTGTAGGGACACCTGTAGGGACACCTGTAGGGACACCTGTGGGGACATCTGTGGGGACATCTGTAGAGACATCTGCGGGGACACCTGTAGGGACATCTGTAGGGACATCTGCGGGGACAGCTGTAGGGACACCTGTAGGGACATCTGTAGGGACATCTGCGGGGACAGCTGTAGGGACACCTGTAGGGACATCTGTGGGGACATCTGTAGAGACATCTGCGGGGACACCTGTAGGGACATCTGTGGGGACATCTGTAGAGACATCTGCGGGGACACCTGTAGGGACATCTGTGGGGACAGCTGTAGGGACACCTGTAGGGACACCTGTAGGGACATCTGTGGGGACATCTGTAGAGACATCTGCGGGGACACCTGTAGGGACATCTGTAGGGACATCTGCGGGGACAGCTGTAGGGACACCTGTAGGGACATCTGTAGGGACATCTGCGGGGACAGCTGTAGGGACACCTGTAG
Source organism: Xenentodon cancila (assembly GCA_014839995.1). Lineage (NCBI taxonomy): Eukaryota > Metazoa > Chordata > Actinopteri > Beloniformes > Belonidae > Xenentodon > Xenentodon cancila. Next base: position 918,816 of record CM026198.1, read on the forward strand.
GGACATCTGTGGGGACATCTGTAGAGACATCTGCGGGGACACCTGTAGGGACATCTGTGGGGACATCTGTAGAGACATCTGCGGGGACACCTGTAGGGACATCTGTGGGGACATCTGTAGAGACATCTGCGGGGACACCTGTAGGGACATCTGCGGGGACATCTGTAGAGACATCTGCGGGGACACCTGTAGGGACATCTGCGGGGACATCTGTAGAGACATCTGCGGGGACACCTGTAGAGACATCTGCGGGGACACCTGTGGATGGACTAAAGTGACTGACAAGTAGGTAAACTGTCATCCTTCCCAGGTGTAACTGTCTGGTTAATCACCTCAAATCAGCTTAACCCTGACGGAAAGATGGCCCAAAGTCTGCAGCGCATATGTGGGCTTACCTGGCCTCGTCTGGCCTGTCCTGCTTAAAGTCTGGATGAAGGTTTTTCAGCAGGAAGTGACTCCAGAAATAAATGTGGCGTGTTCATTCAGCAGGGATGTGTCAGAAGACACACCATCTCGTGTCCATCATGTCCATGTCGTGTCCATCATCTGTCAAGGATAACTAGTTTTTCTTGTCCTTATTTACCTCCTCTGTTGCTCTTCCATCCAGGAGCAGGAGTTTCTTCAGAAGCAGCAGCAGGACCTGGACAGCGCACTGAAGAAGATCATCCAGCAGCACAAACACGAGCTCGCCACCATCGAGAGAGACTGCCTCAACCACAAGCAGCAGCTGCTCCGAGGTAAAGTCGTTTGCCCATCAGACACATGATGCTGAACACACGAGGTCTGGGAGTGTGCTCGGAGCCCAGACCCGCCCAGACCTCGGTCAATTCAATTTTATTTATATACATGTGTTACAATAAAGTCATCTCGAGGTGGTTTCCAGAGACCCAGAACATGACCCCTGATAGAAAAAACCAAATCTCTGAGCCCAGATCCTGCAGGTTTCAGTGCTTCAGACGCATCAGCTCTGGTGATAAAAGACCACTGAGACCAGTTCTGGGTAGGTCTGGAACGTCAGTGGTGAAGCTTACCTTTACAGTTTATCAGCTTGTACTTCTGGAAGCAGCTGGGTCCTCTGGTCCACATAATTTCAGGACCCTTCCTAGTTACCACCAACATCTGGAACAAGTGCTACTGGAGCGCCCGTGGGACCACCAGTCAGCACTCTGGGGGGCTTGACTGACCTGCAGCAGGTCCCACCAGGCCTCCACCTGTCTTCAATATAGATGTCAGTAGCAGCACACCTTTGGACAGGTTTGAGTGTAAAGTAAAATAATGACATTATATTAGCATAAGCTAAGTCCGCCCATTTACAACGTGGCGCCTCACGGCTTCAAAAGCACTTCAAAGTAACCTCTGGGTGATGTCACAGGGGGCGTGTCCAGAAGTGGATCTAACAGCAGTCCAGCAGTTGGCTGAAGCAGGTGGAAAAATGGTAACTGCAGGTTAATGCGAATATAAAAGGATAATTTCAGTGCTGACAATAAAAACGTCCAGGTGGATGCAGGTTGGTTGAAGGTGGCGTGGACACTATGGAGCACAATGTCGGGATGGACCGCTGACATACTAACACTGAAGTCAGTATTTACACGGCCGCGCAAATACACACATGTAACTGAGGAGGAAGTGAGGTATCGTTTAATCGTCGTTGCAGCAGACATTCACGCATCACCAGACTGCACACGCCACACCCATCACTGTCCTGTTCGGTCATGTGTCACGTCAGTGGTTTTAGTCCTCTGCCAGATAATAAACAGTTCAGACAGAGGGCTGGTGGAGGTCTCGTTTCTCCCACATCACACACAAAAAAAAAAACAACTTAATTTTTCATTTAAACCTTTAGTTTATATCCAGAAATGTCTGGAAATGTGCTGCGGCAGACGGGAGGCCTGATGGGACTGAGCGACTCAGCCAGCTCTTTCTTCCTCCCCCTGTGTGTGTGAAACAGCCCGGGAGGCTGCCATGTGGGAGCTGGAAGAGCGCCACCTGCAGGAGAAACACCAGCTGCTCAAGCAGCAGCTCAAGGACCAGTACTTCATGCAGAGACACCAGCTGCTGAAGAGACACGAGAAGGTACGACACTATGGAAGCTCACTGGAATCAGATGACTTCGAGCTCTGATTCGGATGCAAATGTGTCGTTAGTTTTAGTCCAGCTGTTCAGGTTTAGGGTAATTACATTTTGGTCTGCATTCATCGTCGCCGTGTTGGGAACTTCAAACAGGAAATGGAGCAGATGCAGCGCTACAACCAGCGGCTGATCGAGGAGCTGAAGAACAAGCAGACGCAGGAGAGAAGCAGGCTGCCCAAAATCCAACGCAGCGAGGCCAAGACACGCATGGCCATGTTCAAGAAGAGCCTTCGTATCACCGGAGCCGTCATCACCCCGGAGCAGGAGAGGGAGAAGGTCAAACAGGTGAGCGGTGGTCAAACGCCGGTCTTCAAAGTCTCTGAGAAGAAACTGCGTCGGCCTGAAAAGACGAAGAACTCTGCCTGTGCTTCCAGTTTGCAGCTCAGGAGGAAAAGAGACAGAAGAACGAGAGGCTCCATCAACAGCAGAAACATGAGAACCAGATGAGAGACCTGCAGCTGCAGTGTGACGCCAACATCCGAGAGCTGCAGCAGCTCCAGGTGAGCTTTTTAAAAGCTGCACGACACAATCAAACTTTATTTATTCAGAAGAGGCAGCAGTAACGTTCTGTCCACGTTTGTGTCCTAGAACGAGAAGTGTCATCTGCTGATTGAACACGAGACCCAGAAACTGAAGGAGCTGGACGAGGAGCACAGCGTGGAGCTGAGGGAGTGGCGGGAGAAGCTGCGGCCCAGGAAGAAGGTACCTGTGTGACATCAGTGGTCACGTGATGTGATCCAGTCAGACCATGATGGTACAGATGAGCTGTGACGTGAATCTGCTCATTTTAATGTCTCCGTCGTCCGTAACGTAACGTCATAGTTGAATTGTTCATGCAGCTTCAGTCCTAAAACCAGTTCCAACATAAATCGGTGAGGAGAACAACCTACAGGAGCGTTCTAGCTAAACATCCATCTTCACTGCCCTGTAAAACCTCCTTGGTCCAGTAGATGGTGAGATGTTCTCGAATGGATTTCTGGAGTTCCGGTTTTAAATACATGAATCAGACAGATGTGAGATCTAAAAGTGGAAGATTTAGTCCGTCTCTGCTATCGATTTTCATTTACTCTGCTCGGATCATATTTAAACTACATGAGTTCACTTTTACCCAGATTTGTTCTCCTTTACTCGTTTAAAAGCAGCTGCGTCATTTTAGACACCCCTGTTCATGCTTAAATGAAATAAACCTGCGTGAGGAAGTCATGTGCTGCGTGTGTCGTTCAGGCGCTGGAGGACGAGTTCGCCAGGAAGCTGCAGGAGCAGGAAGTGTTCTTCAAGATGAGCGGCGAGTCAGAGTGCCTTAACCCGTCCACCCAGAGCCGCATCTCCAAGTTCTACCCCATCCCCAGTGTCCACTCATCTGGGTTCTAGGTGAAACGGACCCACAGGAACCACACTCTCGAAGGTGCTGAGGCCTGAGCCACCTGACGTTCTCCCTGTCAGTCTGAAGGACTCAGAACCTCTGCAGCAGCTGTCCAACCTTCTTTTTCTGGTTCCACGATCTCCATGAAGAAGCTGCTCCCTGGAGACTTTTGACATTTCTGAATCCACGCAGTTCCTGGTCGTCGTTTGCTGCTCGGCGTTCCTCTCATTGACTTTTTTGCATTCAAGATGATGTTTGTGTTTTTTTCCAACCTCTCCAGATATGGTCAGATATGACCTGGTTACTTCTTGTTTCTACTCGTTACATAACGGAGCCTGTTCCCAGCAAAAGGGGGACATTTTCCTGTTGAAGGAACGTTGTGGCGCTGTCCGAGGTGCTGATGTGGGTTGTGGTGCGAGCTGGACTTTACTGCAGGGTTCCTCCTCCTCAGGACGACGTCAGTCCTCCACGCAGATGAAACGCTGGAGCTTCACAGCGACGCTGTGAGGAGCTCAGCTCTACAGTCACTCAGACGGACGTCCAGGCAGACGCCACGTCTCCGCAGGGGGACGTTCAGGGAAGAAAAACCGGGATGATTCTGAAGGATCAAACATTTGTGTGCAGCTTCCTTCTTATTTTCTACAGATGTGTCACATCTGGTTTTGTTCAAATGCTCCGACTTAAGACGCTGTGTAAAATATAAATAAAATCTGAATACAGCATTCAAACCTCAAGTCCCTGTTTCGTTCACCAGTGTTTAAAGCGAGATTTTACCGTTTCATCAAAGTTTAAGCCAATTTTAAATTTAAAGGCAGCAAAACGTCTCAAAGTTGTGATGTGCAACAAACATCTGGAAAAGCAAGGTTATCTGAATAATGCATTAATGTGCGACAGTTTGAAGTGCTTTACTTAAAAACAGTAACAGTAAAAAAATTAAAAACAGACATAAGTTAGAAAGAACAAATGAGATGGAAGAAATAAAGGTTGTGGCGTATTATGGGACGTTACTGAATGTAAATAAAAAGGTTTTAAACCTCGACTTAAATCAACTGAGACTTTCAGCAGCCCTGATGCATTCTGGGAGTTTATTCCACAGGGGAGGAGCATAAAAGCTGAACTCTGCCTCACCGGGTTCGGTTCTGACTCTGGGTCCACAAAGTAGGCGTGGCCCTGACGACCTGAGGGTTCTGGTTGGTTCATCATAGACCAGGAGCTCAGAGAACGTTCAGAGGTTTATGAACCAACAGCAGGATTTGGAGACGACGTGTTGTGATAGAGGCTGAATAAATAAAACTGAACTGACGATTAATCACATCTGCAAATGATTAGGTAAATGATCATGACACAATGGGTGGAAACAGCATGATCTGAAAGAGGCGGAGTCTCCGAAGTAACGGCTCGACCACAGCAGCCGCAGTCCTGGTGCCTGCGGCCCGGGTTCGGGTTCTGGCCTGTGGCTCGTCCTTTTCTCTCTGCCCCGTTTCCTGCCTAAGTTTCAATCAAGGCCTCTAAAGCCACAACATCACAAAAATAAATCTGCAGAAATCCCTGTGTGCCAGCGGCTCGGCGTTAAACAGTCAGGCGATCCAGAAACGCAGCCGTCTTCTCTGGAGAAGCCCTGCGGTTTCCAAAATGAAAACTGTTGTTGGAAATTGGACACTTGTTCTCCAGACTGAAAAGTAGCGGGACCATCCAGGTCGGCCCAAAGACCTGCATCTCTGAAGGTGTCAGGGTGTAGCTTTCCCATCGGCGCTGAACAGTACATCCATCTGGTCCTATCGGCTCTTTCAGGGAAGGTCTTGCATATTTTAGCAATCCTAAACCACATCCTGCATCCATCCCAACAGCATGGCTTCACAGGAGAAGAGTCCCGTTCCTGAACTGGTCCAGATCTTTCACCATCTGGAAACATCTGGAGCATCATGAAGCAGAAGATCCTGGACTGTTGAGCTCCAGACACAAGATTGCTCTCCTGAAACGCCGTCAGCTGCTCTCCACAGTTCCAGATGTTTATGGACTGATGTTAGAAGAGGCGATGCCCTGAACCAACTTTTTAGAGATGTGATCAAGAATAAAAAGTGAGTTTATGATTTTATTTGCATCTTCCTGCGTGTCACCCTGAAGTTTTACTATAAGCTGCCGTTGAAGTGACGCTTGACTTAATTCAAACTAAAACAATCAGGAGCAGAAACTTTTACTTCCAGAACGATTTATTTGTACAGAAGCAAAACAAGAAACAAAGATCCCAGACTGGTTCGGCCCATCTGACTGGTTCCTTCTGGGTTCCTCTTATGAGCTGAAGGCTGCTGAGCACCACACAGACGTTCTTCAGACATCCCTGAAGGTTTGTGGTGAAACAGATCAGACCAGATCAGAGTGTGAACCTAAATGAAAACGTTTCAGACTCTTTATCATTTTTAAATACATGTATAGTTTTTAGAAGGCTTGTGTACAAGTGATTTGCATTTTCCTGTAAATAAACTTTTGAGTCTCTGCTGGAAGCGCTTGAATGGATCTTCACCAGCACAGGTTGGATCAGAAGATATCCCCAAGTTTAGAAAATTCAGTTCTTTAACGGCTAAAAGTCGTTCCCACACCAAAACCTCCAGAAGGCGTCTGTAAGTAACGCTCAGGAGTACAAAAACAAAACTACACGCCAGAGACCTTGACCACGACGCACGTGTCCGCGATGACTGGGGCGCTTCCTTCAGCGGCTCAAACACCGGCGTCCCTCCGCCTCCTCCTCGTCACCGTCAGAGGGAAATCTCCTGAAACACCACCACACACCAAGAGTTTCAGATAAAAACTTCCTGTTTCTACACTAAACAATCCAAGATGAATCACCTCAGACAGATTAAACGGCACAAAAACCGATGAAAAAAATCGAAACGCTTGCGAATGTCACAGCGGAGCGGCAGCACGTTTCCCTGAGCCAGCGGAGACATGCAGTAAACGACGTTAATCCAACCGAGAGGTTCGGATGTTGGATCTTTCTAAGAAACTGTCTGTAAACCCTGCAGCGCCTCACTGCTGCCTCCAGGTGCGTTTCTACACTGGTGTCACAGGTGAAGCAGCAAAGAGCAGCTGGAAACTGACCAATCTGGAACGTTGCTGAAAACCAGACTTTAAATTTGAACTGTGCTTCATAGAACAGTGAAACCTTTTGGTTTCCGTTCGTTTTATCGTCTCTTCAGTTCATCATCAGATGTCCTCTTGTGTCCACGTCCAGGGAGGTCGTCTTCAGTCCTGTGGAGCCTGAACGTCTGAATAAATGTTGAGATGTTCTTCTAGTGTTTAACATGCTGGTCTAGAAGGTCCCTGATCTCCTCAGACAACAGTCCCTGGTCCATGTTCAGGCTGGTGGACACCACCACACCGAACAGCTGCACCACCTTTAACCCCGTAAACAGCTGGACCACCTTTAACCCCGTAAACAGCTGGACCACCTTTAACCCTGTAAACAGCCAGGCTGACTGAAGACACCTCAGATGTTGATCAGAGGACACTTTAGTTTTCACACGTCACCATGGAAACGTTTGACATCCTTTCCAGGAGTAACAACTAACCTTTCTGGACCAATTGAAAAGTAATGTCTGATTCCATTAGTTGATGTTCAGTAAATGGTCATTAATGAGTTTCAGGTTGTTTTAGGGAGTTGAGTAAGGAGTCTTTTCATGTTCAGAGACAATGTTCCTGCTCTGAACTCTGAACCAGAACGGACCAGAGCGAACTCAGAACCAGAACTGACCTCTGTCTCCTTTTGGTCCTCTGTGTCCCTCAGGTCCAGGGACACCTCGTTCACCTGCATCCAAATGGACACAACATTTTTATAGACGATGCTCTGGGAAGAGGTCGTCAAGCCAATGTGTTGAATTATTATCAGAAGTATTTCAGCCAGTAACAAGAATGTTCTTACACACCAGTGCATCATTACATTTGAGGATTTTAAATTGAACTGTACCTTTTGCTCCTTTTGGTCCTGGGTGTCCCGCGTCTCCTTTCTGACCTGGTTTTCCAGGTGGTCCCATGATGGTCCCATGAGCTGCAGAGGATACCTTTCCTCCATCAACCGCCCATGTGTCTGTTCTTGTAGCTTCTTCATCTCATTTTCTTTATTTGTAATAAGTCCTTACCTCTGATGTATTCCATTATATCGGTGATGTTGGTGGGGGTTCCAAACAGCCGGCTGTGTCCAGGTGGCCCCGGAGGACCAGGCGGGCCTGGAGGTCCTTGGACAACGTGTGCATTGTAGTTCTGTTCAGCGTCACGCATGAGACCACGAGCTGGAGGGTCAGAGACAAGGAGAAAGAATGCGTCAGCCAGCAGCAGGATACGTCTGATTTTTGGATTTGTTGATTTTCTTGACAGTGTAGTTCCACACCTTTAATGAATTCCATCAGATCTGTGGCATTTCCATTGGAACCAAACCATCGGCTGTATCCTGGAGGACCCGGGGGCCCAGGTGGTCCTGGAGGCCCTTGGAAGATCTGGTTGTTGTAGTCTCTTGTGAGGACGTCCAGTACACCGTGGGCTGGAAATGAGAGGAAGGTAGATGGTAGATGACTTTCTGGATGCATTTATGATCTAAAATGTCATAAAACTAAAGGTAAACCTCATCATGATCTAAATATACTTTCCAAAAAATACCAAAAGGAGAACCTGTCTCTAACATTTGACACCTACTTTTGATGTAATCAGTTACTCTTTGAGCCACACTGGAGTAATCAAGAGTGTCAGGGCTCCAGCCACCAGCACCAGGCAAACCTGGCTCTCCCTTGTGCCCTGGGGGTCCAGGAGGACCTGGTGGGCCAGGAAGTCCAAACATAGCTCTGTTCAAACCTTCATCACCTGAAGAAGAATTAACACGTTAGTGTTTTACATGGGGTTTAATGTTTTATTTTTGTAGGAAGGCAGTGGGCCTTGTGGGAAGGTTCTCCTCAGAACCCAGTCTGTGTGAAGTACGTCGGAAAAGACTGCGTCTTAAGCAGTAGAAGGTCATCAGGACATTGCAGTTTTGAGAATCTGGTATCGGATAGATGAGCTAACATCTGCTCAGAATGAGGCCACCAGAAGAGCAAATCTTTATTCATCTCAAACAACTCAGGACTCGGCTCAAACTGCTGCCCAACCAACATTGTATCAGAACCTTGACGTGTAGTGAAGTGGTGGGTCCACAGAAGGAGGTGGTTTGCGCCTCTGATCGGGATGCTGGCTGGTAGCCCTCCAGGGGAGATGTTTTGGACAGAATTAACGGACGGATGGACGGACGGATGGACGGACGGATTGACGGACGGATGTTACCACAGCAGTGTTAACGGTTGCTGTTTTGTGGATTTTTACACCACAAAAATTCACTTGGAAGTTGATTCATGTTAAAAATTCAACAGTGTTCATTCAAACCAGTTTGAGATGTTTTCAATTATTACATTTTGCTTCCTGATTTTCTGAACAGGTGTAAACTTGTTTGACCTGTCAGAAATCCTGTCTAATTCTACAGTCAGTGTACACTGACTTCTGGAAAAACCAACTATCCCAAACCAACAATGCTGATCCCTTGGACCAGAAGCAGATCATGATGTTAGCTTTAAACTGGTGAAGTATTCCTATTAACTCACTCCTGACATAGTCTTGTGGTTTAGCTTTCAGTAGCTCCCTATTGGTGTGGTCAGCATAGGAGACCAGTCGACCTATCGGACCAGGGGCGCCCTCAGGTCCAGGAGGTCCAGGGGGTCCAGGAGGTCCTCTGAGCGCAACACCTGAGGAGAAGCAGCAGAGGTAGGGACACATTTTTATGTGCACATTCTTCTCAAACTTTGGTGAAATCACAGCAAAATGATTTTTCAGGAATCAGTGATTTGAGAGCATTTGAGAGAAATGCCATTTCAGTTCTCTGTATGTGGAGACATGCAGCAGAACCGACAATAAGAAAAACTCTAAACTTTTTATCAGTGAATCACAGTGTATCCATCTGATTTCCTTCATTATCTGCTGTATGTCTTTTAAATTAAACAAGAATTTGTGCCATGAATAGGTATGTGTTACGTGTGAATGGTTGCGTGTTACGTGTGAATGGTTGCGTGTTACGTGTGTATGGTTGCGTGTTACGTGTGAATGGTTGCGTGTTACGTGTGTATGGTTGCGTGTTACGTGTGTATGGTTGCGTGTTACGTGTGTATGGTTGCGTGTTACGTGTGTATGGTTGCGTGTTACGTGTGTGGTTGCGTGTTACGTGTGTATGGTTGCGTGTTACGTGTGTGGTTGCGTGTTTCGTGTGAATGGTTGCGTGTTACGTGTGAATGGTTGCGTGTTACGTGTGTATGGTTGCGTGTTACGTGTGAATGGTTGCGTGTTACGTGTGTATGGTTGCGTGTTACGTGTGTGGTTGCGTGTTTCGTGTGAATGGTTGCGTGTTACGTGTGTATGGTTGCGTGTTACGTGTGTATGGTTGCGTGTTACGTGTGTATGGTTGCGTGTTACGTGTGTGGTTGCGTGTTTCGTGTGAATGGTTGCGTGTTACGTGTGAATGGTTGCGTGTTACGTGTGTATGGTTGCGTGTTACGTGTGAATGGTTGCGTGTTACGTGTGTATGGTTGCGTGTTACGTGTGTATGGTTGCGTGTTACGTGTGTATGGTTGCGTGTTACGTGTGTGGTTGCGTGTTTCGTGTGAATGGTTGCGTGTTACGTGTGAATGGTTGCGTGTTTCGTGTGTATGGTTGCGCTTTTTGTGTGTATGGTTGCGTGTTTCGTGTGTATGGTTGCGCGTTACGTGTGTATGGTTGCGTGTTACGTGTGTATGGTTGCGTGTTACGTGTGTATGGTTGCGTGTTACGTGTGTGGTTGCGTGTTTCGTGTGAATGGTTGCGTGTTACGTGTGAATGGTTGCGTGTTACGTGTGAATGGTTGCGTGTTTCGTGTGAATGGTTGCGTGTTTCGTGTGTATGGTTGCGCGTTACGTGTGTATGGTTGCGCGTTACGTGTGTATGGTTGCGCGTTTCGTGTGGATGGTTGCGCGTTACGCGTGTATGGTTGCGTGTTACGCGTGTATGGTTGAGTGTTACGCGTGGATGGTTGAGTGTTACGCGTGGATGGTTGAGTGTTACGCGTGTATGGTTGAGTGTTACGCGTGTATGGTTGAGTGTTACGCGTGTATGGTTGAGTGTTACGCGTGGATGGTTGAGTGTTACGCGTGTATGGTTGAGTGTTACGCGTGTATGGTTGAGTGTTACGCGTGTATGGTTGACTGTTACGCGTGTATGGTTGACTGTTACGCGTGTATGGTTGAGTGTTACGCGTGGATGGTTGAGTGTTACGCGTGGATGGTTGAGTGTTACGCGTGGATGGTTGAGTGTTACGCGTGTATGGTTGAGTGTTACGCGTGGATGGTTGAGTGTTACGCGTGGATGGTTGAGTGTTACGCGTGGATGGTTGAGTGTTACGCGTGGATGGTTGAGTGTTACGCGTGGATGGTTGAGTGTTACGCGTGGATGGTTGAGTGTTACGCGTGGATGGTTGAGTGTTACGCGTGGATGGTTGAGTGTTACGCGTGTATGGTTGAGTGTTACGCGTGGATGGTTGAGTGTTACGCGTGGATGGTTGAGTGTTACGCGTGGATGGTTGAGTGTTACGCGTGGATGGTTGAGTGTTACGCGTGTATGGTTGAGTGTTACGCGTGTATGGTTGAGTGTTACGCGTGGATGGTTGAGTGTTACGCGTGTATGGTTGAGTGTTACGCGTGTATGGTTGAGTGTTACGCGTGGATGGTTGAGTGTTACGCGTGGATGGTTGAGTGTTACGCGTGGATGGGTATATTATATTCAATTTCAGACTGAAAGATTAAACAACTTCATTTACAACTTAGTCATATATATTAGTCTAAACATTATTCAATAAACTCACTTTGTAGATAGTCCTGGATGTCTGCACTGATGAAGTTCCCAAATCCTGGTGGCCCAGGTGGTCCTACTGGTCCAGGTGGACCTTGTGGCCCAGGAGTACCTGGAGGACCAGTGGGTCCCTGGGGGCCCACCAGAGCTTGAAACCCACCTAGTTGGAGATAAGAAACATGTTACTTAGAAACTAGCAGAGCAAGGCCTGGATTTGGATGTGGACAGTAGGGACACAGTTGACACCATGGTGGGGATGAAATTAAACATATCCTGGGAAGTCTTGAATGTTTTGGTCTTGTGACTTTTGTTCAATAGGCTAGAAATAAATGACGGTGCTTATTGTTTTTCGTGAATGTGTCTCAGCTCCAGATTTTGTTGTTTAAGACACAAAGCCAATTAAACAGATTAACAGGTTGTCTTTGTTGTTGTTGTGCTTCTTACTTGTTATCAAATTCCCAGGAGGCCCAGGAAGTCCTGGAGGTCCAGGTGCTCCTAACATCCCCCTCTCTGATGACAGACAAGAGCGATAGTCAGACACAATCACGCCCCTCTGTGCTGTCGATCCGCAGAGTCTATCTGGAGGACTCACCATTCAGAAGAATGAAGACGCGTTCTGCAACACCTTGGGTGTCAAAGGTGTAGCTGCCAGGACCTGGAGCTCCAGGAGGTCCTGGTGGACCAGGTGGACCTACAACAAACGCCCGTACGTCCTCTCCTGGAGACAGATTGTTTACAGACAAAAGAAGATCAAACAATATTACTTAATCATGCTTAATTACTGCAGTAATCCCTGAAGGGATTAATAAGAACAGATAATAAAAATCCTCTGGTCATAGTGGGCCTCAGTTGGACAAACGCAACCTCAGAAGAACCAAAACGTAACAACAAAAAAAACAACTGTTTTAAAAGTTGGTGTTTTTTTTAAAGTTTTATTATTTAATAAACAAAGATGTTTTTGTACATTCACGTCTACACAGCTTCCTGGAGCTCCCTCCACAGATCTTCAACCAGGTTCACGTCTGGACTTTGACCAGGTCGTTCCAGAACCTTGAGTCTGATGTCCATCTGTTGCTGTGTTTGGGGTCATTTCCTGTCATATGACTCCGTTTCAGCCAGTCTTCATCTGTCAGACAGATGTCCTCACATTTGTCTCTGGAGGTCTGAAGTCTGCAGAGGAGGTCCATCCAATGACTGACGGGTGTCCAGGTCCAGACCATCCCCCTTCCGCCGCTGTGCTGAACCTTGTTGGTTTTTCTGTTACCTGGTCTGATCGATGCTGATGATCAGCAGCACCGTCTGAACTTTGAACTCTACGGAGGCAGTACAGAGGAACCTATGGTTGCACACGTGATGTTTCTCCCTTTGTTTCTCCTTCATTTTGCAGCAGTGTGAACAGTTGGACTAGTGAGACCTGATACCATCAGATGATTTTTGTTTTTACACAAGAACAGTAAAGATTAAATGAAGGGTGTGGACTTTCCCAGGTGACTGCACACGTGTGAACCTGAACCAACACTAAAGTGATTTCATCTCTGCAGCTGCAGTGTGACTCAGTGCAATCTAAAGGAAAACTGGTGCTTTTTAGCAAACGTTTGAAGAAACCTACGTTGTAGAAGCGTGAGGATGTCATTGACAGACAGGGGTTCGGGAGCGCCGGGACCTGAACCTTAATGGACGAACATCGGAAGACAACGATCACATCAGTTACATAAACAGCTGATTGGCGTCCTTTGTGAGAAAAGCTGCGACAGGATGGTGGAACTGGTCGTACTCTGGATGAAGCCAATGACCCGGCTGGCGACGCTGTCCACCAGCCCGTCCTCCGCTGCTCCCGGCTCCCCAGGAGCTCCAGGAGGTCCAGGAGGTCCAGGAGGTCCAGCCAGATACTGTCTGATGGTGTTACCTGTAAGTTGCAGCAGATCACGTGTGTTAGCTCTGTGATTCATCTGTGACATCAGAAAAGAGCAGAAGATGCCAGCGTGAGAACCGAGCACATCACTGAACTGTTCTCTGGTAACCATCTCCCCTTCTCATGGTCATATAAACAGTTTTGTATCATTCATGACTGACAGGTACTACTGAGATAGTAGTACTGAGCACTACTACTAACATGTGGGACTGGTAAAAGATAAAAGAGCGTCGTCGTAAGGAGTAATAAAGCAATGCAGCCTTACTCTGGAGGTAGTCTGCCAGGTACTGGCCCACGTTAGCTGACCCGTCTCCCGGTGGACCAGGCGGTCCAGGTTGGCCTGGTGGACCAGGAATATAGGAGCCTCCTGAAGCAGCAGCAAAATCCCAAATTACATGTCAAGAGCTAAAAAAGTCTACCTGATCTCATTTTAATTACAATGTTTAAATGATCCATATTCATATTGATCATCAAAACAACAGAGTTGTTTCACTCTGCTGATATTGATTATCTTTCTAAACTAATTGGTCACGTTGCCGCAAAGACACACAACCGTTACAACTCTCTCCCCTGCACTGGGATCGACGCGTGGGTGGGATCGATGCGTGGGTGGGATCGACGCGTGGGTGGGATCGATGCGTGGGTGGGATCGACGCGTGGGTGGGATCGACGCGTGGGTGGGATCGACGCGTGGGTGGGATCGACGCGTGGGTGGGATCGATGCGTGGGTGGGATCGACGCGTGGGTGGGATCGATGCGTGGGTGGGATCGACGCGTGGGTGGGATCGATGCGTGGGTGGGATCGACGCGTGGGTGGGATCGATGCGTGGGTGGGATCGATCTGTGGGTGAGATCCCGCGGATCCGTGGGTGGGATCCATGCGTGGGTGGGATCGATCTATGGGTGGGATCGACGTGTGGGTGGGATCGATCCGTGGGTGGGATCGATACGTGGGTGGGATCGATCCGTGGGTGGGATCGATCCGTGGGTGGGATCGATCCGTGGGTGGGATCGATCCATTGGTGGAGTTTAGCCGACCGATCAGCACATAAACATAATTAACAAAGAACAATTCTCTGGGAGCTCCTGGCATGACTGCTCTTTCAAAAGTTGCAGTTGCTTATTGATCAGCTGTGTAACTCCGTGAATGACAGCTAGACGGCCTGAAAACTGGATATATGACAGTTTAAGTTTATTTTAAACCTTTGAAAGTGAGCAAAACCAGAATCAGAGCCCTTTTAACTAGTTTTTTTGAGCTGCAGTTCCTCCAATAACCACTAGATGACACACAGAAAACAAAAACAAATTCAGTCATTAATGCTGTTTATTTGTAAATAAAAGTGATATAGAGAAAATATTAAAGTGACACTGTGGAGTTTGACAGATTAAAATCAGTGGATCATGTTATTTAGTTTTTGTTGAACTAGTTTTTCTTTGTTAAAACCTGATGAGCAAACATGAAACCGCGGAACTTCTGACAGCCGTCATTTTGCGTCAGAAGTTCACAGTCTCTCCTTTTCTATCCTGCATTTTTGACTTTTATAACATGCACATGTGGGTCCCTCATTTCAAGTTCAAACTCCTTAAAGGTGTTTTTCATTTGTGAAAGTCTGTGTGTGGACGTGTGCTCTATTTTCTCCTCCACTTATCATTAGGAAATTGTAATAATACATTCGACCCCTGCCTTCTGCCTACTATGCGTCGAGATGGGCTCCGACAGACCCCCGTGACCCGGAGACGGAGTAAGCGGGCATAGATAATGGATGAATGGATAGAATAATACATTCAAAAGGAGGTTTTTAACAGTTTTACCAGGGTCACTTCCTGAAGTTCCAGGAACCCCGGGGTCACCTGAAAGACAAACATAAACAGTTTTGAGGAGAGATTAACTCATCTTATCTGAGTGCTGATTAAAAGAAAACGTGCCAACGAACGACAACAACAACAAAAGATTTCTGATCATTTAAATTCTGGAATAACAGTCATAAATATGGATTTTCTTCACTTGTAACGTTTTAATATTGGATCTACCTTGTGGTCCTTGTGGCCCCTCCGGGCCTGGAGCTCCAGGCGGACCTGGAAAACCTGACACAGAGACCAGTGTTGCTGCACATCACTCTAAAGTGGTTGTAAAACCATTTTTCCAACTATTTGGAGTTCATTGTTCTACAGTCAGAAAGAGAATTCACACGTGGCAAGCATTTAAGGTGGTTGTTAGTTTCCCCAGGAGTGCACGTCCCAGCAGATTTATCCCAAGATTATCTCATGAGTCTTCAGGCCTCACTACCTAGGAACCATGGGAAATATTTATATTTATCTTAAATTTCTACACCTCAGGCCAAATCCAATTCTTTGCCTATTTATATCCTGCATATCTGTCTCCTCATTAATCCCTGACACAGTTTTATTTACAATTCAGGTAGGTATATTTGTGTATATTGACTTTTCGTCTTTTAATGCATGACACTCGGTCTTGGATGCACTATTTGTTTGTATATTGATTGTGGTTAATACTGACTCAGGGACACACACAAAAATTCCAGTATGCCTGTTTTAACTTGTCCAAAAGGCAATAAACTCGCTTCTATTCTATTCTATTCTATTCTATTCTATTCTATTCTATTCTATTCTATTCTATTCTATTCTATTCTATTCTACTCTCTCATGTTAGCTGTTAAAGTCCATGACATCAGGCAGGAGACGGTTTGTTTGGAACAGTTTCCAGGAGACAACCTTGTCTACGAACGTGAAGCACGCCTGAGCTCCACAAGCCTGACCTCAACCTCCACAACCATGTGAGACACTGATGCTGGAGGTGCATCGACACACTACTGAATCATGGGGATACTTCTTGTTCTTATTCATTAAGTAACTAATTATTTGATTGATTTGACTTTAGTTAAATAAATAATGACAGCGCTGTTGTTCGTGTGTGGTTGTATTTGTGTATTTGTGGACGGATACTAACTTGTGCACATGACTGTTCCTGGTTTGTTTGTTCACTCACCAGCACTTGGTTCTCCTGGACTTCCTGGAAGACCTGGTTGTCCTGGTTCACCTGAAAGGGACCATCATTACCTGCAGTCTTTTAAACCTGATGTTTGTGAACTGTGGAACCACTTTATTACCTTGGTACCCTTGTGGTCCTTTGTCACCTGTTTCAGTTCAGAACAGAAGGAGTTAAACTAAACTTCTGTGGACCTGGGACTCTGGAATCCAGTCAGTTGTATTTTTTTATGAACTCACCTGATGGGCCCTGTGGGCCTGGAGGTCCAGGAGGTCCCGGAGGTCCAGCAAAGAAGGTTCCTGAGCCACAATAATGAAACTTCTGAATTTTAGGTGCTGTTAACCTGATGTTTGTCTGAAATGAAATTTGCTCTACCAACCTGATGTTGGCACAAAGCTGCCAGGTTCTCCTTTTTCTCCCTTGGGTCCAGGTGTACCAACACCTGTAAAGACATAACATGGTCACACATCAGTCTTATACAGACAGAAAGATTTTAGACTGAAAGTCCTTCAAATGATGTGAATGCTGTTGACATCTCCATCTGTAAAGCAGGATTTCTGCTTACCTGGGTCTCCAGGAGGACCTCTGCGGCCTGGAGGACCCTGTTTACCCTCACCTAAACAACAGTGACATCATTAGTTTACTTCAAGGGGCAAGAAGTATATATATATATATATATATATATATATATATATATATATATATATATATATATATATATATATATATATATATATATATATATATATATATATATATATATATATATACACACATCAGGCTTTAAAACCTTTTTTCAGAAACCTATGCGTGGCGTCACAGAAGTTCTTTCTAAAGAGTCTATGGTTTGCTTTGAGCAAACTAATGAGGTACTGGAGGAACATACCAGGAGGACCCTGCAGACCAGGTACTCCAGGAGGCCCTGGAGGTCCTGGTGTCCCAGGAGGTCCAGCCAACGAGCTAAGTTCTGTTAGTAAGAGAAACATAAAATATAAGACTTGTACTATTGTCCACTAAAAACACCCTGAAGTGGGTACAACATAAATTGGGAAAGAGCGAGTTTATACCATTAGCTGGACATTTTACAAACGACTTTCTGAGCAACCTACCTTTTAAAATAAAAAATGGTCAGCCTACCTAGGTTTCTGTATCTATTTCAAAATTTACCAATTTATTTGAATGTGTCCTTTTTCAAAAAAGTTGACTCAGTAATACTGACATTTATTTTGGGCTATAAAACCCACTGAATATCCAAAGCTCATCTGCAGAAACCTTCCATAGCGGGTGGCCTGGATCTGCCAGACCTCAGACACTACTACTGGGCGGCCAACGCCAGGGCCCTCACCTACTGGAAGTGTGAGTGTCCTGATGTGGGGAGGACTCCCTCATGGGTGCAGCTGGAAGCTAACCCTGTGGGAAAGTCATCACTCCCAGCCCTTTCGTTTTCAAGCCCTGCCCCAATATCCAAAATACATCTACGTAACTTTATCCTAAATATTCCCTTCGCATCCTACACCAGATACAAACAGCACGCCGGGCTCCCAGCCTCGATGCAGGCTCCCATTTGCCAAAATCATGCATTCATCCCCGGCCAAAAAGACGGAGCATTTTTGTCTGGAAAGAAAAGGGTCTTAGATCTTTTTCAGACCTCTTCATTGATGGCCATTTTGCTTCATTTACACTGCTTAGTTCAAGGCACAGAATTCCTAACTCCATTTTTTCCGTTACCTTCAGCTCAGACACTGTGTTAAGGAGTCGTGTCCACATCTTGATCTCCCCGCTGCACACCCCTTCTTTAAGCATCTCTCGCGACCCCCTGATTCCAAGCGGATCATATCTAAATTTGTTTCCTGTTTCTCCACCGTGGTTCCCTCTGACTCGATTAGAGAGGCTTGGGCCAGAGGTTTGAACTGTGAGGTGCCTGTAGGCCTCTGGAATGAGGCACTGCCCAAAAGTCACCGCTGCTCCATCACTTCTCGACTCAGGTTGATTCAGTTTAAGGTCCTGCATAGACTGCATTATTCCAAAACAAAGCTGAACACAACCTTTCCAGGTATCCCGGTTAATAGTGATAGGATCAACACATCAGAAGGTACGCTGGGTCATTTATTCTGGTTCTGTCCATCGTTGCACAGTTTCTGGTGTAAGATCTTTAAATGCTTTTCAGATGCGTATATTAAAGATATTCAGCCAAATAGCCACCTGGCCATCTTTGGGTGTTCTTCACAAACTTCCCAAATGCCACAGTATATACAGACAGCGCTACAGTTGGGAATGGTGGAGGCCAAAAAGCTTATTCTTCTAAACTGGAAATCAACAACTTCTCCCTCCTTCGAACATTGGCTGGCTGAGATCGTATATGCCATCCGGCTGGACAGGAGGCGGCTCTGCAGATCTGGCTCACAGAATAGATTCAACACTGTTTGGAAACCCTTTCTGGCTCACCACACCATAACTTGAACTACAACACTGAACAACGGGACTCGTAGTGGAGAGGTGCTGGATCTGACTCTTACAAAGTTGTGTCTGGCTGCAACATTTGTATTCATTCTAAAATCAATAAGGTAATCTGGCAAGCTTTTTTGTTGACTTTTAATTTTATTATCATTATTATTGTTATTTTTCTCTTACTATTAACAATCATTGTGTTTTTGGGGGTTGTCTTGCTGTTCTTTTTACCTTTTTGTCTTTGTCGCTGTTTTATACCATCTATTCATTAAAACATAAAAACGAAACACCCTGAAGGAACGGGATTAAAGCAATAGAGATACTCACTGTCCAGTCTGGTGGCAGTTTCTGACGTCATGCTGATACCTGGCTCTCCACGCTGACCTTTCTCCCCCTGTTCCCCTTTTCCTCCCTTCTCTCCCTTTTCCCCTTTTTCTCCCTTTGGACCTTAATGAGAAATCATTTTTAAAAATTCTGCTTTGTCCACGTTTGTGGTACATCTCATAAGGTTTACTTGGATCAATGGACTGGATCTACCTGGTTGTCCTGGAACACCAGCTGGGCCAATGGGACCTGACAGACCAGGGGGTCCAGCGGGACCTGGAGGCCCAGCAGGTCCTGGAGGTCCAGGGATGGCTACAGTATCAGAGCCAACTGAAGCAGAGAAAAGCAGACAAACCAGATGTGTTTTATCAGACTGTCTTTTCCTGAGGTGATAGTTGTTAAACAATGTTTGGGCGCTTACTTGGGCCAATGACTTTTCCCGGTGATCCGGCTTCACCTGAAAGACAGCATCATGTGACATGTCAGATTTGGTCAAGTGATAAAGCATCCATCAATAAATTAGTTAAAAATGCTGAGACATTCATCCTTGGCACAGGTTTGGGACTACCATCTACAGAAACCTGGCGAATACTTGGAACCAAGTGTTCAGTCAGATGGAACCAAAATAAAATGATTCACTTCAGACATGGTCCAGGATCTGCGATGAGCCTGGCCAGGGGTACCACAGCAGACGTGTGGTTCTACCAGTGAAACGTGGCAATAATATGGAACTGCATGAGTATCAAAGCTGTTGGAGAGGTTACATGTACACAACCTCGGCTCCACAAGAGGACACCCTCAAGTGCTTGAAGTCAAAGTTCTGTGGTGGATGCAGGAAGGGGGTTGGTGCTGTCTTGCTGAAAGATGCAAAGCCTTCTCTATGAAGACATTGCCTAGATAGCTGCTTTAAAACCTGCATATACCTTTCAGCTTGGATGTTTTCCTTCCAGATGTGCCAGCTGCACATTCCATACACACTAATGCATCTCCATACAATCAGTGATGCGAGCAGTTGAACTTCGGCTGAGAGCAAGCTGGGTGGTCCTGCTATTGTTGTGTCTGGACGACACAGCATCCATTGTTTCCAAAAAGGATTTCAGATTTGGGTTCATCTGAGCACAGAAGGGTTTTCCACTTTGGTCCAGAAAAGACGGCGATGTTAGTGGATCATGTTCATATGTGCCTTAACTTGCATTTGTGGGATTTCTGCTGAGATCACACACCGATTCCCATCACAGTCCTAGATGTTAAGCTGCCTGAGGGCCTGAAGATCTCAGCCATTCAGCACTGATCAGAGATTTCTTCGGATTCTGCCTCTGTCCATCTTGAATTCTGGAAGACTCTGTTGGGTGATTTTTGTAAAAACCCAGTCACGTCACTGAGCTGTCAATATTCAGCCTGGTTAGTTGTAGATGTTCTTCCAGATGTTCTGTTCCCCAGCTATGTACCTGTCACATGACATCTCACTTTCCCATTCAACACGAGCCAACACCTCTGACATGGTAAACTGCCTGTTTTCTGTGCTCAGTTACACGAACTTGGCTTAATGATGACATCGATGACAGCATTCTGTTTTTATTTGTTCCGAACGGGGATTGTAGACACCAACCTGAATAAAACTGGACGAAAACAACGCTACTCATGTTTCAATTGATTCTGTACCTTCCACACAAGTTAAAGTTGCATTAAGAATGTATTTTTATTCATAGGAAGGAAACAACGAGCATTACCTTTACCACCAGGTGGTCCTGGATTTCCTGCTACACCTGCAGTAATACACCAGAAGAAAATAAAAACATATCAGGATACAAAACTTGTCCTGTTTGGAGTCAAATGGTCAAAAACTGGGATGTTGTCATACCTGGGGGTCCTTGCAGCCCTGGAAGACCTGGAGAAGAAAAAGAAATAGCTTTTTATGAAGATCAGGATTAGCTAGCTGAAAAGTATTCTTCATGAGATCCCTCAGGTGTTGTCAGGTAAGCTTAAGTACTCAGCACGGTGTTTGTACCTGGAGGTCCAACATCTCCAGGAAGTCCTGGTGGTCCTCTCACACCAGGGAGACCCATCGCACCTGCTTCACCTAAAGATCAAGGACAGAACTTTAAAGCCGTGTTTAATGTTATGCGAATTTCTCTGATTAGATCATTCAGCTCTCTGCTCACCTGCAGGTCCTTTAGATCCTTTTGGTCCGGCGGGGCCTTGTGTTCCAGGTTGTCCAAGCTCACCTTTACAAAACCAAAACAGTTTCATGTCAAAACCTTGTGAGACCCCAAAAGTCCGAAGTTGATCTGACGTCATGTGAGTCTGACTCTTCTGCGATGAATAATCCTCTTGTAGGAGACCAGAGGCTCGAACGGATGAGGTGTACACATCAGCACGCATGTAGCACCTGGTTACTTGCACAGTGACACCTGTGAAGTCTCCTGGATCCTAAGTTGTGAGAACTTTGCAAGCTCATTGGCACTGTCTTACACGGGATACAGAGAACTTCCTTACGAGGTCATGTAGTCTCCAGGGAGAACTTGCCCCGCCCGGCAGCCAATAATCATTTTGATGACACTTTAAAAAATATGTTTTGCAGCTAGGAGGATCTGCTGCATCTTCTCACTCAGATTTATGATTTTCATTCCAAGATACCTCCTAAAAATGTATTTTGGAGGCATGAACAAGTTTCTGCTTCTTCCTACAGATCCAACATCTACGGCATGTTTCTCCAGGCCAGCAGCAGAGTGCCACCAGAGCATCTGCTCGTCGGTGAACAAATGCTCTGAGCTTCAGCTCCTACGTTGAATGGTCGACACGATCTAGCATAGTAGCTGTCAATCAGAGCTGCTTCAGTGTGAGATTCCAGCCGCAGAAGAAGAAGAAGAAAAACATGCAAACAATCCACTCCAGCAGCAAGTACTGCAGTTGTGGTGTCAGTAGACTTACAGGGATCAGACTAGTAGAGGAATTCTGGGACAATCATCTGTCCTACGATTTCCATAGATTTCCAGAGATTTCCAGAATTTTATGCTCAACTCTCCTCCTTTATAAACACGCTCAAGTCTGGACTTTGACCAGGTCATTGGACCAGGTCATTGGACCAGGTCATTGGACCAGAATTGGACCAGGTCATTAGACCAGGTATTGGACCTGGACATTGGACCAGGTAATTGGACCAGGACATTGGACCAGGACATTGGACCAGGTCATTAGACCAGGTATTGGACCAGGACATTGGACCAGGTAATTAGACCAGGTATTGGACCTGGACATTGGACCTGGACATTGGACCAGGTCATTGAACCAGGACATCAAACCAGGTCATTGGACCAGGTCATTAGACCAGGTCATTGAACCAGGACATCGAACCAGGTCAAAACCTGGAGTATTTTATTAATCTTTTTTTATATAGATTTGCTGCTGTTCCTGTCGCATGACCCAGTTTACTTTTTCAATCAGATGTCCTCACATTTGTCTCAAGACATGGTCTACAGAGGAGCTCATGGTCCACTCAGTGACTGTCATTAAGACCAAACATGTCCACTTTGGTCTCATCTGGTCCATCACTAAATGATGGACGTTTTGTTTGAAAAAGGCCTTGTAACATTTTCCTGATTAATGGGCAGCAACAAGTGATGTTCTAATGTAATTACTGATATTTTGCATCCTTGTCATTGTGTTAACACAATGAATATTGGTTGTTGTCTGAACTTGGAGTGAGTCTGAAGGCACCACACTGGTTTCTTATGCCCTCCTACACAACCTTTTGTCCCACAGAGCTTTGCCTTCATGTGCTGCTGGTTGTGTTTGGTCTTAGAGTTTGTGTGAAGACACACACCTGAAGGTCCACGTGGTCCTCTCTCTCCGTTATCTCCTTTAGTTCCTGGTACTCCTGGTGTTCCTCGGTCACCTGCATTACAGTCAAAGATCCTACATGTGAACCAGTTGTCCACAGACTAATCATCATCAGTTTTCACTTTTAGGAGATAAAGTATCTCAGGCAACATGGTTTAAAGGCTTAAGAGCCTCTACCTTTAGGTCCTGGAGATCCAGGTTCTCCTTGGAAGCCCTTTGGACCAGGAGAACCTGCATTCAGCAATTTTAACATAGAAAAGCCTATCAGTACCGAGGAACTGATAAATAGATGAAAACGTAGCAGAAGCCAAGGGTTTACCTGGATTTCCTGGGGTGCCCTGTTCTCCTGCTGCACCTAAACCAGAAGAAACACAGATTGTGTTTTGTTGTAAGATAACAGCTTGTAAAATACTTTTTATTGTCTTTTTGGTTAAGCAAACATGTGGTTCACTAGTCTGAAGCAAACCAGAACATGAAGAAGCATGTGGGTCCTCTACCAACCAGTAGGGTCTGAATTCAGACCTGCAGGTCCGTCTGCTAACCACCTGGATTCGGACCTGCAGTTCCTCCACCGACCACCATGGTCTGGATCCAGACCTGAGGTTCCTCTAGCTGGCCTTCCAGCTGGCCTGCCGGATCCCACTCAGGCAGACCAGCCACCCTCCTGCTGGCCTGCTGGGTCCGGCTCCAGCAGACCAGCCACCCTCCTGCTGGCCTGCCGGGTCCGGCTCCAGCAGACCAGCCACCCTCCTGCTGGCCTGCTGGGTCCGGCTCCAGCAGACCAGCCACCCTGCAGCTGGCCTGCCGAGACCAGCCACCCTGCAGCTGGCCTGCCGGGTCCGTCTCCAGCAGACCAGCCACCCTCCTGCTGGCCTGCTGGGTCCGGCTCCAGCAGACCAGCCACCCTGCAGCTGGCCTGCCGAGACCAGCCACCCTCCTGCTGGCCTGCCGGGTCCGGCTCTGGCAGACCAGCCACCCTCCTGCTGGCCTGCCGAGACCAGCCACCCTCCTGCTGGCCTGCCGGGTCCGGCTCTGGCAGACCAGCCACCCTCCTGCTGGCCTGCCGAGACAAGCCACCCTCCTGCTGGCCTGCCGGGTCCGTCTCCAGCAGACCAGCCACCCTCCGCTGGCCTACCGAGACCAGCCACCCTCCTGCTGGCCTGCCGGGTCCGACTCCAGCAGACCAGCCACCCTCCGCTGGCCTACCGAGACAAGCCTCCCTCCTGCTGGCCTGCCGGGTCCGGCTCTGGCAGACCAGCCTCCCTCCTGCTGGCCTGCCGAGACCAGCCACCCTCCTGCTGGCCTGCCGGGTCCGGCTCCGGCAGACCAGCCTCCCTCCTGCTGGCCTGCCGGGTCCGGCTCTGGCAGACCAGCCACCCTCCTGCTTGCCTGCCGAGACAAGCCACCCTCCTGCTGGCCTGCCGGGTCCGTCTCCAGCAGACCAGCCTCCCTCCTGCTGGCCTGCCGGGTCCGTCTCCAGCAGACCAGCCTCCCTCCACCCTCTTTTCAGTGGAGACATCAGAAATAAGGGTGGATGGTCACATGTGATCAGTATGAAGGTGAGCTAACGCTAGTTAGCATCATAGTTCAGCAAAGGGACGTCTAGGCCTCAGACAGTCAGCTGATCATCGGGGGTTGGAGGGTCCCGTTGGTGCTTGAACGAAGCTCCTCCAGGATGTTTGGACAGATTTAATCTAAGATAACGTTTGTAGGCATCAGAGATTAGCATATGCTAAGTTAGGGTGAAGTAGAGGTAACTGAGGTGGGTGGTTCCGCCCATTTGTCCATTTTTGGACAAATCCGGGTGGAGTCAGCTCCAATCTGAAAACTGCTTCAATCTGGCTCTTCAGACACCTGGGAGGTTATCCAGTTCTTTGTACACCGTCTGTGGTTTAAGTTGGTGTGACTTATTTAAGACTGAGGACCTCACCTTTTGGACCCAAAGGTCCAGGAACACCAGCAGGACCAGGACGTCCAGGCTCACCTGGAGATCCTGTCAAATCAATGTCAAAATCAATAAAACTCCATGTTTTGAAAGTGTTTGATATTAACATGTTTGTTTCAACCTTTATCTCCTTTCTCTCCTAAACCAGGTGCCCCAGGTTCTCCTCGGGGGCCCGTTGGTCCTTCTCGGCCTCTTTGGCCTGGTGGTCCCTCTGGACCTGGTTCACCTGGGTAGGAGAAAGGACAGACTCAGTCTTTTACTTTCCGGTTTCTAAGTGTGTTTGCAAAAATGATTTAAGCCTGTACCTGCACTTCCTTTTGGCCCCCTCGGCCCGTCCAGACCCGGGTGGCCCATCTGTCCAGGAGCACCTTCACAAGCAGGAGATAAGAGGAATCAGCTTGTTCTCTGTTTCTTTTGGGTTATGAAAGATCTCCAGCTCTTCTGCTTGAGTCTTACCTGGCATGCCGGGCAAGCCGGTGTCACCTAAAAAAAGACACAATCTCAGCAGCTGGTTCAAGTTTTTCATGCTGATTCTTTAAGAATGAATATTAAACACTTTTCAAAGTTTGAACTCATTATCAAGTCAAGTCCTCGGACGCAGAAAAGCTCCCCGACTCATGTCTGTTTCGCTCGAGACCCAAAGTGACACAGAAAAGGTCAAAGTAGAGGTGAAATCCATAACGTAAACGCTTCAGACTCCAGCACGAAGCGCATTGAAATCTCAGTGGACAAACGCAAATACCTTTTTAAATGCTTGAACAGAAAAAGAAATTCTTTTTGAAGGCAGTTATATTTTGTTTTGACTGATTATCTAAATGTTTTATCACTATTCTAAACACACTCCTGCTCCTCTGCTGGGGCGAGTCACCCCCTTTATGTACTTTTGTAAAAATATGGTATGAACGGTGAAAAACATTCTGCGTTGTAGTTTATTGAGGTCGTTTTTACCGGATGATAAAACCCTCGATGATCAGATGGCAGTTTGACTTTAACACACACAAACACAGGATTATAAAACAGGGCAGCACTTTCTGCAGATGATCTTGCGACGCCTCTAAACCCGGTAATTCCTCACCTTTTTGTCCTAGAGCTCCTGGATCACCTGTGTGGAGACAGTTGGGTTAGTGGTGGACGTGGACAAGAGGAAGAACGTGGACGACTGTGTGGCTAGTGCGGTCATGCCTTTAGGTCCGGGTTCTCCTCGCTCGCCTTTCAGAGAGTACGCCAGAGTTTCTGGAGGACGGAAACATGTGGTTAATGCTCAGTTTGACCACGTGAGGTTCACCGACGGTTTCATTTCCGGACCTCTGACAGAACTTGAGTGGAGTTCGGCCCTGACCAGCTGCTGAACGGTTCTCTGCAGGGCGGCGCTGTCCTGTCCGGGCCCACTGCTTGCGCCCCCTAGTGGTCCAGCAGGGCCCAGGTTGATCCCATTGTCAGAGCGGGTGAGCGTGGACCTCGAGGAGGTCCTGTCGACGTAGGTGGAGTCCAGCGGGTCAATGATGTTGATGCCAGAGGAAGATGACAGGCGGCTGGACCTGGCAGACGTAGTTCCTGCCACGGCTTCCAGGACCTCCACGCGGTCCTTGAGTCGCCTCATCTCATCACCTGAGAGATGAAAAGGTGTTTTTTCACCTTCAGTGTCAACCATCAAGAAGAGAATGGAAAGAAAGGCCTTCTTTTTTTACCCAAAGTGATGAGTCCAATGAGGAGGCCCAGGAGGAGGAGCAGGCTCAGCAGGAGGCCCAGGAGCCACTTCCACCAACTGCAGCAGGAGCAGAAACCGAAGCCGGACTCGTCTGTCCGGATCTCTGAGGAAGTTATAACCACCAGTGGAAATGATCAGGGAGGAGCAGAATCACAACAAGTCACCAGCTTCAACGATGCCTTTAGAAACACCTTTAACCCGTCGCTCACACCTACACGCTGACGCAGCAGCGCCGCGGGTCACTCATGTGCACGGCGAATGTAAAGACCTGCTGAACTGAATTGTGGGACTGGCTGCATTAGAAGTGTTGATCAATGCAAGCGTCAATCAACCAAACTGCAGCCACACAGCCTGGGGACAGCCAATAAAACCTTTGGGGGGCGGAACCCTGCCTGAAGCGCTGGCGGCAGCACTTTTCACGACTTGAGCCATCACAGAGATGATTGACCTAATCTGAGCGGTTCTTGGCTGCTTTCGTTGTGTGTTTTGGGTCGTTATCCTGTTGGAGGACCATGAGCTGCGACTGACTCTGGGAGCACAGTTGTCTCCAGAACAATTTAAGATTCATTGGACCTGCACAGAATCACGATTTGGTCAATTCTTTCCAAATGTCACTATGAACCTGCCCATGACGTTTGATGAACATGGATCACTCACATCCGTAAGGTTTGGTCCCTGAAAAGTGATTGACAGCAGCCTGTTTAAGAAGTAAGTCTTGTAAAAGTAAAGCGAGTTCTGATTTTTATCGATTCATCAGATAAAGACAAACGTGAGTTGTGGTGCGTTCCTGTCTTAGGACCACTTCCTGTAACCCACTTCAAACATTGACTAGTTTTGTTTTGGACTGATCGTCAGCGCCAACTTTCTTTAACTTTGGATTATTACGTCACAAGAAACAAGTTACTGCCTGGGCCACACTCACAGATTTGACTGAAGCAGACTGTCCAATAAAACTGCCTCCAGTCAGTGTGTGAAGCACGTGGTCAGTCATGAAGATCAGTTGAACAGTCTCAGTTTGTTTTACTTTCACTTCTAAATTGAAAATAGTGGGAAACCTTTAATTGTGGAAATTAGTGGTGATGCGTTTGATTCTGAAGAATCCAAGGAATTCGAGGAAAACAAATCTTTTTTGTTGTAACTCATTACATAAAATGATGACATGATAGCGCCACCTAAAGGCATGCTGGGAAACGATGTCTGTCTGTCAAGCTTCTCGGACCGTCACGCTACGACCTACCTGCATAGGTGGCTTTGTCTTTGGTGGAGGCTTTCAGGGTTGAGGCTTGAAGAAAACACAAAAGCAGTGGAGTTACTGGACGGTACCAGTGTGCTCCCTCTAAAACACCGAGGTGTTCATTAAATGTGAGCTCACGTTTCATATCTGCTCTGTCATCCACGGTGCTGGACGAGAACTTCAGTTTCTCTCTCTTCAGTGAGTCTTCCGAGTAAGTTGCTGCAACACACGGTGAAATGTGATCATCATTAATTGTTCCAGCTGTTCTGAGACGTGTTGCTGCCGTCAAACTCAAAATATGCCAGTATGTTTCATTAATTGTGAAAAGTCTCACTTTACGTTTTTGGTATATTTTTTCTGTTCGATTGTGACTCATATTGGTGCTTGTGAGATTTTCAAATCATCCCAGTCTGTTTTTATTTACACTTTACAAGTTCAATCCCGGTTCCCCGTGGGTCTAGACTGCGTGGGTGATCTAGACCGCGTGGGTGGGTCTAGACCTAGTGGGTGGGTCTAGACCTAGTGGGTGGGTCTAGACTGCGTGGGTGATCTAGACCGCGTGGGTGGGTCTAGATTATGTGGGTAGATCTAGACCGCGTGGGTGGGTCTAGACCATGTGGGTAGATCTAGACCGCGTGGGTGGGTCTAGACCGTGTGGGTAGGTCTAGACTGCGTGGGTAGGTCTAGACTGCGTTGGTGGGTCTAGACCACGTGGGTTTATCTAGACCGCGTGGGTGATGTAGACTGCTTGGGTCTAGACTGCGTGGGTGGGTCTAAACTGCGTGGGTGGGTCTAGACCGTGTGGAAGGGTCTAGACTGCGTGGGTGGGTCTAGACCGCGTGGGCGGGTCTAGACCGCGTGGGTGGGTCTAGACTGCATGGATGGGTCTAGACTGCATGGGTGGGTCTAGACCGCGTGGGCGGGTCTAGACTGCGTGGGTGATCTAGACCGCGTGGGGGGGTCTAGACCGTGTGGGCGGGTCTATACCGCGTGGGTGTCCCCGTGCTTGTAAACGGAGCAGTAGTTTGTAGTACCATGGTTACTGGCGGGGGCGGCAGACACAAACTGCTTCCCGGTGTCTTTGGCCGTGACGAGCCGCTCCGTCTCCTTCATCGGAGCGTTCTCCTTCTCGATGAGCACAAAGTTGAAGTCTTTCGCCGAGCCCTCATGACTGGTCGGGCTGCTGGGTCTCGCTGTGACACCAAAGAAAGACAACATGAAGGTGTTTTCGGAGAAGAAGCGGCGTCTTTAGTGGACAGACGCGGCCAGAAGCTGTGGACTCGTACGTCATGTTTGTCTGATTATGTCCTACTACTTCTACAGCCGTGATTTTACCGTCATACAAAACCGCTGTCGATCTAAATGAAATGTCAACCACAGGTAGCGAAGAACATGTGCTCCTCTTCCTCCTCACCTGCTGCTGTGCTTAATCCCATTCCAGACACATTTTTCTGCACACCGTAAACTGTAAACATAACAACAAAAACTTCTTCAAATAAATAAATGCAAATTCTTCATTTTCATATCACTGATATGAGACCACCAGTTGGTCTGGAAGGATATTGCCACATAGAGTGGCTTTAAGTGTAACTTCATGAACAGTGGTGACACTGATTTTAGTTCACTTGATGGCAGCAGCAGGTAAAACTGGGTCTGGTACCTGGTATCTGACTGCTGGTTCCAGTGGGAGAGAGGACCATGGGACACGTACTGGTCAGGTTGTTCTGCACGCCGTAAACTGGAACTGACACAGAGAGAAGAAAACAACAATGACAGCATCAGGACAAGGATGTGACATCATAGTGGGCGGGGCCTCACCGGAGCTGCTGGCGGTTAATCCGGTATTCACTGGTGTAGAACGGAGAGTCAGGTTGTTCTGAACTCCTGCAACCACAGAGACACAACAGCATCATTTAAGCAGCTGTAACCTACGGCAACCAAGAGAGGAGAACTGAAAAACATCTGAAGCGGCTCCATCTAACACCCGTGATTTATTGTTTTTCAACACTTTTGCCTGTTTGTGTCCAATTTATTTAGCCTTACACACAACTGTCTAAAAATATTGTGAAAAATGAAACACCCAAGACACGTCTTTCATTTGTTTCCAACTTGTTCATGTTGTGGAAGTCTGACTACATCCCACTGTTTTTACAAATTTGAAAGGCTTTGATGCCATCCCAAGTCCCAACTTCTGAGTGTAAAAGGGTTTCAGCATCAGCTCATCAGCCCAGCGTCTGGCCAGCGTCCGGCCAGCGTCCGGCCAGCGTCCGGCCAGCGTCCGGCCAGCGTCTGGCCAGCGTCTGGGCGGATGAGCTGGGCTGGGCTGGGCTGATGAGCTGATGCTCGTCTGGCCAGCGTCTGGCCAGCGTCCGGCCAGCGTCCGGCCAGCGTCTGGCCAGCGTCTGGCCAGCGTCTGGCCAGCGTCTGGCCTAGTCAATTAAATTTTGGTTATGTTTTAAAAACCAACAGATGGAAGCAAGTAAACTGGGAAGCCATAGAAACCAAACTTGTTTTTCATGTTCTCTGTGATAATCAGCCCTCTGCTCGCTGGCTGTCCTGTGACTGACCTGACTGGTACAGGGCGGGGGCGGTGGTGGAGAAGTTGTTGGGGTTGGTGTTGTAACCATAGCTCCCGCTTACATCCCCGGACCAAGCGCAGCCATACTGGTCTGAAACAGCACAGAGGAGGGTTGACTGACACGAACTGGAAAAACACATGAAAGTTCATCTTCTGAGCCGAAAGCCGACTGCTGGAACCTGAGGTGCTCTCTGACATAGTCCTGGTTTCCACGCTGGGCTTCTTGGGGATGGGCAGAGTGTTGTTGGGAGACTGAGTGGGACTGGTGCTGGTGGAGCGGTTCCCCCGCAGGAGACGCTTCACGTCGTCCAGCTCCGTCCCTGTGACACAGGCACAAACGTGTCCGGAACCATTAGTGGACCATAACTCAAAGGCTAAACGGCTGGATCTTCATTTCTTTTTCTTTTTAGATTGTATTTGTGGAGACACCGGGTTGGCTGCGACTCACATCTTGCTGGAGGAGAAGCACTCTGAAGCCTGGCTCTGATCTCACTCTCTGAAAACAAATGAAACTAATCACACGTCTTCCTAACTTCAGTTAGATAGAAAACTTTATTCATCCCCAAAGAGAAATTAAGTAAACTGAGTTTTATTTATTATTTATACAATTTATATATTTATTATATATATATATATATATATATATATATAAATGATATACTGATATAATATACATATATATATATATATATATGTATTGTATTTATTTTGTTTTTTATTAAAGTGAGTTCGTTCTGCCCAGTGGTTTCCTTTTCCAGTAACAACCTATGAATGAAGCCAACGCGGTACCTCGGCTCTGAGTTCTTCCTCGAGCGGCAGACGTCGTTGCACCTGATCCGCCTGCAAAAGAGAGCAGCAAACATTGCTGGTAGTTGACATGCATGTGTATGTTATCCTGGAACTGGGTTAGCTCTTACCATATTCCTTCCTGTTATACTCCGGAGAAGAGTTTGTGCTTGAGCTTTCTACGATGTGAAAACAAGGATCACATGCTGACTTTTTTGTCATGCAAACTGCAAACATTGGGACCCCTAACTCAGGACTCACCGTCAAAGACCTCTGACAGAGCTGCTGCCATGGTGGTCACGCTCTTCCTCTCCTTCAGAGGAGGTGAAGAAGTGATTGCAGACAGCGGCGATCCCGTCTTCGCCTCCCCAGGTCTTCCTGAAGAGGAGCTGGACCTGGTCACCGAGGAAACCGTCACAGAACCCAGACCCCCATCCCTTCTTCCTTCTCTGCCAGCACTTGTAAAACTGTAGGACATGCCAGAGGACGCCCCTCCGGACACCACAGACACACCAGTCGAGGATGTAGCTGAGGAGGCTCCTGCGGCGGTTATGCCGGTACTCCTAGAGCTCTTCCTGCCTCTGGAGCCGCTGTGATGTAAACTGCTGGATGTGATCAAAGCTGACCCGCTTGTGGCCCCGGAGCCCGCTGACCCACCGGTGTTCAGAGAAGCATCACCTGCAGGGAAGGAAGGAAGACGTTGCCCACTTATTGTGCAAAATGTCATTTTTATTTAATTATCAAGGACTGGAGCTGGAAAGATCAGATCGCCTAAATCTATTTCAGCAGCAAGAACTAACTGGAAAAGTTAATATTTGACTAATAAAGTGAGCGCTCATTTCAGCTGTTTCTGTCATTAGAGTACATTCCCTAATCACATGTCTGGACAAGCTTTAATTCCTTATACCCCCCATCCCTCCACTCCTACATGAGGATGATTTATGACTTAGTTTCAGTGGTTGGTGTCGCCTGGGGTAATGATTGTTCTCGACTAATGCAGAATGATAAGCTGTCGACTGGTTGCCCACAGGCAGAAATATATATAAATGACATTAACACCATAAGTCTTTACCTCTTCAAAGCTGCAGTAATCAGCAGTCCTGAGGTCCGCTAAATGTGTGTTTAAAAGCACGATTACAACAGATCAGCATTTTCATACAGCTCAACGTTCTCCTGCGGTACAGCATCACCATCCTGGGTTTCAAAGCCCATAATGTTCCTCTCCAACTCTTCTTCTCATCACATTCATGAAGATACTCTTAGAGACTAAATAAAGTGATTATCATGTGGATAAAAGGTTCTTAGAGAGTAAATAAAGTGATTATCATGTGGATAAAAGGTTCTTAGAGACTAAATAAAGTGATTATCATGTGGATAAAAGGTTCTTAGACACTAAATAAAGTGATTATCATGTGGATAAAAGGTTCTAAGAGAGTAAATAAAGTGATTATCATGGGGATAAAAGGTTCTTAGAGACTAAATAAAGTGATTATCATGTGGATAAAAGGTTCTTAGAGACTAAATAAAGTGATTATCATGTGGATAAAAGGTTCTTAGAGAGTAAATAAAGTGATTAT
Organism: Xenentodon cancila; assembly: GCA_014839995.1. NCBI lineage: Eukaryota > Metazoa > Chordata > Actinopteri > Beloniformes > Belonidae > Xenentodon > Xenentodon cancila. The sequence goes on from CM026198.1 coordinate 951,552, forward strand.
CATGGGGATAAAAGGTTCTTAGAGAGTAAATAAAGTGATTATCATGGGGATAAAAGGTTCTTAGAGAGTAAATAAAGTGATTATCATGTGGATAAAAGGTTCTTAGAGAGTAAATAAAGTGATTATCATGTGGATAAAAGGTTCTTAGAGAGTAAATAAAGTGATTATCATGTGGATAAAAGGTTCTTAGAGAGTAAATAAAGTGATTATCATGTGGATAAAAGGTTCTTAGAGAGTAAATAAAGTGATTATCATGTGGATAAAAGGTTCTTAGAGACTAAATAAAGTGATTATCATGTGGATAAAAGGTTCTTAGAGAGTAAATAAAGTGATTATCATGTGGATAAAAGGTTCTTAGAGACTAAATAAAGTGATTATCATGTGGATAAAAGGTTCTTAGAGAGTAAATAAAGTGATTATCATGTGGATAAAAGGTTTATAGAGAGTAAATAAAGTGATTATCATGTGGATAAAAGGTTCTTAGAGAGTAAATAAAGTGATTATCATGTGGATAAAAGGTTCTTAGAGAGTAAATAAAGTGATTATCATGTGGATAAAAGGTTCTTAGAGAGTAAATAAAGTGATTATCATGTGGATAAAAGGTTCTTAGAGAGTAAATAAAGTGATTATCATGTGGATAAAAGGTTCTTAGAGAGTAAATAAAGTGATTATCATGTGGATAAAAGGTTCTAAGAGAGTAAATAAAGTGATTATCATGGGGATAAAAGGTTCTTAGAGACTAAATAAAGTGATTATCATGTGGATAAAAGGTTCTTAGAGAGTAAATAAAGTGATTATCATGTGGATAAAAGGTTCTTAGAGACTAAATAAAGTGATTATCATGTGGATAAAAGGTTCTTAGAGACTAAATAAAGTGATTATCATGTGGATAAAAGGTTCTTAGAGAGTAAATAAAGTGATTATCATGGGGATAAAAGGTTCTTAGAGAGTAAATAAAGTGATTATCATGTGGATAAAAGGTTCTTAGAGACTAAATAAAGTGATTATCATGTGGATAAAAGGTTCTTAGAGACTAAATAAACTGATTATCATGTGGATAAAAGGTTCTTAGAGACTAAATAAAGTGATTATCATGTGGATAAAAGGTTCTTAGAGACTAAATAAAGTGATTATCATGTGGATAAAAGGTTCTTAGAGACTAAATAAATTATCATAGATAATCACTTATAACATAGAAACATTCCCGCTCAGAAAAGGTTCTCACTCAGAAACGGTTCCCGCTCAGAAAAGGTTCTCACTCAGAAACGTTTCTGCTCAAAAACGTTTCGCTCAGAAACGGTTCCCCCTCATAAATGTTTTTTTTTTTAATTACAGCTAAACACTACGTTGTGTTTGAGGAGCAGGACCTAGTAAACTTACCCTGAGATGTCAAGACAGCAGAGGTGACTGACTTTGTGACCGCTGTAAAGAAACATCCATCATTAAATCCAGAACAACAGTTACTGCTCTGCTGCCCTCCAACACAACTCCTCTATTAAACACAGCAGCCCCTTAACCTGGAAGATGTCTGTGACTTAATTTGGTGAGATGATCCAGATACCGCTGTTGTTATCAGCAGCACAAGTCTGTTTACCTTTGCTGCTTGCTGCAGCGCCGCCACCTGAACTGACCGTCCTGATTGTTTTGAGGTTGTCCATCCAACAGTAACTGCAAAAACAAACAATACAGGAGGATGGTTTTAATTTGTAAAGTCCCAAACTAACTAAACAAAAAAAGAGCAAGATTTTCATTACAGTGAGGTCTAGTGTCATTTATCCTGATGCCTCTGTTGTCCTCTGTCACATCTTTCTTGGTCTTATTGCTCTCCTTCGGGGTTTCGTCTTCTTTAGACAATGTTCTTTGTGTCTCTGATTTTAAAAAATTCACCTGAAACTCTTTGAAAAGGGTGTAACTCTTTGTTCTGTGGCTAAATGTGAGCTTTCTTTGAACAAAGAGGACTGAAGGTGTAAAGAGAAATCTCCACAAAAACCCAGCAACAATCTCACAACTGGATCTAAAGATCAAATTCCTCCCTGGGAGAGACACAGGTGAAGCGGAAAGTCCATCATTAAGGTGGAGACATGTGAACAATAGTGCAAAGCTTGCATGAATTATGCTGCTACAGCACATAACCTTTATCACAGTGACATTATTTATAGAACAAAGAGGAGGCTGAAAGTAAAAATATTAAGTGGCCAACATTAAGTTCCCCTTTTATGAACTAATCAGCAGATGCGCCGACCATTCAGGTGTGTGCCAAAAGGGAAAGACATCAGCAATGATCTTTGAGAAGCAGTTGTTATCCACATCAATCTAAAAATGGATCCATACAAATGATGGGGTGTGCTGGAGCCTATCACAGCCATCTGTGGGTCAAAACCGGGTCCGTCAGCAGGTCTCCAGCCCGTTTCACTGTAACTCACGGGGAGAAGTTACATGTTGTCTCGCTAAGATTCACGGAGATCAGATGATTTTAAAAGATAAAAGATAAAAGGTAAGATTAAAGGGATACTAACTTTTCTATATAACTTTGAACGTTTGAAAAAGAGATGATCTTTGTACAAACACGTGAGTAAATATAAGGGTGAAAAAGTAAAAACATGAAATAAGAATAACAGAATTCACCTCTGGAGAGCCGCAGAGGTTTTAAAATGTTAGCTGTGCATGATCAACATATTTATAATGTAAAATATATAATATTCACATATACAAGTGCATTGTACAGTAATTTTACAATTTACGAGAAACAACATTTAATGACACATTAGACCTTTCATCACTAAGGACATTACATCTATTAAAGAAGTCCTCTTCAAGAGGATGAAACATCTTCAAGGCCTGAGAGAAGCAAATAAAGTCCTTCAGGTTTATACGCCATCTCACCAAGCGTCTACGCCAGCGTCAAGTATCATTCCTTAACTCACCATTCCTTAATTCACTGTTCCTCAAATCACGGTTCCTTAAATGACTGTTCCTGAAATTATCGTTCCTTAAATCAACGTTCCTCAAATTACTGTTCCTTAAAGCGCTGTTCCTTAAATCACTGTTACTTAAAGCAAGTTCTTCAAATCATCATTCCTTAAATCACCATTCCTTAAAGTGCCGTTCTTTAAATAACCATTCCTGAAATCAACATTCCTCAAATCACCGTTCCTTAAAGGAAGTTTCTTAAATCATTGTTCTTTAAATCATCATTCCTTAAATCCCCATTCCTTAAAGTTCCGTTCCTAAACTCACTGTTTCTTAACTCACCGTTCCGTAACTCACGTTCCTTAACTCACGTTCCTTAAATCATCAATCCTCAAATCCCCATTCCTTAAAGTTCCGTTCCTACACTCACTGTTTTTCAAGTCACCATTCCTTAACTCACCGTTCCTTGACTCACGTTCCTTAAATCCCTGTTTCTTAAATGACAGTTCCTTAAAGCATGGTTCCTCAAATCAATGTTCCTTAAATCGCCGTTCCTTAAAATGCTGTTCCTTAAAACGCTGTTTCTTAAAGCACGGTCCTTAAATCATCGTTCCTTAAAGCATGTTCCTTAAATCACCATTCCTTAAAACGCTGTTCCTTAAATTACCGTTACTTAAATCATCGTTCCTTAAATCACCGTTCCTTAAATCACCGTTCCTTAAATCACCGTTCCTTAAAATGCTGTTCCTTAAAACGCTGTTCCTTAAAACGCTGTTCCTTAAAGCACGGTCCTTAAATCACCATTCCTTAAAGCATGTCCCTTAAATCACCGTTCCTTAAAACGCTGTTCCTTAAAACGCTGTTCCTTAAAGCATGGTCCTTAAATAACCATTCCTTAAAGCATGTTCCTTAAATCACCGTTCCTTAAAATGCTGTTCCTTAAAACGCTGTTCCTTAAAGCACGGTCCTTAAATCACCATTCCTCAAAGTATGGTTCCTCAAAACACTGTTCCTTAGATTACCGTTACTTAAATCATCTTTCCTTAAAACGCTGTTCCTTAAAACGCTGTTCCTTAAATCACCATTCCTTAAAACGCTGTTCCTTAAATTACCGTTACTTAAATCATCGTTCCTTAAATTACCGTTACTTAAATCATCTTTCCTTAAATCACCATTCCTTAAAACGCTGTTCCTTAAAGCACGGTTCCTCAAAACACTGTTCCTTAAATTACCGTTACTTAAATCATCTTTCCTTAAAACGCTGTTCCTTAAAACGCTGTTCCTTAAAGCACGGTCCTTAAATCACCATTCCTTAAAGTACGGTTTTTCAAAACACTGCTCCTTCAATTACCGTTACTTAAAGCATGTTCCTTAAATCGCAGTTCCTTAAAATGCTGTTCCTTAAAACGCTGTTTCTTAAAGCACGGCCCTTAAATCACCGTTCCTTAAAGCATGTTCCTTAAATCACCATTCCTTAAAACGCTGTTCCTTAAATTACCGTTACTTAAATCATCATTCCTTAAATCACCGTTCCTTAAAATGCTGTTCCTTTTTTTTTTTTTTTTTTTTTTTTGCCCTTGTTTGCACATATATTTATGGTTGATACCATGTTGGTATAACCGGAGTTGTATATATGCATTTTAATCTAGTAACCAAGGGTGTTTTGTGTGTGTGGGTGTGTGCGAGTGTGCTACCTTCACCAGCCCTCATAACAGTCAAACTATATTTTTATTGATCCCTGGAGAAATCAAACAAGATAAAAGTAAAGGGAGAGTCAGAAAGAGGGGTATAAATATTCTGCAGAGGAGGGCTAGAGTCACCGGGTGTGGAGGGTGAGGAGAGAGAGAGCAGGAGAGAGAGACGAGACAGTGGTGGTGGAGTTTGGTGTCTGTGTTGTAATATGCATCAAGAAGAGTTTATAATGTGTTGTTTAAAGAGTAAAAAGTGGACACAAGACAATCAAGTGTTATAAGCAAAAAAGAAAACAGAGAAAAGGGGGGAGGAGCTTTCTATTTACAATCACATCGTTTGAGCGTTTGGGGGGGGTTGGGGGCAGTATTGAAAAGTCATATATATAATAGGCATAGAAGTATTTAAATACTCATACATGTCCACATATATCAAAATAAAGTTTATAAACAGAGAAGATAGATAAATAATCCATACACACACTCACACACACACACACACACACACATATTCATACAATCAATGAAAATAAACCGTGGATTAATGTGTGGACATCTAAGAGTTTTGCTATGCATAGGTGTAAAATACATATGCACATGTACATGATTATACATACAAACAAATATACATTGATACATGCTGTACAGGTGTGCCTAATTGAAGTACACACATATATATATATATATATATATATATATATATATATATATATATATATATATATATATATATATATATATATATATATATATATATATATATATATATATATATATATATAAGTAGCTATTCATATGATATACATACACATACCTTTAAATCATTGCATATAGTATATCAGTATATGCATACACTTTGCATGTTCATGTCACAATACATTTCCCAGTAATCATTTACTTACACTCATGCAACTCATATGCATACATACATACATACATAAATACATACATACATACATCCATGCATATCATCCATATAAGTATATACATCCACTTGCATGTATCCACATACACCTAAATAGATACATGCACATAGGGATACACACAAATACATAAACATGTACACACACACACCCACACACACATATACACACACACACACAGACACACATACACACACACACCCATACACACACACATATAAAACATGCATCTATGTATATAAACTCACTTATTTGCACATAAATACATACAAGAATATAATAATAATAATAATACATTTATTAATTACAAAACTAATAATATTAAGTCATTTAAACACTTCCTCCTTTAACTAGTTATTCTTACCATTCCGTTGTTGGTTCCTATCGTCATCGGTCAGCGCCCCAACCCTCCCCCCAGCCCTGGGCCACCCCAGCCCCCCACGGCAGCGGCCGCAGCCAGCAGGAGGGGAGGGAGGAATCCGAGGCCGCCGATCCCACACCCTCCCTTAGTACAGACCATTACCAGCTGGAGACCCAGCAGGCTCAAGGAAACAAGGCCGCGAGATGCCCCCAGATCCCCCGACCCCCAAACATATCGAACCCCGCACGGGCAAGAAACAGTGTCGCCGGTGGCCCGCCAATGCATCGGCCCCCGCCACGCGCCCCGGCGACGCGACAGCGACACCGAACTCCAGTAGCCACGGTGCCGGACAGGCAAAGAGGGTGGGGCAGGCGGAAGGCGGGAGGGAAGAGGGACAGAGGAGCCAGAGCAGCGCGACCAGCCCAGGGGGGGCCGGGACCGCCACCACCCACCGGCCGCAGATACACATGGCCGGGAGCGGAGGCAGCAGGGCGGGGATACAGCCGACACCCGGAGGCGGCGCAGGAACCAGGAGAAGGAGCCCGCCGACACACCGCAACACACCCAGACAGTAACCGGCGCCTCACCTTCCCCGCCAGAGGTCCCCCCCCAGAGGCCGGCCCCGGCACCAGACCCACCAACCAAGGCGCAACCAAGACCCGCCGGGGCCCCAGAAATCCCAATCGCAGGACCAGATCCGGAAGGCAAGAGCGCGGACCAGGCAGCCAGGGACCCAGAGACCCACCGGGACCGCCTGGCACGTGACCCCCGAAAAGCCCCGCATGACCCCCCCCACCCCACCCCACCTGGACTTCTCCCCTCTCATTTTTTTTTTCTTTTTTTTTTTCCCCTCCCCTATTTTTAATTTATTTATTTATTTATTTATTTTTTTCCAATTACAATAGTATATTTTCTAATATGATTGTGTTCGGGTGCATTAAAAACAGAAACTGGTATCTGCAGGGTGGGCACCCCCCACACATCTCAGTTCTTATGGTTAAGTTTGTGTGTGTTTTTTTTTTTTTTTTTTTTTTTTTTTTTTTTATTAAATTCACCTCTTATGTAGGTATGTTTAGATGCATTAAAAACGTGAGCTGGCATCTACGGGGTGGGCACCCCCCACACATCTCAGCTCTCTCCGTTATGTTTGTGTTTGTGTTTTTTTTTGTTTTTTTTTTTTTGGGGGGCATATATGAGAGGGGAGGGGGGGGGGGTAACAGGGAGGGGAGGCCCGGCGGGGCCCAGGGGCCACCACCAAGCAAGCCCCGGGCAGCCACAGGGGACCGGGCCAACAGCCACGCTCGAACCATCAGGAACCATGCTGTTCCTTAAAACGCTGTTCCTTAAAACGCTGTTCCTTAAAGCACGGTCCTTAAATAACCATTCCTTAAAGCACGGTCCTTAAATCACCATTCCTTAAAGCATGTCCCTTAAATCACCGTTCCTTAAAATGCTGTTCCTTAAAACGCTGTTCCTTAAAGCACGGTCCTTAAATAACCATTCCTTAAAGCACGGTCCTTAAATAACCATTCCTTAAAGCATGTTCCTTAAATCACCGTTCCTTAAAATGCTGTTCCTTAAAACGCTGTTCCTTAGATTACCGTTCCTTAAATCATCGTTCCTTAAATCACCATTCCTCAAATCACTGTTCCTTAAAGCATGTTCCTTAAATCACCGTTCCTTAAAGCATGTTCCTTAAATCACCGTTTTTTAAAACGCTGTTCCTTAAAACGCTGTTCCTTAAAGCACGGTCCTTAAATCACCATTCCTTAAAGCATGTTCCTTAAATCATCGTTCCTTAAAATGCTGTTCCTTAAAACGCTGTTCCTTAAAGCACGGTCCATAAATCACCATTCCTTAAAGCATGTTCCTTAAATCATCGTTCCTTAAAATGCTGTTCCTTAAAACGCTGTTCCTTAAAGTACGGTTCCTCAAAACACTGTTCCTTAAATTACCGTTCCTTAAATCATCGTTCCTCAAATCACTGTTCCTTAAAGCATGTTCCTTAAATCACCATTCCTTAAAGCATGTTCCTTAAATCATCGTTCCTTAAAATGCTGTTCCTTAAAACGCTGTTCCTTAAAGTACGGTCCTTAAATCACCATTCCTTAAAGCATGTTCCTTAAATCATCGTTCCTTAAAATGCTGTTCCTTAAAACGCTGTTCCTTAAAGTACGGTGCTTAAATCACCGTTCCTTAAAGCATGTTCCTTAAATCACTGTTCCTTAAAACGCTGTTCCTTAAAACGCTGTTCCTTAAAGTACGGTTCCTCAAAACACTGTTCCTTAAATTACCGTTCCTTAAACCATTGCTCCTCAAATCATTGTTCCTTAAAGCATGTTCCTTAAATTGTACTTGTTTTCTGCTTTTACTTGAGTCAAATACTTGTATTCTTTTTTGTAAAAGTATCAGATAATTTATTGTTGTGGAGTTCTACAAGCTTCACATCAAGCGCCTTCTGTGTTCAACATTTAAAGCTGAAGCTCCTACGTTTCCTGGTCTAAAAGCTTTTCACACTCACAGATGTGTGTTTCTGTCAAGAAATGTTGGCCTTTTGACCTACAGGAGGTCATCTGCACCCAAGGTCAAAACCCAGACAGGAACCCGTTCTTTAGTCCGTTCATATCTGGGATCGTGTTTTCCAACAAAATTAAAACACAGTCATGGATGCAGATTCAATAAAACGGGAAATGAATCATCTCTGCCAGGTAAAACAGGTGTTTCCACGTCTGCATTTCATTTGATCATAAAGCAGCAAGAGTTGCCACGTACAGCTAAAAGACACTTCATGCTCATTTAGAGTTCCGCTTCTCTTTATTTTTTGACTGATTTTTTTAATTGCCCACTCTTACTTCAGTTTTTGGAATCAACGTTTGAAGAAAGGATAATGAACAAACACCTCCAGATTAAGACACAGCAGCATCTGAGAGCCATCATCTTCAGAAACAAATCAAACCGATAAAGAACCAAAGTGAGTGGTACTTTACCTTCTAGATCATTAGTGCAACCAGCCCTCTACTTCATCTCCCTGCAGCAGAAATGAAGAGGTGCAGTCCAGGTGATGGAGGAGTACAATGTGCAACGCCTGGGACTCGCATGCCACCAGAGTTTATGTATTCGCTTCGTCTGACTCATAGCCTCGGTCGACAAGTTCCAACAGAGTGGGGGGGGTCGCTAGTTCAGCCCATGACAGGTACCGACAGCGCAGGAAAAATAGCCCTGAGCTCTCCGAAGAGGTAAGAGGACAGGAAAAGTGCTTAGATGATGTGTCTCAGTCTTGGGTTACAAGTGAGTCCAGCTTGTCGTTGGCTGTAGAGTTTGTGTTTTGGAGCTGATGGGGTTTGTGAGTCAGTTTATGGAAGGCAGCACATTTATGCACACGTTTACTTGCTTCGGATCTTGCAGCTGAAATGAGGCGTCGCAACACTTAGTGGTCTAGTTAGTCAACTTAGAAGGGTCCTGAACGGATCCGAGGCCAAGGTCCCTGGACTGCAGGATCCAGCTGCTGCCAGAGGTTGGGAAGCTGATGGGATACAGGCACCTCAGCTGGTGTCTTCCAGTTAGTCCTGACAAGCCTTCACCTGGGTGAAGATGTCTGGTTCCAGTGGCTTCCCAGTTCTCAATCACGGGGACCGCTGGTCTTAGTGGCGCACCCCTGCCGCCAACCAAACTAAAACTATGTTCCAGTAATTGAAGTGGGCGTGTTCCAGCGGGTTTCTGGACCTGATTGATCCAGCTATTTCACGGTTTATGGATCAACCAGGGTTGTGGTTGAGATTGATGAGATTGACACTCTTCAAGAGACCTGAGGATGTCACGTGGGTTTGTCCCATAGACTGTAGAAACTCTGGACGACCCACAGGTCATGTGACTCCTTGGTCTCTGAGGAGCCGTTTTGATGCCTCTTTTTCTGTGAACTTCATGCATCCATGTTGCCCCAGACGCTGATGGGAACACAACCACCGTAGGTCAATCAAAGTTAGCTCTGGCTACCAGCTCCTTCAGCGGAAACCCGCTACAACATCTGCAGAGCTGCCGTCAGATGTTTACAGCGGCTTGGCAGCATGTTGACTCGATTAGAAATCCAAAATGACTGCTGCGTTTAGACGCTGGAATCACACAAACGGGTGGTTACGTCAGTACGTTTGGCAGCATGATGATTATGCACGAGCACATGAAAACAGCCAGCCATTGGCTGGTGGGCCGGTAGCGGCAGAACAGAGCTGGATGAAGGATCCGCCCATCATAGCTCCCCAGGGGACGCCTGTGGTGGCAGTATCGCGACATGCGGGCGCATCAGTTCAGGTCGAAGTTCAGCAGCTTTACTCCCAGAAGTAATCGTTTATTGAACATTGACGAATGAACATTAAACATTGCTTTTGAATTGTGGTTCAAGAGAATCACTGAAAAAAGAAGAAAACTAAAGAAACCATCTGGACAAATAAGTTGGTGCTCCTAGAAAAAAATGAAAATAATTTAATCATAGTGATGGGTTAAATTCAAGGGTGCACACGAAAGGTCAGCTGACCACCACTGAAGGACTTCTTTTCGTCCTTGATGGAATGGGTTTACTCCAAGATGATCGTGTCAGGATTCAAAGGCCTCTGAATGTGGCCTAGATGTTCAGATGTGACATCTCAGTGGTTCAGTGAGACCATCAAAGGGTCCAGACCAGAACCCCTCTGAGGATGTGTTGGAGAAGCGTCAACTGAACGCTCCGATTCTGCCGGCATCCAGGGAAAAATGGATGCCAACTTGGATGAAAATAAAAGTTGTCTAAACTTGTGGAAGTGATGCCACGGCAAAAGTGTCAGCAGGACTTCTGTTTGAACAGGTCGAACAGAGTCTTCCGTGACAGCTGGACTGATACGACACGGCTGGTTTGACGCCAGTCGGAAAGCAACGCCGTTGTCACGACCGGATGAACCTTTAGTCCTAAAATCAACAGAACAACTGAAGGTACGCTACGAGACCTCTGATTGAAAGTATTTATGGGTCTTTTGGCCTCATTTTGGTTTAAATTTTTGATTTCAGGAAAATATGAATGAGTGGCATTTAAAATGAACAGCCAGAAGCTAAACGCTATTAGTCAGATATGTGCAGGCAAGTTTGGACTCTGACCTGCATTCTTTGGGCTCGAGAGATGAAGGAAACCATAAATAAGAGCTTTCAGCTTCAAGCAGATATCTGACACAGGTGTCTCAGATATAACATACTGTAGATGTTTTACTGTATGTGACTCAGCAGAAGGACGATAAATCCTCCCACACATGTTCCCGTGGTTCATCACGCGTCTCAGAAATGACCCTTCAAATGCTGGTTGTAAAAGATCTGCAGCGTTGCAGTCAAAACGAACTGCACTGATCTGTCCGATGCAGTCTGAAAATGAAAGGTGCAGTTCCTCTACCGACCACTGGGGTCCAGACCCGAACCTGCAGTTCCCCTGCCGAAGACTAGGGTTTGGACCCAGACCTGCTGTTCCTCTACCGACCACTAGGGTCCAGACCTGAACCTGCAGTTCCCCTGCCAAAAGACTGGAGGGCAGGGAGGACCTTGAGGGCCGGGAGGGACTGGAGGGCCAGGAGGGCCGGGAGGGACTGGAGGGCCAGGAGGGCCACGAGGGCCAGGAGGGACTGGAGGGACTGGAGGGACTGGAGCTGTTCTCCTGGTGGCAACACTGACGTCATTTTTCAATTTTTCCACGTGAGCTCATTAATGTAACGCAGTAAAGTGTCACACCGTGTCTTGGCGTTTACAGCTCAGATGAGGGGTGAATGCCTTCCTGACCCCGCTGTTCACCACAGGTTCTCCTGATTCATCACCATCAGCCTCGGACCTGATGAAGGTCCTGCTGTGACACATGTCAGACAGTTTTGCACATTTAACTGCGACTGCTTGGAATGTCTTCTTCCTTGTTGCGCATTTTCTCTGCACCTCCTTTCGATTTTGTCTCCATCTCATTTTTGATAAATACCTGCATCCACTGGCACAGAACCAGACAAAACCAGTGTAATCTGATTGGATCAGCCCCATGTCAGTTCAAAGTGAGCCAGCGGGCTGCAGATCAACGTGTTTCATGGGCCGGGCGTTAAAGTCCTGACCTGGCATTGTTTTTGCAGGCTCAGGAACCAAAATGAAGAGGTGGTGGTGTTTAAGGATCTGAATAGGCCAACCCAGCGTTAACTGGGCCTCCAATTGCCAGTCCATGTCTATAAATTGGGTCGGACCAATAGATTAAAATAAACGTGCCGGCTCAAATCCTGCATAGGTGACCATAAGTTACCTTCAACTAAACGAAAGAGCTGCTCGGTTCGCCGGTTTGCTGTGCAGCAGATGTGGCTGCAACTTCCCTCGTCAGAAACCTCCAGGTGGCATCAAAAGGGATTTCTCCGGTTCTCTTTATACACAATCAACACAACAGAAACACTAAGAAAGTGAAGATTTGACTTTCTGGTGCCATTTCTGTCTTGTTGCTTTGGGTCCCTGATCCGAAATGAAATACTGTGACATAGACAACAAAACGTGTGATGTCCACATATTTGTACGCCAGGTCTTAGGAGGTTAAAGATTGATCCCTCCAAATATAAATCAGGTGTGACGGAGCACTAAGACTTCACTGCAGTGGGAGAGATAAAAGAGCACATACACATCTTCAACTCAGCTTTTAACTGCGGCGTCTTCATTTCCTAATGTTCCTCAAACTGGAAGATGTCACTTTGGATCTCCAGCTTTGAATAATTGTTGAATGATTTTCAATGAAAAAACAAACATCAACTTTATTGCTGCAGCTTCACAGGACAGATGAGCCTAAAGGCAACGTTTGGGGTAGTTGTAGGGGGTCTTTACCGGGTGTCAGAGCACCCTGGCCACAAAAGTGCACCACTGAATAATAATATTCAATAATTAATCTATTAAATATAACATTGCTTCCTTAGCCTGCAGTCAGGATAAGCGGAGTTGGTCCTGGTCTTGGAAAGGGATTCTGTGGCCTTGAGAGGCTGCTGTAGGTAGGTGGGTTGATCGGTTTTCTGTTTTCTTCCGGCTTTCCTGTCCCTCATGAGGATCCGCTGAAGTTCACGACTGGCCACACCCACATACACAACCACGCCCCTTCATTTGAATATAACAGCATAAAATGAAAAGAGCCATAAAATAAAACTGGCAATGTAAAATATATATATCCAGAACTGCGGTTCTTATACTCCAGACCTGCAGTTCTCCACTGGCCACTAGGATACAGACGTGGAGTTCCCACTAGGATCCAGACCTGCAGTTCCTCCACTGACCACTAGGTTCCAGACCTGCGGTTCCTCTACAGACCACTAGGATCCCGACCTGCGGTTCCTTCACTGACCACTAGGATCCAGACCTGCAGTTCCTTCACTGACCACTAGGATCCAGACCTGCAGTTCCTCCACTGACCACTAGAATCCAGATCTGCAGTTCCTCCACTGACCACTAGAATCCAGACCTGCAGTTCCTTCACTGACCACCAGGATCCAGACATGGAGTTCCCACTAGGATCCAGACCTGTGGTTCCTTCAATGACCACTAGGATCCAGACGTGGAGTTCCCACTAGGATCCAGACCTGCAGTTCCTCCACTGACCACTAGGTTCCAGACCTGCGGTTCCTCTCCAGACCACTAGGATCCAGACCTGCAGTTCCTCCACTGACCACTAGAATCCAGACCTGCAGTTCCTCCACTGACCACTAGAATCCAGATCTGCAGTTCCTCCACTGACCACTAGAATCCAGACCTGCAGTTCCTTCACTGACCACCAGGATCCAGACATAGAGTTCCCAACAGGATCCAGACCTGTGGTTCCTTCACTGACCACTAGGATCCAGACGTGGAGTTCCCACTAGGATCCAGACCTGCGGTTCCTCCACTGACCACTAGGACACAGACGTGGAGTTCCCACTAGGATCCAGACCTGCGGTTCCTCTACAGACCACTAGGATCCAGAACTGCAGTTCCTCTACAGACCACTAGGATCCAGACCTGCAGTTCCTCCACTTACCACTAGAATCCAGACCTGCAGTTCATCCACTGACCACCAGAATCCAGACCTGCGGTTCCTCTACAGACCACTAGGATCCAGACCTGCGGTTCCTCCACTGACCACTAGGATCCAGACGTGGAGTTCCCACTAGGATCCAGACCTGCAGTTCCTCTATAGACCACTAGGATCCAGACCTGCAGTTCCTCTACAGACCACTAGGATCCAGACCTGCGGTTCCTCCACTGACCACTAGGATACAGACGTGGAGTTCCCACTAGGATCCAGACCTGCTGTTCCTCTACAGACCACTAGGATCCAGACCTGCGGTTCCTCCACTGACTACTAGGATCCAGACCTGCGGTTCCTCTACAGACCACTAGGATCCAGACCTGCAGTTCCTTCACTGACCACTAGGATCCAGACCTGCGGTTCCTCTACTGACCACTAGGATCCAGACCTGCAGTTCCTTCACTGACCACTAGGATCCAGACCTGCGGTTCCTCTACTGACCACTAGGATCAAGACCTGCAGTTCCTTCACTGACCACTAGGATCCAGACCTACTGTTCCTTCACTGACCACTAGGATCCAGACCTGCAGTTCCTTCACTGACCACTAGGATCCAGACCTGCGGTTCCTTCACTGACCACTAGGATCCAGACCTGCGGTTCCTCTACAGACCATTAGGATCCAGACCTGTGGTTCCTTCACTGACCACTAGGATCCAGACCTGCAGTTCCTTCACTGACCACTAGGATCCAGACCAGTGGTTCCTTCACTGACCACTAGGATCCAGACCTGCAATTCCTTCACTGACCACTAGAATCCACACCTGCAGTTCCTTCACTGACCACTGGGATCCAGACCTGCGGTTCCTCTACAGACCACTAGGATCCAGACCTGCGGTTCCTCTACTGACCACTAGGATCCAGACCTGCTGTTCCTTCACTGACCACTAGGATCCAGACCTGCGGTTCCTTCACTGACCACTAGGATCCAGACCTGCGGTTCCTCTACAGACCACTAGGATCCAGACCTGCGGTTCCTCTACTGACCACTAGGATCCAGACCTGCAGTTCCTTCACTGACCACTAGGATCCAGACCTGCTGTTCCTTCACTGACCACTAGGATCCAGACCTGCAGTTCCTTCACTGACCACTAGGATCCAGACCTGTGGTTCCTTCACTGACCACTAGGATCCAGACCTGCAGTTCCTTCACTGACCACTAGCATCCAGACCTGTGGTTCCTTCACTGACCACTAGGATCCAGACCTGCAGTTCCTTCACTGACCACTAGGATCCAGACCTGCGGTTCCTCTACTGACCACTAGGATCCAGACCTTCAGTTCCTCTACTGACCACTAGGATCCAGACCTGCGGTTCCTCTACAGACCACTAGGATCCAGACCTGCGGTTCCTCTACTGACCACTAGGATCCAGACCTGCAGTTCCTTCACTGACCACTAGGATCCAGACCTGCGGTTCCTCTACTGACCACTAGGATCCAGACCTTCAGTTCCTCTACTGACCACTAGAATCCAGACCTGTGGTTCCTCTACAGACCACTAGGATCCAGACCTGCAGTTCCTTCACTGACCACCAGGATCCAGACTTGCGGTTCCTCTACAGACCACTAGAATCCAGACCTGCAGTTCCTTCACTGACCACTAGGATCCAGACCTGTGGTTCCTCTACAGACCACTAGAATCCAGACCTGCAGTTCCTTCACTGCACACTAGGATCCAGACCTGCGGTTCCTCTACAGACCACTAGGATCCAGACCTGCGGTTCCTCTACTGACCACTAGGATCCAGACCTGCAGTTCCTTCACTGACCACTAGGATCCAGACCTGCTGTTCCTTCACTGACCACTAGGATCCAGACCTGCGGTTCCTTCACTGACCACTAGGATCCAGACCTGCAGTTCCTTCACTGACCACTAGGATCCAGACCTGTGGTTCCTTCACTGACCACTAGGATCCAGACCTGCGGTTCCTCTACAGACCACTAGGATCCAGACCTGCGGTTCCTCTACTGACCACTAGGATCCAGACCTGCAGTTCCTTCACTGACCACTAGGATCCAGACCTGCAGTTCCTTCACTGACCACTAGGATCCAGACCTGCAGTTCCTTCACTGACCACTAGGATCCAGACCTGTGGTTCCTTCACTGACCACTAGCATCCAGACCTGTGGTTCCTTCACTGACCACTAGGATCCAGACCTGCAGTTCCTTCACTGACCACTAGGATCCAGACCTGCGGTTCCTCTACTGACCACTAGGATCCAGACCTTCAGTTCCTCTACTGACCACTAGGATCCAGACCTGCGGTTCCTCTACAGACCACTAGGATCCAGACCTGCAGTTCCTTCACTGACCACCAGGATCCAGACCTGCGGTTCCTCTACAGACCACTAGAATCCAGTCCTGCGGTTCCTTCACTGACCACTAGGATCCAGACTTGCGGTTCCTCTACAGACCACTAGGATCCAGACCTGTGGTTCCTCTACAGACCACTAGGATCCAGACCTGCAGTTCCTTCCCTGACCACTAGGATCCAGACCTGCGGTTCCTCTACAGACCACTAGGATCCAGACCTGCGGTTCCTTCACTGACCACTAGGATCCAGACCTGCAGTTCCTTCACTGACCACTAGGATCCAGACCTGCGGTTCCTTCACTGACCACTAGGATCCAGACCTGCGGTTCCTCTACAGACCACTAGGATCCAGACCTGTGGTTCCTTCACTGACCACTAGGATCCAGACCTGCAGTTCCTTCACTGACCACTAGGATCCAGACCTGTGGTTCCTTCACTGACCACTAGGATCGAGACCTGCAATTCCTTCCAGACCTGCGGTTCCAGACCTGCGGTTCCTCTACAGACCACTAGGATCCAGACCTGCGGTTCCTTCACTGACCACTAGGATCCAGACCTGCGGTTCCTCTACAGACCACTAGGATCCAGACCTGCGGTTCCTTCACTGACCACTAGGATCCAGACCTGCGGTTCCTCTACTGACCACTAGGATCCAGACCTGCGGTTCCTCTACTGACCACTAGGATCCAGACCTGCAGTTCCTTCACTGACCACTAGGATCCAGACCTGCAGTTCCTTCACTGACCACTAGGATCCAGACCTGCGGTTCCTTCACTGACCACTAGGATCCAGACCTGTGGTTCCTTCACTGACCACTAGGATCCAGACCTGCGGTTCCTCTACAGACCACTAGGATCCAGACCTCTGGTTCCTTCACTGACCACTAGGATCCAGACCTGCAGTTCCTTCACTGACCACTAGGATCCAGACCTGCAGTTCCTTCACTGACCACTAGAATCCACACCTGCAGTTCCTTCACTGACCACTAGGATCCAGACCTGCGGTTCCTTCACTGACCACTAGGATCCAGACCTGCAGTTCCTTCACTGACCACTAGAGTGGATTCAACAGTGAGTTTCCCTCCATTGACCTTCATGTTAAAATATCCTTAAGTTTACATAGTCCAACTTTACAGCAGAAATTAACATATTTACAGTCTGTCCTATAAACAGTTTTGGTCTCCAAGGTTACGGTTCACATCTGTAACAGCTGCACGGGAGAAATTTTAGCAACCAGGACTTTATTTTGAAACAGTAGGATTTCCGGACTGACTCTCGGTGCAACCCGCTCAACGGTCCCCCTGATAAAGCAGCGTATTTGCGGGACGTCAGACGCCGCGGTCCGGATCCTCGAGGTCATGGCCGTCCGAGACCTGCTGAAGTGGCACGCCAGGGCGTCTTTGGTCTACGCGTTTGGCGTGTGGACCATGATCGGCTCGTACGCCTATTTCAGATACACGGGTCATTTTGAGGACTCGCCAGGTGAGTCGCAGTTGCTCCGCAAACACAGGAAACAACAGTCTCCACTGTGATACCGTGTTCCCCGAAGTGGTTCCGAGGATGACGGAGGTCGTAGTCCAGGACCTGGTCCGCCGTGCGCCGCTTCGCGGGTTTAGTTAGTTGGTTCAAGCTCGGCCTGATCCGTGCTGCGTCGATGACGTAAACAGGTCCGACGTTTGAATTCAAGCTTTAGTCAGGTTGCACGTGCACAGAGAGGCATCGTGGTCCGTTGAAGGTGGGATGGGGGACCGAGAAAAACCGGACCGGACCGAGTAGAGGTGAGACGTGTTTTCACACGAGAAGCAGAACGCGTCCTCGTGGTGGGGGGCGGGGGGGGGGGCGTGTCCTCGTCCTCTTTAAATCAACTAATCAAACCTTTTAGTGCCTGAAACTGACCTGTGACTAAAGCAGCCTTTTACCCTCCAACTCAGCACCACACAAGGAGCTGGAGGAGGAGAACCAGCGGGTCTACAGGACCGCTCACAACCAGACCGTCATCGTCTTCAAGAAAGACTTTGTTCCGTTCACCACGCGGATCTACCGCTTCATTCAGTCCCTCACCGGCGGGTCCGGACCTGGAGGCGGCGGATAGCTGCAGGTCGCTGGGAGGACTTCCTCCGTGGGTTGAAGCTGCGCTTGTTTGTTGTCCCTCACCCAGACCGATCCCTCATCCAGACCGATCCCTCATCCAGACCGATCCCTCATCCAGACCGATCCCTCACCCAGACCGATCCCTCATCCAGACCGATCCCTCACCCAGACCGATCCCTCACCCAGACCGATCCCTCACCCAGACCGATCCCTCACCCAGACCGATCCCTCACCCAGACCGATCCCTCACCCAGACCGATCCCTCACCCAGACCGATCCCTCACCCAGACCGATCCCGTCATCCAGACCGATCCCTCATCCAGAGCGATCCCGTCATCCAGACTGATCCCGTCATCCAGACCGATCCCTCACCCAGACCGATCCCTCACCCAGACCGATCCCTCACCCAGACCGATCCCGTCATCCAGAGCGATCCCGTCATCCAGACCGATCCCTCACACAGACCGATCCCTCACACAGACCGATCCCGTCATCCAGACCGATCCCGTCATCCAGACCGATCCCTCATCCAGCTGCAAAACATTTTAAATAAAATTTCTTTGTTGTGAGTCTGACAGTTTTTCTCAGGTTATTTTCAGAGCAGACAGATCGCTGCCATCCATCATCCACCCATCTTCTATATCAGTTTAATCCTGTCCAAGCTCATTAGAGGCAGGGGTCCACTTGGACGGGTCGCCGGTCTCAGTGGACATGTGACATCTAGCTTCAGTCACTGTTGCATAGTAACTCACCATAAAGGTGATCTTGTTCATTTTTTTATCTAATGGTAAATTAACGAAAAGTGGTCCTAGTACAACACAGTTCATCGGCGACTGGAGAGCAGAAGATTAAATAAAACAACTCAGAGGGTAATAATGAAATAAAAAGATAGTGCTAAATGTTCTCTTCTAAACAGAAACACCTCTAAAAGTACCTTCTAGTCACTAGGAGGAGCATGCTGTTGCAGATGCTCTGACGCCACAATCTCCATTATGTTCCGTTTTTTTATTAATGACACAAACGACACACACCCACGTGTGTCGTTGTTTTTTTATTCAATACTTTCCTTTTTCAGTAAACTGTTCAGCTCTGTAACGCAATCTTTTCTCCAAAGTCGAGTGTGAAGTGTCGGTTTCGGCCGCCAGAGGGCGGCGTCGCTGTCGCCGACGCCCGGGCTGAGACCGGCAGAGACGGAGGGTCGAGTCGCGCACCGGAACTTGTGGATCCGAAAGTGGAGCAGTAACGATGAGGGCCGTCGTGCAGAGAGTCACCAAGGCGAGCGTGACAGGTAAGCTTGATAAACGGACTCACCTGGTTTGAACTGCGCACTAAACCAAACAGAAAAGATCGTGTGCGTCACAGGATTTACTTTTTCCTCATCTGTTGGCATTCCCAACAGTTGAAGATCACGTGTCATCTCCACGTGAGTGACAGACGGAGCTCTGTCTGCGGTTTAGGGCGGGAGCGACTTGACTTTAAACAGCACTTCTATCTGTTACTGCGTTTTAAAGACTCGATGCCACGAGTCCTGCGGGGAAGTTGGTTGCAGGTTCGTACTGAAGGCTTCCATTCAATAAATTATCAACTGAGCGTAGTGTTTGTAGTGCTGAGCAGATGCCAGCACTACAAAACCTGAAGGTGGCAACTGGAATTTCATACAAAATAGACGTTACGCGCCAATGAAAAATGTATTTAGCTGTTTCTGTTGACTCTTGTTGGGTCGTCTGGTGCCCCAGCATCGTCATGCCACGTTTGACTGATCAGGGTAGGGCCCGTGCCGCAGGGCAGCTTCAAACCGCTGCTCTGTGGAACCAAGTTGCTGCATTGTTTGGAGGGAGCCCTGATACCATCTCCAAACTGAAGGCCAACTTCCAGGTAACAGAGGATGTCGGAGACAGGTCGCAAAGTGGGCGTCCCAAGAAGACCGGTTCCTCCCCTGTCAACACGTAGGTACCGTCAACTCCCTTCGTCAGATTTGCAGGACGATATGGCGACAGCTCTCAGTCCAGACAATCCGGAACAGACTGCACACAGCCAATCTCCGGTCTCAGGGCTGCCAGGAGGCCTGCCGTGACCGCGCTCCACCGTCAGGCCCATTTGCGCTGGTGTCTGGAACACGTGCCCTGGAACCTGAACACGTGAAGGAACGTTATGTTCAGCGCTGAGTTCAGATTCCGTCTACGGCAGCTGGATCGTAGGGTCAAAGTGTGGAGAAGATGCCGAGAATGCTGTGCTGGTTGCTGCACCGATAGAGGAACATCCTCATGGTGGAGGCAGTGTGGTGCTGTGGGGCGGAGTCTCCCTCACTCATCATCATTGGAGGAACTCAGTGCAGAGAGAGGTTGAGATGAGATTCTGCAACCGGTGACAATCCAATATCTCTACAGTCTGGGACCTAACGCTCGCCCCTACAGAGCAGGTTTACCAGAGACCACCTCCCAGACTGGTGACCAGCCTGAGGAGGAGGAGCCAGGCTGTGTTTGGTTCTTCTACCTGCTACTGAGGCTGTTTGTGCAATGGATCGATTGTTAAATTACCAATATGTGTCGTTTCTTCAGACTTTAATCCTTCGATCCATCAAACACCAAACAAGAGTCCAAGTTGTTTGGCATCAGCAGAGAAGATCTGGGTTATTATTTAGGGTCCAACCCACATTCTCCTCCCAGAAATGTTCCTAACAAATGTGATGCCATTTACAAGGGAAATAAACGGGCTTTCCAACGGTAGAAGATTTATCACCAAGACGCATCGTTACAACAAAGAAATAATCTACCAAACACTTATGTCCTTACTGTTTGTGCCAATTTATAATCAAAAGAGATGTTATTTCTCTTTTTTAGTGCAGCAGTTTGGGTCAGTTTGGCTCCTCTGGGTTCTGTGACTTGTAATCTTTTGGATACAAAAAAAAAATAAGAAAAATTAGATGTCAAGTTTGTTACATGCAGTTTAATTAGTAGATGGTCTCTAAGTGTGAGGCGCAGGCTGTAATGGCAGTTGAAAATCCAACCTGAAACTAACTTCACCTGGGTTCAAGCTGTTTTATTATGCATTTGTATATAAAGACAATAAGAGATAAGTGCTGGTTTTGAGGCGTAGTTCTCCAGGTCATGAAGATCAGACGACTAAACCAGGAAACCATGGCAACAACAAACAAACAGTTGTTTTCTAGGGTCGTAACACACTTTTGAAAGTTGAGAGTTGTGTAAAATATGAATAAAAAAACCCCACATCTAATGCATCCATATTTTATTTATTACAGAAAATATAAACATTTTGAAAGTGAGATATGTTATGAAAAATACAATCGTCAGCAGTTCAGTGACACGATTGGGTAGAAAAATGTCGTCTTAGAGAGACGGACTCAGAAGTAAAGATGGACAGATTCACCAAACTGAGGCTTTTTTTACTCTGAGTCTGTCAACATCTGCAGTATTTAATCTCATCAAAGGATTCAGAGAATCTGAAGGAGTCTCTGTGCGCCGAAGGCAAACTTGAAAATCGTTATTTTGAGCCTTTAGCTTCACGTGTCCTCCACATTTCTATCGCACGTGCAGTTTATGGTGATTGCATGTGGTTGTTCTTTTGTGAAGCACTTTGACGTCAGTCTGAAATAACCTTCTCCTACCTGCGTCGGTCTGCCCGTGCGCTCCTGCAGTGGGAGGAGATCAGGTCAGCTCCATCGGACGAGGACTTTGTGTGCTGTTGGGGATTTCGGTGGACGACACGCAGAGAGACGCCGAGTACATGTAAGTGTGTGTGTGCACGTGATCCCTTGATGTTTTTTCTTTTAGTTCATGGCACAAAAGTTGTGGGGCTGCCCTGCGTTGCCATGGCAACCTGTTTGTCTCACCTAAAATACCTGGGTGAAATCAACACCGCCACGTCTCTGGTGGCACGCCAAACATTGGAAATCATTTTATTTGGTGGGTTGACGAAGGTCAGTACGCAAGTTCCGGCAGGTATGGTGTTGACCTCTGACCCTGGCAGTGGGACTGTCACCCGTCACAGCGTTTGTGGTTCATCCGCCTGTCAACTGTAAATGGTCTGTCCAGCATGACTGACGTGAGTAGGACACGGCCGCAGCCACCGTAACGTCTTCATTTGAATGTGAGAAGGTGGACGGGACGCTGCGGTGATTTATATCTTCTCTGTTGGGGCAAAGTGGTATTAGAAGGTTGTTGGTCGTCTCCAGGAGTCGGCGCAGGACTTTCAGGGGTTCACACCGCCGGCCAGAGTTCAGGATTTTAATGTCAGGAGATCTGCTCCACTGCAGAGCAGAGCTGCTTCCTCACTGCTTCTCTGCCGACTTTTGTTCTCAGGGTGCGAAAGATCCTGAATCTGCGTTTGTTTGAGGACGAGGACGGGCGAGCGTGGAGCAAGAGTGTCATGGACCAGGAGCTGGAGGTGCTGTGTGTGAGCCAGTTCACCCTGCAGTGCATCCTGAAGGGCAACAAGCCGGACTTCCACTCAGCCATGCCTGCAGAGCTGGCCCAGCCCTTCTACAACCGCATCCTGGAGGACATGAGGAGCGCCTACAAACCGGAGCTCGTTAAAGGTCAGGACCAGTGTCAAACCGGAGCTCGTTAAAGGTCAGGACCAGTGTCAAACCGGAGCTCGTTAAAGGTCAGGACCAGTGTCAAACCGGAGCTCGTTAGAGGTCAGGACCAGTGTCAAACCGGAGCTCGTTAAAGGTCAGGACCAGTGTCAAACCGGAGCTCGTTAGAGGTCAGGACCAGTGTCAAACCGGAGCTCGTTAGAGGTAAGGACCAGTGTCAAACCGGAGCTCGTTAAAGGTCAGGACCAGTGTCAAACCGGAGCTCGTTAGAGGTCAGGACCAGTGTCAAACCGGAGCTCGTTAAAGGGCAGGACCAGTGTCAAACCGGAGCTCGTTAGAGGTCAGGACCAGTGTCAAACCGGAGCTCGTTAAAGGTCAGGACCAGTGTCAAACCGGAGCTCGTTAAAGGTCAGGACCAGTGTCAAACCGGAGCTCGTTAAAGGTCAGGACCAGTGTCAAACCGGAGCTCGTTAAAGGTCAGGACCAGTGTCAAACCGGAGCGCGTTAAAGGTCAGGACCAGTGTCAAACCGGAGCTCGTTAAAGGGCAGGACCAGTGTCAAACCGGAGCTCGTTAAAGGGCAGGACCAGTGTCAAACCGGAGCTCGTTAAAGGTCAGGACCAGTGTCAAACCGGAGCTCGTTAAAGGTCAGGACCAGTGTCAAACCGGAGCGCGTTAAAGGTCAGGACCAGTGTCAAACCGGAGCTCGTTAGAGGTCAGGACCAGTGTCAAACCGGAGCTCGTAAAAGGTCAGGACCAGTGTCAAACCGGAGCTCGTTAAAGGGCAGGACCAGTGTCAAACCGGAGATCGTTAGAGGTCAGGACCAGTGTCAAACCGGAGCTCGTTAAAGGGCAGGACCAGTGTCAAACCGGAGCTCGTTAAAGGTCAGGACCAGTGTCAAACCGGAGCTCGTTAGAGGTCAGGACCAGTGTCAAACCGGAGCTCGTTAAAGGGCAGGACCAGTGTCAAACCGGAGCTCGTTAAAGGGCAGGACCAGTGTCAAACCGGAGCTCGTTAGAGGTCAGGACCAGTGTCAAACCGGAGCTCGTTAAAGGGCAGGACCAGTGTCAAACCGGAGCTCGTTAAAGGTCAGGACCAGTGTCAAAACCGGAGCTCGTTAAAGGTCAGGACAGTGTCAAACCGGAGCTCGTTAAAGGTCAGGACCAGTGTCAACCGGAGCTCGTTAAAGGTCAGGACCAGTGTCAAAACCGGAGCTCGTTAAAGGGCAGGAACCAGTGTCAAACCGGAGCTCGTTAGAGGTCAGGACCAGTGGTCAAACCGGAGCTCGTTAAAGGGCAGGACCAGTGTCAAACCGGAGCTCGTTAAAGGGCAGGACCAGTGTCAAACCGGAGCTCGTTAAAGGTCAGGACCAGTGTCAAACCGGAGCTCGTTATAGGTCAGGACCAGTGTCAAACCGGAGCTCGTTAAAGGGCAGGACCAGTGTCAAACCGGAGCTCGTTAAAGGGCAGGACCAGTGTCAACCGGAGCTCGTTAAAGGTCAGGACCAGTGTCAAACCGGAGCTCGTTAAAGGTCAGGACCAGTGTCAAACCGGAGCTCGTTAGAGGTCAGGACCAGTGTCAAACCGGAGCTCGTTAGAGGTCAGGACCAGTGTCAAACCGGAGCTCGTTAGAGGTCAGGACCAGTGTCAAACCGGAGCTCGTTAGAGGTCAGGACCAGTGTCAAACCGGAGCTCGTTAAAGGTCAGGACCAGTGTCAAACCGGAGCTCGTTAGAGGTCAGGACCAGTGTCAAACCGGAGCTCGTTAGAGGTCAGGACCAGTGACAAACCGGAGCTCGTTAGAGGTCAGGACCAGTGTCAAACCGGAGCTCGTTAGAGGTCAGGACCAGTGTCAAACCGGAGCTCGTTAGAGGTCAGGACCAGTGTCAAACCGGAGCTCGTTAGAGGTCAGGACCAGTGTCAAACCGGAGCTCGTTAGAGGTCAGGACCAGTGTCAAACCGGAGCTCGTTAGAGGTCAGGACCAGTGTCAAACCGGAGCTCGTTAAAGGTCAGGACCAGTGTCAAACCGGAGCTCGTTAAAGGGCAGGACCAGTGTCAAACCGGAGCTCGTTAGAGGTCAGGACCAGTGTCAAACCGGAGCTCGTTAGAGGTCAGGACCAGTGTCAAACCGGAGCTCGTTAGAGGTCAGGACCAGTGTCAAACCGGAGCTCGTTAAAGGTCAGGACCAGTGTCAAACCGGAGCTCGTTAAAGGTCAGGACCAGTGTCAAACCGGAGCTCGTTAAAGGTCAGGACCAGTGTCAAACCGGAGCTCGTTAAAGGTCAGGACCAGTGTCAAACCGGAGCTCGTTAAAGGTCAGGACCAGTGTCAAACCGGAGCTCGTTAAAGGTCAGGACCAGTGTCAAACCGGAGCTCGTTAGAGGTCAGGACCAGTGTCAAACCGGAGCTCGTTAAAGGTCAGGACCAGTGTCAAACCGGAGCTCGTTAAAGGTCAGGACCAGTGTCAAACCGGAGCTCGTTAAAGGTCAGGACCAGTGTCAAAACCGGAGCTCGTTAAAGGTCAGGACCAGTGTCAAACCGGAGCTCGTTAAAGGTCAGGACCAGTGTCAAACCGGAGCTCGTTAAAGGGCAGGACCAGTGTCAAACCGGAGCTCGTTAAAGGGCAGGACCAGTGTCAAACCGGAGCTCGTTAAAGGGCAGGACCAGTGTCAAACCGGAGCTCGTTAAAGGGCAGGACCAGTGTCAAACCGGAGCTCGTTAAAGGGCAGGACCAGTGTCAAACCGGAGCTCGTTAAAGGGCAGGACCAGTGTCAAACCGGAGCTCGTTAAAGGGCAGGACCAGTGTCAAACCGGAGCTCGTTAAAGGGCAGGACCAGTGTCAAACCGGAGCTCGTTAGAGGTCAGGACCAGTGTCAAACCGGAGCTCGTTAGAGGTCAGGACCAGTGTCAAACCGGAGCTCGTTAGAGGTCAGGACCAGTGTCAAACCGGAGCTCGTTAGAGGTCAGGACCAGTGTCAAACCGGAGCTCGTTAGAGGTCAGGACCAGTGTCAAACCGGAGCTCGTTAGAGGTCAGGACCAGTGTCAAACCGGAGCTCGTTAGAGGTCAGGACCAGTGTCAAACCGGAGCTCGGTAGAGGTCAGGACCAGTGTCAAACCGGAGCTCGTTAGAGGTCAGGACCAGTGTCAAACCGGAGCTCGTTAGAGGTCAGGACCGGTGTCAAACCGGAGCGCGTTAGAGGTCAGGACCAGTGTCAAACCGGAGCTCGTTAGAGGTCAGGACCAGTGTCAAACCGGAGCTCGTTAGAGGTCAGGACCAGTGTCAAACCGGAGCTCGTTAGAGGTCAGGACCAGTGTCAAACCGGAGCTCGTTAGAGGTCAGGACCAGTGTCAAACCGGAGCTCGTTAAAGGGCAGGACCAGTGTCAAACCGGAGCTCGTTAGAGGTCAGGACCAGTGTCAAACCGGAGCTCGTTAGAGGTCAGGACCAGTGTCAAACCGGAGCTCGTTAGAGGTCAGGACCAGTGTCAAACCGGAGCTCGTTAAAGGTCAGGACCAGTGTCAAACCGGAGCTCGTTAGAGGTCAGGACCAGTGTCAAACCGGAGCTCGTTAGAGGTCAGGACCAGTGTCAAACCGGAGCTCGTTAAAGGTCAGGACCAGTGTCAAACCGGAGCTCGTTAAAGGTCAGGACCAGTGTCAAACCGGAGCTCGTTAAAGGTCAGGACCAGTGTCAAACCGGAGCTCGTTAAAGGTCAGGACCAGTGTCAAAGAGCTGACCTGCTGTTGCGGTTGGTCCACAACATTTCTGATTTTGCTTGAAATGATGATGTAATCTTTTGTTTTTGGCATAAAGGCGTGATAAAAGTCTTCTGATCACAGTGGATCTAAACATTAGGTAACAACAACATATAACCTAGATTTATTTAACAAAAATGAAGTCAGATAGAAAAAATCCCAAGTACCTCCATGATTCATCAACTTCCAGAACCCCCGTCAGCAGCAGCATCTCAGCCAGGTTCAGGTCTGGACTTGGACCAGCTCATTCCAGAACCTGGATTCATCATTCTGATGTCGATCTGCTGCTGTGTTTGGGATCACTTTTTGTCAGACAGAAGTCCTCACATGTGTCTGCAGAAGACTCTGGTCTACAGAGGAGCTCATGGTCCCCTCAGCGACTGACAGGTGTCCAGGTCCAGACCACCATCCTTCCACCTCCGTGCTTCACAGTGGGTCTGAGGTGGTTCTGCTGGTTTTCTCCAAACATGGTTCTGGACACATGAGACCAGACATCTCCACTCTGGTCTCATGACGTTGTTCCAGAAGTCTGCTGGTTTGTTCAGGTGCAGGTTTGAGAACCTCAGTCAAGCTTCCATGTTCTTGTAGACAGAAGAGGTTTTCGTCCTGGAAACTCCTCCAAACAAACCTTCTAAGCTCATCAGTCATCGTCATCATCCTGAAAGCGCGTCCCTGGTAGTTACTTGAAGGAGGTGGGAGTCGATGGTGGCGGCGGCGGTAAAGTGGGTCAGCCCATCGGGGAGCAGGTGTGGAGAACACTTGGTCCCAGCGAGGAAGGCGTCCGGCTCCCTAATTAAACCCCCCACCAGAGAGGAAAAACGATGATGCAGTGTTTTTGTAGCTTCATTGTGCAGATGCTGTCATCAATCTCAGCAACCTGGAAAAAACTTCCCGTCCTGCTGCTGCCCTCTCATCTTTCATCCACGCGTCAGAAGGATCCAGATTCTCCGATCCACAGATTCTCTTCTGTTTACTGACATAAAATAGATTTAAAAAAAGACTGCATCATTTCAGATCTCACTAACTGATGTGATTTTATCGTGTTTCTGTAGACGGGAAGTTTGGGGCCTACATGCAGGTGCACCTTCAAAACGATGGACCGGTTACTGTCGAACTGACGTCACCTGCTGGTCCCACGGACCCCAAACAGGTATGTGAGAAGAGTTTAAGGACAAGAGAGCAGTTCTCAAATTGATCCTGCTGATGTTTTTGTCCTCATCCGCTCTGGATGCTCCTCTGGCAGCAGCCGGTTCCACCAGATCTGCTCAGTGTGTTTGTTCTTTCCTGTAAATCAGGTTTTTGGAAGATCGTTTCTGCGTTGGCCTGGATGCTGTGATGGTTTAGGGATTTCTGCTTGGAATTCAGGTTGTTGTACAGGAAGGTTGTTTGCATGGGGGGCAGCTGATTGTGCTTCACATCCCAGCACCCCCGACCCAGACAGAAGCTGGGGATGGGATCGATCCAGTATCGGTATCAGATACTGGTTCCCTGATCTGATGCAGCAGTCGCAGCACCGACCGAAACATTCATGTCAGATTCTAACCAGGAGCTTTTTATTGTTGAACACTACTTACTGCTTGATTGATTCTGTTCACATGAAGCTTTGTTGAAATTTGAAGCGTTGCGTGATACAGATGTTTTGGGTTTTTTTAATTGATAGTTTTTGCAGATTGATTGTGGTCATCGAATTTACAAACAGACAACATCAACAGTTCAGGATCATTATTGATCATTCAGAGGGACATATCAAAGTCTGATCAGAAGAAGTGGATCAGTGTCAAGGATGCGGGACAACGTTGAGAACGTGGAGGACGTTTCTACCGCTTCTTCCCGCATCAGAGAACCTCTGACTGAAGACTGTTGCTGAATCACTGTGTTGTGAACAGGATGCTCAGAGTTGATCTTCATTTATGAAATGTTCTCCTTTGCACAATCATCTCCAGTGGTTCCAGAACAGAACCAGCCTTCTTCATCAGTTTGTTCAGTTTCTTTAAGTCGCTGGCTCTGATGCTGCTCCCCAACAGATGACTGCAGATGTTACCGTTCCAACACGATGCCACAAAACGGTCTTCCAGTTTTCTGTACTCAGTCTCTTGTCCATCACTGTTACACCCCACAACTGCAGAGTAATCAGAGTATTTGTGCAGATGACAGGACTCCAACTTGTCCTGGAAGTCTGAGGTGGACAGCGTGAAGAGGAGTGGTGAGAGCGCAGTCCCCTGTGGTGCTCCTGTGCTGCTGTCACCAGGTCAGACACTCAACCATCCAGTCCCTCAAACTGTGGTCCGTTTGTCAGGTGGTCAGTAATCCAGGTGGTGGTGGAGGCGTCCCTCTGTGTCTTCTGGAGGTTCTTACTTAGTAATGCAGGCTGGATGGTGTTAAATCCACCGGAGAAATCCAAGATCATGATCCTCACAGTGCTGCTGCTTTGTCCAGATGTCTGTGGGTTCATGAAGCAGGTGTATGATGGCATCTTCAACCCTACAGCAATAGACAAACTGCAGAGGGTCCTGGAAGGTTCTTGTTTGTTTATTCAGATTGTCCAATAAAAGTCTGTCCAGCACTTCCATGATGTGAGATGTTAGGGCCACAGGTCTGTAGTCATTAGGAGAAGATGGATGAGATCTTTTTGGTACTGGAACAAGGCAGGATGTCTTCCACAGCATTGGAACATTTTCCTATAGAACATTTTAATAGTTTAGTTCCTGGAAAACTTCAGTGACATGGGTATGGCTAAATGTAGTAAAAGTCAGTCTAAACATTCCTAAAAACTTTCTGTTCCTCAACAGGAACGTCAGTCATCCAGTAGATGGGGAGATGTTCTAGGTTGGCTTTCCAGAGTCTTTAGGTTCAAACTACACAAATCCAGACGGATACGAGCTCTAAAAGTGGAAGATTTCCTCTGATGGGAATGAAATGTGACTGTATTAATTGAGTCTATTTACACGTCTGAATGACGGTGAAGTGTAGTTGGTAAAGGAAAAGCAGATGTTTTCCAGTAAAGTTTACTTCAAACTGTGCATTTGTCAGCTTACTCTTGGTGTCGTGGAATAAACCAGTCAAGCTGTGATGGTGTCGGAGCAGGTTCTTCCTTTGTCCACTGGGTGGCGATGTTTGTACTTGTGGTTCTTCTGCTAACAGCTGCGTTTGTGAAGGGAGGTTCCTGCAGCCTCGCGGCTCCGTGTTTCTGTACCAGTGCTGAGGTTTGGTGCCACTGCGTCTCTGCAGTGAAGCACAAAAACTGATGGACCAGACGGAAACTGTTAATTAATACTTCTCATACTTTGACTTTCAGGGTTAGTACAGCTGACTTTCCATCAGTTTCGTTCAAAGATTTGCTAAAAGAAAAATCTGATTATGACGCTTTCCGTCCTGGAAGACGGGGTTAATATACCGTTACTGATATTTGGTAATGAAACTGTTCAGGGTTATTTGTTTTCACAAAAACCGGGTGATTCAAAGTGCTTTACAGAGACATTAAAGCATCGCAATTAAAAAGCCTGATTTAACTCGGAAGCGTCCGTACGTGAAGTCCCTTAAGCTCCAGTTTTTTAGGTTTTTATTTCCGTGCTGTGGGCGCCGTCCTCCCGCCGTGTCACGGCCCCGAGCGTACGCCGGCTGAGCGGTTGCTAGTCGCCATCAGCAGCGCTCAATGTACCACAGTTATCGATTTAATGAGCTTGAATTTAGAGCGTTTGTTTCGTTACTGCTGACTTGTCAAGTGCGGTGATGGGCGGGATCAGGTGGCGGCAGCACGTCTGAGGCTCCGTTCAACGTGTTTACACGGAAAAGAACGCGTTTTTGGCATAACACGTTAGTCCGAAACTGGGTTTAACTTAAGTCATAAGTCATTTACAGCGAGTTTGTCTCAGCAACTACCAGGTTGGTCCTGCATCAAATCTGAGTGTAAATGAAGGAAGTGCGCCGGTTTCCAGCCGAAGTGTGAAATGAAATCTAAGTGTGGTCAGATCGGAGTGACGAAGGTAAGCAGCAGACATGGAGTAAATCTTCCACTTTTAGAGCTGACATCCGTCTGGATTCATGTATCTAAAAGATAAACGCTCTACAAATCCAACATCTACTGGAGCAGGACTGTTTTTAGAGGAATGATGCCACATTTAGTCACAGCCATCATGATCCGACGCAGCGGCGCGTCCAGGTCCTGTTTTCAGCAGCGCTCCGACGTCCCCTCAACATTTGGAAACGTCAGTCAGCACAGCGACGAGCGTTCGCAGCGGCCGGTTTAAAGGCAGCACCCGTCTTCGTATTTGTGACGCGTTGACCTCTCCAGCAGGTCACAGTCCAGAGACGGGGCCTCGACGCTGGAGTCGGTGTTAAGACTGGGACCAGCTCTGAACTGGATCTAGCATCAGAACCAGTTTGAAGTTGGTCCAGAAGCGGTGGGAGAGGGTCCCAACCCTAACCCTCTTCCTTTTATTCCTTTCATTTCCAGTTAGGCCTGTTGTTCTAGCTGGAGTCTCGGGATGAAACGGTTAAGCAGTCCTCACAGTTCTGATCTTGTCGGTTTGGGATGTTTTTCTGTGCGGGCCGAGGAGCCGAAGCCGAGGCTGGACATGAGGGATCAGAGGCCAGCCAGTTGGCTGAGCTTGGCACGGAGAGGTGGGGGTGGTGGGGGTGGTTGGGGGTGGTGGGGGTGAAGCAGCAGCCGGCAGACACTGTTCCTTTCTTTCCATGAATCAGGGATTTAGCCCAGCACAGGATCAAGCAGCCAGCAAACAATGAAGTTATCCAAAGCGATGAAAATCATCCTGTTTGGGACGCCGCTGCAGCAGATAACAGAGGTTCTGTTGGTCGCTTTACAGGCATTACACAACAGCTGATCAGAAGCAGAAGCTTTTATCGGAGTCGGGCTTCAATGTCACGGCTGAAATATTGACTTAAAAAAAATAAAAGTGTGTGTGTGTGTGTGTGTGTGTGTGTGTGTGTGTGTGTGTGTGATTCCTGCAGCGCGGTAAACACCCACTTCTTTGAATAACGTAATGTCTTCAACATTGCGTTCCCCAGGAGACCATGAAGGTTCCAGCATCTGTGTTTGCAGGTGACGGGTGTCTACCCGTACATCTCTGTTGCTTATTTCACGAACCACAAAGAATCAGCGCCGTCGGTTTTAATCGGCGTTTGGGAGCGATCGCAGTCTCAACAACGGAGGTGATCAGAAGAGCAGGGAGCCAGTCGGTGGGCTGCCGGCCTCCGTCTCGCCGTCTTGAATTAATTGCTCTCATTGTCATGCGCGGCGGGACGATTGGATGACCACCGAACATACGGCAAAGGTCATGGTGCAGCAGGTTGAGAGCGAGCCCACTGAGCCAGCAGGACTGGCAGACTGGAAAAGGTTTCTGCAGTGTCTCGGCCAACTGGGAAGTGTTGCACTTTAAAAGTGGAGTTTTAGAGTTGTAATATTTCTAACTGTTCACTTTAAAATACTGGCCTTGTTGGCAGAGACTGGTCCCCACCAACCTCGAGGTCTGAAAGCTGACCTGTACACGCCCACTTTATGTCAATCAGAAGCCCGTCCTTAATCTAGTGCGTCAACAGACCTCTTTACTGACGCGGGTTGGGTGTGGAGCTGGCCTCGTCAACAACCCGCCTCCGAGGACTCGCTCGATCGCGTTCAGGTCTGATGTAAACAGAATTATGTGGCATTACGACGAGGAGGTCCGCCAGCTTCTCGTCCTCAGAGCCGAGGACGCCTGGAGAAGACGTCTGAAGGGACCGAGCAGGATCTGCCCTGTTACACAAGCGTGGATCGGCGAGGGTGCGGCGAGGGCGCGGCGAGGCGGGAACTTTTGAATGATGGGTTTAAGGTTTCCAGCTGAAACCTCAGTGTTGGTAGCTTCTGTTTCTTCAGAGCTTCACTATCCAGAACATGTTGTGGAGTCCTGGACTGGACTTGTGAGGCTCCAGGAGTGGCATCAGGACGCGAGCATCAAACCTTTCCTTGTCTTGTCCTCGTCAAAGAAAACACTTCAAACTTACGCTTGTTTTTATGAAATGCGTCCTATAAAAAACTTTTATTTCCTTTGACCTGAAGTGAACGTTTTTGAGAAACTAAAGATAGACGACGGTACGATGTAGGTTTTTGATCCAGTCTTTTGTGTTTGTCTTGTTTCATCAGCTGTCAAAGCAGGAAAAGCAGCAGCAGAGGAAAGAGAAGACGCGCTCCAAGGGCGCATCCGAGTCTGCTCGGGAGAAGGGCCCCCTCCGGTCCAGACAGGACCCCGGCGCCAGCAGCGGCGCCGAGGGCGACGTGTCTTCAGAGAGGGAGCCGTAGATGAACGCGGTGAGGAATTCTGGGACACGTGCAGCTGCTCGTGGCGCTCGTACCCGGGCGCGGCTGTTAATTAACCTGGGACTAACGGGCGCCAACTGGTACTGATAAAGCTAATGATTCAAGCCATCGTCCATCACGTTAGGCGTGATGCCCACGCTACCCGTCAAACGGCTCAGAGCCACTCCTGTCAGGACCGTTTCAACCTGAACCAGTTCCCCCGCCGAGCAGTTACGTCAACATATGGGAAAGAGATGGGAATGCAGCGGGCGGCGGAAAACGAAGACTGGGCTGTTACCGCTGTCAGCCTGAAACGCAGATTGTAACGGCGTATGGATGACCACTCGGAGACAAAAACTGTCAACCTTTTTGCAGTTTTCTGCAGTTTTCTGCAGTTTTCTGCTCCTGCATCCAAAAGTGATCCTTGATTCATGCAATCTCGTGTTTTTTGTGACAAATCAAAGTTCTGGTGACATCTTTGATCCCTTGGACTGCTTTTGTTACCTTAGACAAGAACGCAAGCCGAGCTGGGCGGAGAGGATCTTTGTCCTCCTGACTGGATCAGGGAGTTATGAACTTCCACTTGGTTCTGGTGGCTCTTAAGAGTCCGTGCATGCGTCAGTCATCAACATCGGTCAAGCCGTTCCTGAGATGCGTCCTTGTACAAGCACCCATACCTCCACGTGGGGGCGCTAGAACGTCCTAGTCACAGCTGTGAGTAAAGGTACCAGAAGTCCATCTAGACCAGGCCTGGTCCTCGAGGTCCGCAGTCCTGCATGGTTTCGATGTTTCCAGCTCCAACACACCTGATTCAGATGAATGGACAATCCCCACACTGGCACAGATACTTAATTTTACACTACTGGCTAAACCTCACACGTAACTTTATTCCAACTTTACTCACTTCTGATCAGGAATCTCACCATCAAACCTCATCGGGTCATTTTAAATGACACTGTGGTGGCTCTCCGTGAAACCTGTTCTTTGTTTCCAACCAGTGAGATTACCGTATGCAGGAATAAAACACAATTTCTATGAATTGTAATTTATGTGACTACACGTCCTCTCACCCCAGAATCGCTGGGTCACAGACGCGGCGTTTAGCGTTTGAAATGGAAACGACTGCATTTCCAGAAACGATGGAGGCACTTCCAGCTGTGGGAGACGACTGTACTGCAGTTCTGTTTCATGCTGTCAACAAATACAGTTGCTTCCCAAAATAGTTCCTCCTGGTCGTTAAATCAGCGTGTCGGTGAGAAGCACCGCTCACCACTGCTCACCATGGTTCATGATGAACAGACCTGTTTGCTTCTGGGGTCCAGTCCGACTGTCTAGTCCCGGTCTGGGCACTTCTGGTTCTCGACGACCGCTGTCCTGCATGTTTCACAGGTTCACACTGATGATGAAATAAACGCACCGCCGCCAGCTTGTCATCAAGGTCTGGGCGCGTTGAAACCAAACATGCAGGACAGCGGCCTTCAAGGACCTTAAAATCAACTTAAAGACTAAAACGGCCGTTTAAAATCAACTTAAAGACTAAAACGGCGGTTTAAAATCAACCTAAAACGCTGACGCGGCCGTTTTTTAAAAATCAACTAAAAGGTTATAAAACTATTCGCCATGTGGCGTGTGACAAAGTGGAAAACATTTGGGCATCTCTACTTGTTAATGCAGCATGGTCAGTAGCTTTCATCAACCCCCAGATCTGTACGCCCCCGTGTGGTGAGAAGTGTTGCTACATTGAGCAGCTTTAAAGCTGCACTAAACCAAATTCTGAATTTAATAAATATGTTCACCTTCAGGACCATCCATAACCACCCCCCACCACATCTGTCTGACCTCCTCCAG
This sequence comes from Xenentodon cancila, assembly GCA_014839995.1. NCBI lineage: Eukaryota > Metazoa > Chordata > Actinopteri > Beloniformes > Belonidae > Xenentodon > Xenentodon cancila. Next base: position 986,354 of record CM026198.1, read on the forward strand.
ATCGCCACTCCAGCAGCTCCCTCCCTCCCTCTGTTGAAAAGTGTCCTTGGGTTTTTTTCAAATGTGTTTATTATTATCATTGACAGTAATTTTAAGGAGCCCTCAGTAGTTGGGAGAGATGACTGGGGACACTTTTACATTCCAGATTCCCCGCCAACTTACTTTTGCGCATCCCTTTTGGTCCTTTTTCCATTAACGACACAGGGTTGGAGGTTGAGCTGACCACCTGCTGTCTGCTTTCATCATGTCTGAATCCTGAATATGTTAGCAGCAGTATTTTTATAAAATGCAGCTTCTGTCTGCAGTTATCCGTCTGCAGTCATGCGTCTGCTGCCTCCGTCTGCAGTCATCCGTCTGCAGTCATCCGTCTGCAGTCATGCGTCTGCTGCCTCCGTCTGAGTCATGCGTCTGCTGCCTCCGTCTGCAGTCATGCGTCTGCTGCCTGCGTCTGCAGTCATGCGTCTGCTGCCTGCGTCTGCAGTCATGCGTCTGCAGTCATGCGTCTGCTGCCTCCGTCTGCAGTCATGCGTCTGCTGCCTCTGTCTGCAGTCATCAGTCTGCAGTCATGCGTCTGCTGCCTCCGTCTGCTGCCTCCGTCTGCAGTCATGCGTCTGCTGCCTCTGTCTGCTGCCTCCGTCTGCAATCATGCGTCTGCAGTCATGCGTCTGCTGCCTCTGTCTGCTGCCTCCGTCTGCAGTCATGCGTCTGCTGCCTCCGTCTGCAGTCATGCGTCTGCTGCCTCCGTCTGCAGTCATGCGTCTGCTGCCTCAGTCTGCAGTCATGCGTCTGCTGCCTCAGTCTGCAGTCATGCGTCTGCTGCCTCCGTCTGCAGTCATGCGCCTGCTGCCTCCGTCTGCAGTCATGCGCCTGCTGCCTCCGTCTGCAGTCATGCGCCTGCTGCCTCCGTCTGCAGTCATGCGCCTGCTGCCTCCGTCTGCAGTCATGCGCCTGCTGCCTCCGTCTGCAGTCATGCGCCTGCTGCCTCCGTCTGCAGTCATGCGCCTGCTGCCTCCGTCTGCAGTCATGCGCCTGCTGCCTCCGTCTGCAGTCATGCGCCTGCTGCCTCCGTCTGCAGTCATGCGTCTGCAGTCATGCGTCTGCTGCCATGCGTCTGCAGTCATGCGTCTGCTGCCTGCGTCTGCAGTCATGCGTCTGCTGCCTGCGTCTGCAGTCATGCGTCTGCTGCCTGCGTCTGCAGTCATGCGTCTGCTGCCTGCGTCTGCAGTCATGCGTCTGCTGCCTGCGTCTGCAGTCATGCGTCTGCTGCCTGCGTCTGCAGTCATGCGTCTGCTGCCATGCGTCTGCAGTCATGCGTCTGCTGCCTGCGTCTGCAGTCATGCGTCTGCTGCCTGCGTCTGCAGTCATGCGTCTGCTGCCTGCGTCTGCAGTCATGCGTCTGCTGCCTGCGTCTGCAGTCATGCGTCTGCTGCCTCTGTCTGCAGTCATGCGTCTGCTGCCTGCGTCTGCAGTCATGCGTCTGCTGCCTGCGTCTGCAGTCATGCGTCTGCTGCCTGCGTCTGCAGTCATGCGTCTGCTGCCTCTGTCTGCAGTCATGCGTCTGCTGCCATGCGTCTGCAGTCATGCGTCTGCTGCCATGCGTCTGCAGTCATGCGTCTGCTGCCATGCGTCTGCAGTCATGCGTCTGCAGTTATTTAGGCGGTTCCTGCTGGATTGGAAGAGGTTGTGCTGACAGTTCCATGACAGTACTTGTTACTGACAAATGACCAAAGATTTAAATTATTAATGTAATTTTTATTTTATTTTTCCTTGTAGATTTTTCTGTGGACGTGAAGTGAACTACTCTCCTCTGGATGTCACCATCTTCGGCGTCTCTTCCATACGATCGTGGACCGACTCTCCACCTGCTTGGACATCAGCAGCCTCTTCTTCGTCCCCTTACTGGTGTCCCCATCCTCTCCTCCAGTGTCAAATTGAACCAGTAAATGTAGCACAACAAAAATACTTCAAGCCTAAAGACAGAGTCAAGTTGTCTCAGCTTCATAAAGACGGGAGGCACCACTGTCCACGTTAGGGTTAGTCCAACAGCCCGGTGTCACTTCAGCACGTCCACCTCCATCTGTCTGTTTCAGTTTCTTTCTGGTTTTTCCACGCCATATCTGCAGTGGTTCTTTAACCGCCAGCCTGCACTGACTGCGCCGGTCACACCAGACTCGGCTCTCTAGAACCGGTGTAGCCTGGTCTAGAAGACCTGCTTTCATGGCTAGCATGTGTATTTAAAGGCCAAACTGAAATGTCTCTGCAGCTGACCGCCTTTTTCCGTTTCCTTTGTGAAGACGAAGACATGCTTTGGTCTGAGATGGAAACCAAAGCAAGTTCGTGAAAAAAAAATCACTGGTGAAATGTTCAAAAATGTATTTATTGAACCTGTTTTTCATCCAAAATGGGCAGAATTGGACCTCTGTCACCATGTAAATCTTTGAGCTTGTAGACTTCCAGCTGTGTTTGTTTTCTTTCGGCTGCCTCGTGAAATCCAATATGCAAAAATCTTAGCATTTCCTTAGACATCCAAACCTTGCTGTGGTAAGTGTCACACTGATGCCTACAAGAATGCCTCGTGGTGCTTGTGGTGGAAATTTCGTTTAGTTACGATTAGTCTTGAAATCGCTGCTGTTGAGACGGGTTTTAGTGCATTTTCAGTCTGAGTTCAGTAGAAAGTTGCATTTGACTTCATCAGCTGCATGACCAGCCGCTGAGAGCCCCTCGCATCACATCAGCAGCCGTCATGGCTCCTCTCTCCAGCCGCCGTCCTGTCACACACTAACCAATCCCAGCTACTTCAGCTGGAGGAGGGGCTGTGAGCGCCGACGTCATGTGGATCCGCTGCAGACAAACGAGGCTTCCGTGATGTGTAAACGAAGCCGCGCGTCACCATTAATTGAGTTTAAACAGACACTTCTGATGGAAGCATGTCTCATTTTGTAAGATCTATGTTACTTCATCTTCTCTGCTGTCTGATGACAGCAACTAAGACCTGAGAAGAGGCTGCAGCCTGGAAAAACCTGAAGTTTTTTTCCTCCACTTCTGACCCATTTAAAAGTCGGTTAGGATTTAGGTCGGAGGTAGAACCTCCAGATTCATTTTTTTAGGACTTCTTCAAAGTCAGAAATCCACATCTACCAATTTGTGAAGAATTCCACATGATGTTTTGGCCTTAGAAGCTTCTGAAAGTCTACCTGACGTAGTTTGAGTATATTGGAGTCATTTCTGTGGAACCAGACTCTTCATGACGTCATGGGGAAGATTCAGCCAGAGACATCAGGAAGAGAATGGTGGACCTTCGTCGGTCTACTACAGTCTACAGTTCTTTATACAATTTTTTAAATATCTGAAGGTCCCAAGTTCATCTGTCCAAACAAAAATACACAAGAGGAAACAGCTTTGTAGACACTACTGTGTCCCAGAGATGAATGAGGTTTGGTGTCTAAATGATGTTCAAATGAACCTCAGAACAACCTCCAAAGACCTTGTAAAGATGCTGCTGGGTCTACGGGTCTACGGGCCCACGGGTCTACGGGCCCACGGGTCTACGGGCCCTCGGGTCTACGGGCCCACGGGTCTACGGGCCCACGGGTCTACGGGCCCTCGGGTCTACGGGCCCACGGGTCTACGGGTCTACGGGCCCACGGGTGTACGGGCCCTCGGGTGTACGGGCCCTCGGGTCTACGGGCCCACGGGTCTACGGGCCCACGGGTCTACGGGCCCACGGGTCTACGGGCCCTCGGGTCTACGGGCCCTCGGGTCTACGGGCCCATGGGGCAGCAGCATGGGGTGGGCCGGCTTTGCTGCTGGACAGGTTTGTGCATCAACTAACGGGTAGATGGGTCTTCTGAACAGGCCCCAAACATTCCTCCAGATTAGTTAGAAAATAACCTGGAGATGGCAAAGTCCTGACCTCAGTCCTGTAGAACATTTGTAGGTGACACCAAATAGATGCATAAGGTCCACAATCTGGACTCAGACCGCCAGTTCTGCCAGGACGAATGGACCAAGATTCAAGTAAGACACTGAGAAGCTGCCGGAGAACCGCTGAAGATGTTGGCAGCTCGTTTACAGTTTTCACTTCTGTCACGTGCTGCATTTAAACCGAAACAGGAAAAGCTTCCTCAACTCTGGTTTCAGTCATAAAGAAAACAAGTTGGTTTATAAAAGCTGTGGTTGCAGCTTCACAAACGAACGTTTCAGGATTTGTTCGTCATATCAAAGTTTGTTTCTCATGTTGACAGATCTGAATGTAAGTGTTGTTATTTTATAAAGATTTCAGACCTCGTGTGTCTCTGGTTCATGTGATGCCGAAGCGGAGATGTTTGTCCTTTTTTCAGCATCGCCACCTGGATGCTCTGTTCTACCCTGACAGAAGCTTTTTTTCTTCTGCGTTTTTAGTTCAGCAGAGCTATTCCTGGCCAGCCGTGCCTTACCCCCACCCTTTCCCCACCCCCCTTCTGCTGCTGCCGAGCTGAGGTTTCTCCACGGCGAGGTGGTGATCAGCAGAAGCTGCCTGGACTTGGATGCTCTCGAAGCGAGAAGACGTGACCTAGATATGTCCACCGGCCAGGTAGCACAGCTCTGAACTGGGTCAGAACTGCAGCTTTCCTCTGCAGTGTGGTCCCAGTGGTCCCAGTGGTCCCAGTGCCCGGACAGAGGACAGAGGCTGCGGGGCCCTGGATTATTGAGCCGCCATACAAAACATGTCTGCAGTGGTTTTGGGCCAGAGCGACGGTCTGTGGACTGGCGCCTCTGTGACGTCGTCCACAGGATTTTTGAAGAGTGCTTCTGAAGTCCAGTTGTGGGAGTTCTGTTTCGTCATGTTGGAAGAGGTGACTTCACCCAACCTCACTCAAGCCTGGGCGATGGTTTTATCGCGCCCACCGTACCTCAGTTACCCTGCCATCCTGACCAATCCTGTGATGTCATCTGTTTCATTTCCATTCTTGTCAGGATGTATCTCACGACACACCTCTTGCAAACGCAAGCAAAGACGTGTCCCATGTCAGGCCACGTGCAGCGCTGCTAGAACCACAAACCACGTTTCACTGGGTTTGTTGGTACATCGAAAAGCACAGGAAGCCCGACTGTCCTTTACATAGGAACGCTTATGGATGTGTGCCACGTTCCTGTGGTCTCGTCCGGCAGACATCCCTCGTTCGGTGTCTTTCGTTGTAGCTCTCTGCCAAGTCACCAGAGCCAGTGAAACGGTATCTGAGTTGACCCTCATTGCACTGTCCTAGCGGGTTTGGTGGGTGTGAAGTCCGAAACAGCTGCTGGACGGTTCAACATGGGGTCAGTGGCGATGACTCACTTTTGGACTCAGCTCTAGTGGTCAGTTGAGGAACTGTACGCTTTCCAAATTCAGCCATTTTCCAAAACACCGGAGTTTGCCCCTTGGACAGATGCGGGGTGTCGTTCTGTGGAATCACCTGCATTTTTCACGACATGGCAGCATCTCTGGGGAGGCATCCTGAGCTAGAAGGTGGGGCGGGGGGCGGTGTCGCTTGGAGTTGGAAAAGTGGGTTAAATTCCAGGCGTTCTCTTACATCTCACTGCTTCTGGTTCGTCTCTTCTACAACTTATCTTGGTTCTTGTGTGCGTGTGTGTGTGTGTGTGCGCGCGCGCGCGTGTGTGTGTGTGCGTGCGTGTGTGTGCGCGCGCGTGTGCGTGTGCGCGCGCGCGTGTGTGTGTGTGCGCGCGCGTGTGTGCGTGCGTGTGTGTGTGCGCGCGTGTGTGTGCGTGTGTGCGTGCGTGTGTGTGTGTGCGCGCGTGTGTGTGCGCATGTGTGTGTGTGCGCGCGTGTGTGTGCCAAGCCCACTGGCTATGGAAAAACAATTTAACTGGATTTAATTTGTTTCCCCCCCCTCCTCCTACCTCGTTCGCCTTTGTTTTTTCTTTTCTGTGCATCTGGGAGGTTTGGAATTGATCTTGTTTAGTGACTCCTGAGCTTGTTTTGCATGTTAGGCCAGATTTCACAGCAGCTTCAAGATCCAGCTCAGTGTTCCCGAGAGGAAGTTCACGTAAAACACTCCAAACACATGCATGCCATGGACCACTCGCTGGAAGATCTCCTGCTTTTTTGTCTCTGTACGCTCTGATCGTTTCGCTACTCATTCAGACAGTATTTGGTAAAAAATTTACCATTATAATAAAAGAATAAAAAAGCAATAAAAATGTGATCATAGAGGCTCATCAATGAATTAACAGCAGTTAAAAAATGAAGACAAACAAACTGCAGTGGTTTATACTAAATTCACCCAAGAATCAAAGTGTGTAGATCCACCTCCAGCAGCAGCAACCCTCAGTAGATGTTTCCTTCAGCAGGAACCCTCAGTAGATGTTTCTTCAGCGGCAGGAACCCTCAGTAGATGTTTCCTCCGGCAGCAGGAACCCTCAGTAGATGTTTCCTCCGGCAGCAGGAACCCTCAGTAGATGTTTCCTTCAGTAGCAGGAACCCTCAGTAGATGTTTCCTTCGGCGGCAGGAACCCTCAGTAGATGTTTCCTCCGGCAGCAGGAACCCTCAGTAGATGTTTCCTCCGGCAGCAGGAACCCTCAGTAGATGTTTCCTTCGGCGGCAGGAACCCTCAGTAGATGTTTCCTTCAGTAGCAGGAACCCTCAGTAGATGTTTCCTTCGGCGGCAGGAACCCTCAGTAGATGTTTCCTGTCAGACTTCATTAGTGTCTCTGATGGTTGTGAAGGAATTCTGGTCCAATGTCTCATCATTGAGATTTAAAGACTTTCATGTTCAACTCTCCTTATCTTCAACTAGTGTTTGTACTGGACATCATGACCAGCTCATTCCAGAACCTGGATTCATCATTGTAATGTCGATCAGCTGCTGTGTTTAGGATAATTTCCTGTCACACGACTTAGTTTCAGTCAGATGCCCTCACATTTTTCTCTAGAAGACTGGTCTACAGAGGACTTCATGGTCCCCTCAGGGGCTGACAGGTGTCCAGGTCCAGACCATTATACGTCTACCTCTGTGCTTGACAGTGTTGATGCTGACAGTGATGGTTCTGGACACCAAGACCAAACATCTCTACTCTGGTGTGCTGGTTTGTTTGAAACTCTTCCAAACAAACCATCCTGGTTCAATGTTCTGACTGTGATGTCATCGACTTGAACGTGTAACATGATCACTGAGGCCTGTAGGATCTGAGATGGAGCTATTGTTTTTTTTTTTTTTATTTCTCAGCATAACACGGTCTGATCTGGGGTAAATCTTCTGGAACTTCCACTCCTGGGTAGATTGACAAATGTCTTGTACGTTTTACACCAATATTTTTTTTTCTTTATTAGATTAGACTATTTTTTACTTTAAATTGTTTGGACGTGGTTTTATAACCATTTCCATAGTGATTTGCAGCTACTTTGCTTCTCTACAACCATTGCTGATTTCTTTCCTTCTTTGCATTGTTAACACACACCTGGATGATCCAGACCATCAAACTAGCAGAACATCTGCCGTCCTAAGCACCTGCAGGTGCTGCAGCGTGCCTCCGGCAGCAGCAGGGGAACTCTGATTTTCCCGAATGATCTTTTTTGCTTTATGTAATTTGTTTTAACGTATATGTTGTTGTTTATCTGAGGTTGTATGTGTCCTATTCCAAGACAAACTGTTCAGATAATTCTTACTATTTTTACACAAAGTAACTAAACAAAATCCCAGGATTAAAAGATGGGGTACTAACTTTCGTATATGATTGTAATCCCATGCTGTGAAGGGTTAATCCAGCAGAGGCGGCCACAGCCCCGACCACTTTTTCCATTCTTGCTGGAATGTTTCCAGTTCTATTTATGGGAAACCTCAGGCTCGGCAATGAAGGGACCCTCTCGGCCAGGGTAAAGTATTATTCATTACCAAGTCCCCTCCCCTCCAACGATGGAGACACGCTGGAATCTGTGGTCCAGATCTGCAGAGTGGAAGTATCTCCAGCGAAACCAGTGCATGTGACCCCACAACCGTAAATGCTCCAGACGACTGAGCCGGGAGAGAAACTTTCAGCAAACCTTCGAGAGCAAAGGGCTGCAAAGAAACAGAAGCCGTCTTCATGGTTTAAGGTGGACTCCATCCATGCAACCATTTTTAAATGATAGATAGCAATGCTGCTGTTGTCTGGGGATTTCTTTGGAGGTTTTGGTGTCGTGGTCAGTTGCTGCTCTTCCTTAATGTTCAGTTAATTAATTAGGATCTCAAATTTGAATGCCATGGTCCCTAAGACACTTGATCACTTCAGCCTTGTGAGATGGTGCTGCATCATCACCACAAGACTGATGGGACTTGATGGGGAAACTGATTCTGATTCCAGCAGTGCAACATTCTGGGACCATCCACGGTTGGTGCTGGTTCTTTTTGGAGGTGGGTTTACTTCTTAATAAACCAAACACCCTGCTGTGAAGATATGGGATGAAAATGTACTCCAGGAGCAACTTCTCCCAGCAATCCAGGAGCAGTTTGGTGTTGACCTGGGAATTTTCCAGAAGGGAGGACCCTGTCACAAGGCAAAAATGTTAACGTAGTACTTCAGAACTCATGGGATTGAAATGTTGTGTCCATGGTAGTCAATCCAATGCAATTCATTGGTTGAGCACCACCTCACAACCAAGATCCTCTTCAGGCTCTTTACACAAAAGCAAACAACTTCGGTTTGGTTCAAATACAGGCAGTTCCGGTCATTCGAGTCATATTCCAGTTCTATCCAACTCCTGATTCAGTTATGATCCAAAAACCAGATCAGCTCAGGGTGCTAATCCAGGAAGAAGGGATCTCCATCAGTCAGGATTTGGTCCACAAATTGGTTGTACCCTCATGAACGTCAGAAACTTTTAAAAATGTACACAAAACATGAACAAAAAGTATTTTTATATAAGAGTTGCAGTATCGTAGCTGGAGATCCTTTCAAACGGAGCATTTCAGTTCCTGTGAGCTCGCCGTTTTGGTGTGTGGCCACTAGTTTCAGTTGGAAACCTCAGATAAATCCGCCATAGTCTTCATTCCAGGCCTGAAATAGCAGATCCAGTTAGCCACAGGCTCGTGGGCAACGTGAAGCGTTTATTTAAACAACTTTAGTCCTGGTGCTGCTGTCTGCTGGAAGTGTTGGACCTTCCAGATCCGCTGGGACGATGGTTGGAAACGCCAGCAGCACCGTGTGTTGCTTTGTAACATCAAATGAACAAAGACAATCCCAGTTTCGGCTGTTGTTTACTTCCATGGACAGAAAAAGCATCTTTGAAGCAGAACAAGATGATGAAGATCCAGTAAAGTCAGCGGTTATGTCAGCTGTGACACCGCCGGCGACTTTGTGAGGAGGACAGCTCACTGATGAATGACGCCGTCGCGGAAGTGACTGGCTGACAGGCGTTCTGATCCAGCAACAGTCTTATTTAAGAACTTTACATTAATAGACACCTCTAAACATCTATTCGCCCACAAGAAATTAGATTGACTTTTTTTCCCACAACAAAGAGCGCGGTACTCCACAAAGGTCTTCAACCCTTTCCATTTGAACTTGAAGTTGGATTTTACAAGTTCCAAGTCTGAAGTTTCAACAAAAACTCCAAAGTTGGAAATCCATCTGGAAAGTCGGCGACTTCAGGACCAACCTGGCTGCAGCATGAGCACTCGGGTCACTTTACTGTTTTGAACTGGTCTAATTGCTGCTTGAACGTACTAAACCCCACGTAATCATGGATTAGCATCACTAACACTAACTAGGGACGATGGTGGTCCGATGTCTGACGCCAGTCCGTTTGAGTGGAACCAAGCGGGACCAGAACCAACCCCGACTTCAAGGGTGTAGCAACCGACCAGTACTGTGGATTTCAAAAATGACCTGCTGTGGTACAAATGCAGTTAAAAGGTCTTTCACATGTGTACACCACTGTGATGGAACCAGGACATCTGAAGTCCATCGGAAGCCCCCTCAAGTCCTTCTGCACCGCGCCAGCGGCTACGACGACTGCCAGTGCCCAGGATAATACATACATACATTTATTGCTTCACCTGATGTGGTACAAAAAAAAAGAAAAAAATCCTCTCCCTCTCAGCTGGCATGGTGAAATCTAGCTCTTAAGACCAACATCTCATTCTGGACCAGACCATAAATCTTTATTTCTGCTCTAAAGTTGGACATTTTAACATGGACACATGTTTTAAAAGCGTCCCCCTAGTGGTCAGCTGATGGACTGCAAGTTTTGTTACTTCTTGGTATATTTGAACCCAGTTAGATTGTTGGTGCTTGAAAAATACTAAATCAACAAACTCCGTCAGTCTACGTCCGACTCCATCCGGCTCCATCAGACTCCATCCATCTACATCTGTCTCCTTCCGTTTACATCCGTCTACATCCAACTCCATCCTACTACATCTGTCTACATCAGACTCCTTCCGTCTACACCCGACTCCATCCGACTCCATCCATCTACATCTGTCTCCTTCCGTTTACATCCGTCTACATCCAACTCCATCCTACTACATCTGTCTACATCAGACTCCTTCCGTCTACACCCGACTCCATCCGACTCTTTGTGTCTACTTCCGACTCCTTCTGTCTACATGCGACTCCATCCGACTTCATCCGACTCCATCTGTCTACATCCAACTTCATCCGAATCCATCCGTCTACATCTGATTCCTTCCATCTACATCCGACTACATCCTACTACATTTGTCTTCATCCGACTCCTTCCGTCTACATACTACTACATCCGGCTCCATCCGACTCCTTCCGTCTACATCCCTCTACATCTGACTCCTTCCATCTACATCCGACTCCTTCCGTCTACATCCGGCTCCATCCGACTACATCTGTCTCCTTCCGTTTACATCCGTCTACATCCGGCTCCATCCGACTACATCTGTCTCCTTCCGTTTACATCCGTCTACATCCAACTCCATCCTACTCCATCCTACTACATCTGTCTACATCAGACTCCTTCCGTCTACACCCGACTCCATCCGACTCTTTGTGTCTACTTCCGACTCCTTCTGTCTACATGCGACTCCATCCGACTTCATCCGACTCCATCTGTCTACATCCAACTTCATCCGAATCCATCCGTCTACATCTGATTCCTTTCATCTACATCCGACTACATCCTACTACATTTGTCTTCATCCGACTCCTTCCGTCTACATACTACTACATCCGTCTACATCCGGCTCCATCCGGCTCCTTCCGTCTACATCCGTCTACATCCGGCTCCTTCCGTCTACATCCGGCTCCATCTGACTCCTTCCGTCTACATCCGGCTCCATCCAACTACATGCGTCTTCATCAGACTCCTTCCGTCTACATCCAACTCCTTCCGTCTACATCCGGCTCCTTCCGTCTACATCCGTCTACATCCGGCTCCTTCCGTCTACATCCGGCTCCATCCGACTCCTTCCGTCTACATCTGGCTCCTTCAGTCTACATCCGGCTCCTTCCGTCTACATCCAACTCCTTCCGTCTACATCCGGCTACATCCGACTCCTTCCGTCTACATCCGGCTCCTTCCGTCTACATCCGTCTACATCCGGCTCCATCCGACTACATCCCAGACGTCCCACCAGTTAGGGCCTTAGCAAACCGGATGTAGCCTCGTGGTTTACACTGAAAACAAATATTTCAAATGATTAATCCAAGTAAATACGTATGCAAAAAAGGAAGAACGACAAATCCGTTTTGTTCAAAGCTGAATGAAGATGTTTTATCCGTTTTAATGCTGGATGTTCCGAAGCTCCACAACTGGAGTTACCGTAGCAACACATGTGACAAATCGACACAAACATCTGAATTCTCCTTTTAACTGGGCGAAATAAAGTTAATTAAAATGTAGAAAACAACAAAAGCATCAGCAGTCCTGAATTTAGAAGACGCCGTATAACGCGACTGTCCTACTGCAGCTAGATTACACACTTATTTTTTCCCGGGCTGGGCTGCGCCTCGCCCCGCCCCCTCCTCGCGCCCTCTGCCCCGCCCCCTCCTCCTCCTCAGCTGAGAGACGATGGAGAGCTCGTGCAGCCGACCGACGTCTCAGCTCCGCGAAAACGTCGTGTCAACATGACGTGAGGACACTGAGCGGCTCCCCGAGCTCGAGCTGACGGTCTGGTCCCCCCTCCCGGACCCCCGGACCCCCGGACCCCCGCCGGTAACGATCTACAACTTTGTGCCCCCCAACAGCTGCACTTTTCCTCGTAATCGGGGAGACGAGCCACTTCTCTGGGAATTTACTGTAGCTCGTTTCTCTATCGTTTGTATTTATTTATTTTTTTTTCTTTTCTGAGAGGGGGGACTTTGGGGAATCCGCATGGATGAGGTAGCCGGAGCGGGCTTGTCTCCGCCGGGTATCCGACACCGGAATGGAGCGATGCCGAACCAGAAGGGGGTCAAAGCGAGGCGGAGAAGGCGAAAGGACTCGCTTCTGGTCCAGATCTGCCTATTCGGCGGCTTGCTGCTGGCTGTGAAGGGGGTTTCCTTCTTTACGGAACATTCAGGTGAGGAGTGAAGTGGGTCAGAGCTCCGAGATGCTGGTGGAGGGGGCTGGACCCGGGATGGACCCCTCCACTGGCAGAAGAAGCTTGTTTGTCAAACATCTGTATAAGGGGGGCATATTAACACTTAAAACTTGCGTTGTGAGACTCAGAAAGACTTGCAATGTGGCACAGACGAGTAATTTCTAATTAAGCTCCATGGAAACGTAAAAGAGTCTGTCAGAACCAGAAGGTACCACAGATGCACGCAGGGCCATTTCTAGCTTTTTAGGGGCCCCACTTTCTGACAGTCCAGAGCAGTGGGGGAGTTGAGACTGTAGCTGACCAGGGCTCAGGACTTAACTTTTTATTCTTTTAATTGATTTGTGAATCTAAGGAATTTAAGTTAATCTTAAACTCACACATTTTCAAAAAAAGAGTGACTACTAGTAAAGTCAAACATTTCTGATTACATAATTTTGCAACTTTGTAAAAATACGTAAATAAATAAAATACACTTTTACTTGATAATAATAAGAAAGTCCGAATTTCTGAAGTGTATATGTAACATGTTGAACTGAAATTCCTTTCAGTCGGCGTAATAGTGGAGATGAACTGGCAGTGAAACAACTGGGCCCCCACGCCCAAATGTACACAAACAGCTTTCTAAGTGTATGAAATCGTACATCATACATGGATTTTCCTGCAGCTGGAACCAGCGCAACGACTCAATATGGATTTATGTGTAATGGTCCTGTTATTCCACTAGGTGGCACCGTAAAAACTGAAATTGTTTCTGAATTTATAATCTTAAACAATATTTGTCAGTTAAGATACCCGAGTGGCGGGTTTGGGATCTTGTTCATGCTGGAAGACCCAGCTGATCCATCTTCAATACTCTCCCTGATGGACGGAGGTTTTGGCTAAAAACCTCACGATTCATGGTCCCGTTCATTCTTCCTTGAACACGGATCAGTTGTCCTGTCCCCTTTGCTGAAAAACATCTCAAAGCATGATGCTTCCACCCTCGTGCTTCACTGTAGGTTTGGTGTTCTCTGATGCAACTCGGCATTCTTCTTCCTCCAAACACGACGAGTTGAGTTTTTACAAAAAAAGATCTATTTTGGTTTCATCTGACCACATGATGTTCTCCCAGTCCTCTTCTGGACCATCGATATCCTCTCTGGAAAACTTCAGACAGGTCTGGACCTGTACTGGCTTCAGCAGGGGGACACCCCTGGCTTTGCAGGATTTGAGTCCCTCTCTGTGTAGTGTGTTACTGACGATGGTCTTTGTTACTTTGGTCTCAGCTCTACGCAGCTCTTTCATCAGGTCCCTCCCTGGTTCTGGGATTTCTGCTCTCTGCTTTCTGCGTTGTCATGATCACTTTGACCCAACGAAGTGAGATCTTGCGTGGGGCCCCAGATGGTGGGAGATCATCAGTGGTCTTGTAGGTCTTCCATGTTCTTGCAGTTGCTCCCATAGTTGGTTTATTCACACTGACTTGCTCACCTGTTGTAGATTCACTCTTCCCAGCCTACTGCAGATCTTCAATGTTCTTCCTGGTGTTCTTGGACAGCTCTTTGGTCCTGGTCATGGTTGAGTTTGGAATCTGGCTGTTTGAGGCTGTGGACAGGTGACTTTTATACAGGTAACGAGCAGAGGACAGAAGAGCTTCTTAAGGAAGAAGTTACAGGTCTGTGGGAGCCAGAAATCTTGATTTTCGTTAGTGGGTGACCAAATACTTATTTCCAATAATTTACAAATAGATTCTTTAAAAATCCAACAATGTGATTTCCTGGATTTTTTTGCTCATTTTGTCTCATAGTTGAAGTCTAAATATGATGAAAATTATATAACTCTCACATCTTTCTGAGTAGGAGAACCTGCACAGGTGGCTGAATAAATACTATTTGTAAGACATAAAAAAATATCTTACCGATGACAAATATTCCTGAATTCTAAAAGGTGACCTAGTAAACAACAGACAGTTGCTCAGAGACGGTGCTTATAAGGAGCAAATCAAGGACCGCAGCAGATGCTTGAAGACGGTGTTGATATGCTGACTGCTCCCTGTTGACAAACCAAGGTCCAACCATCTAACTTCCAAAGTCGCATAAAGAACTAGGAGTGGTTGCAGTTCCCCAACTGGCCGCCAGAGGCTGCAAAAGCAAGTTCGTCTTCATCGAGCTCCATGTTAAAATGTCCCACTTTAGAGCAGAAATAAACATATTTACAGTCTGGTTCAAAAAACACTTTGGACTCAATCATTCGATTTCACAACTCTGAGGGGGTAAATGCCAGAAGAGTTTATATAAATAAATAAATATATTTATAATGTCATTGATTGACAGTCGGCTCAGCCAATGGCTCGCCGTTATCGCCGTTAACGCTTCCTCGTCCATGCTGACCATGTTACCGCACTTAGAGAAGCAACCACCCGTTTTTATCACCTCAGCATCGGCTAAACACGACTCATTTTTGGTTTTGTCACATGTTAAACGGTTCATCCTGCTGAAAACGTCTGACGGGAGCTCTGCAGATATTTCAGCGGAGATCGGCTGAAGAAGTTGGGAGCAAAGGTAACTTTGATTAACTTGCACTTAATCAAAGACCATGATGGGCGTGTTCTCATTGGCTTCTCAAGCAACATAGCTCCGCCCTGTACGAAGAACAAGGGGCTTCAAAACCGCTCTTCAGAAACCAATGGATCATGTTACCTTATGCTTTGTCCATTGTTTATACCGTCTATGTGACAAACATGAGTGCCTTAGTCCTGCCTCTGTTGTACCTGGTGTGATAGACCTGGTCTATGTGTACCTGGGGTCTTCTCTGGTGTGGTAGACCTGGTCTATGTGTACCTGGGGTCTTCTCTGGTGTGGTAGACCTGGTCTCTGTTGTATCTGTGGCCTTGTCTGGTGTGGTAGACCTGGTCTCTGATGTACCTGGTGTGGTAGACCTGGTCTCTGTTGTACCTGGGGTCTTCTCTGGTGTGGTAGACCTGGTCTCTTTTGTACCTGGTGTGGTAGACCTGGTCTATGTGTACCTGGGGTCTTCTCTGGTGTGGTAGACCTGGTCTATGTGTACCTGGGGTCTTCTCTGGTGTGGTAGACCTGGTCTCTGTTGTACCTGGGGTCTTCTCTGGTGTGGTAGACCTGGTCTCTGTTGTACCTGGGGTCTTCTCTGGTGTGGTAGACCTGGTCTATGTGTACCTGGGGTCTTCTCTCGTGTGGTAGACCTGGTGTCTGTTGTATCTGTGGCCTTGTCTGGTGTGGTAGACCTGGTCTCTGTTGTACCTGGTGTGGTAGACCTGGACTCTGTTGTACCTGGGGTCTTCTCTGGTGTGGTAGACCTGGTCTATGTGTACCTGGGGTCTTCTCTGGTGTGGTAGACCTGGTGTCTGTTGTATCTGTGGCCTTGTCTGGTGTGGTAGACCTGGTCTCTGTTGTACCTGGTGTGGTAGACCTGGTCTCTGTTGTACCTGGGGTCTTCTCTGGTGTGGTAGACCTGGTCTCTGTTGTACCTGGGGTCTTCTCTCGTGTGGTAGACCTGGTGTCTGTTGTATCTGTGGCCTTGTCTGGTGTGGTAGACCTGGTCTCTGTTGTACCTGGTGTGGTAGACCTGGACTCTGTTGTACCTGGGGTCTTCTCTGGTGTGGTAGACCTGGTCTATGTGTACCTGGGGTCTTCTCTGGTGTGGTAGACCTGGTCTCTGTTGTATCTGTGGCCTTGTCTGGTGTGGTAGACCTGGTGTCTGTTGTATCTGTGGCCTTGTCTGGTGTGGTAGACTTGGTCTCTGTTGTACCTGGTGTGGTAGACCTGGACTCTGTTGTACTTGGGGTCGTCTCTGGTGTGATAGGCCTGGTCTGTGTTGTATCTGTGGCCTTGTCTGGTGTGATAGGCCTGGTCTCTGTTGTACCTGGGGTCTTCTCTGGTGTGATAGACCTGGTCTCTGGTGTACCTGGGGTTTTCTCTGGTGTGATAGACCTGGTCTATGTGTACCTGGGGTCTTCTCTGGTGTGGTAGACCTGGTCTGTTGTATCTGTGGCCTTGTCTGGTGTGGTAGACCTGGTCTCTGATGTACCTGGTGTGGTAGACCTGGTCTCTGTTGTACCTGGGGTTTTCTCTGGTGTGATAGACCTGGTCTATGTGTACCTGGGGTCTTCTCTGGTGTGGTAGACCTGGTCTGTTGTATCTGTGGCCTTGTCTGGTGTGGTAGACCTGGTCTCTGATGTACCTGGTGTGGTAGACCTGGTCTCTGTTGTACCTGGGGTCTTCTCTGGTGTGGTAGACCTGATCTCTTTTGTACCTGGTGTGGTAGACCTGGTCTGTTGTATCTGTGGCCTTGTCTAGTGTGGTAGACCTGGTCTCTGATGTACCTGGTGTGGTAGACCTGGACTCTGTTGTACCTGGGGTCTTGTCTGGTGTGGGAGACATGGTGTCTGTTGTACCTGGGGTCTTGTCTGGTGTGGTAGACCTGGTCTATGTGTACCTGGGGTCTTCTCTGGTGTGTTAGACCTGGTCTCTGTTGTACCTGGGGTCTTCTCTGGTGTGGTAGACCTGGTCTATGTGTACCTGGGGTCTTCTCTGGTGTGGTAGACCTGGTCTATGTGTACCTGGGGTCTTCTCTGGTGTGGTAGACCTGGTCTCTGTTGTATCTGTGGCCTTGTCTGGTGTGGTAGACCTGGTCTCTGATGTACCTGGTGTGGTAGACCTGGTCTCTGTTGTACCTGGGGTCTTCTCTGGTGTGGTAGACCTGGTCTCTTTTGTACCTGGTGTGGTAGACCTGGTCTGTTGTATCTGTGGCCTTTTCTGGTGTGGTAGACCTGGTCTCTGATGTACCTGGTGTGGTAGACCTGGACTCTGTTGTACCTGGGGTCTTCTCTGGTGTGGTAGACCTGGTGTCTGTTGTACCTGGGGTCTTGTCTGGTGTGGTAGACATGGTGTCTGTTGTACCTGGGGTCTTGTCTGGTGTGGTAGACCTGGTCTATGTGTACCTGGGGTCTTCTCTGGTGTGGTAGACCTGGTCTCTGTTGTACCTGGGGTCTTCTCTGGTGTGGTAGACCTGGTCTATGTGTACCTGGGGTCTTCTCTGGTGTGGTAGACCTGGTCTATGTGTACCTGGGGTCTTCTCTGGTGTGGTAGACCTGGTCTCTGTTGTATCTGTGGCCTTGTCTGGTGTGGTAGACCTGGTGTCTGTTGTATCTGGGGTCTTCTCTGGTGTGGTAAACCTGGTGTCTGTTGTACCTGGGGTCTTCTCTGGTGTGGTAGACCTGGTGTCTGTTGTACCTGGGGTCTTCTCTCGTGTGGTAGACCTGGTGTCTGTTGTATCTGTGGCCTTGTCTGGTGTGGTAGACCTGGTCTCTGTTGTACCTGGTGTGGTAGACCTGGACTCTGTTGTACCTGGGGTCTTCTCTGGTGTGGTAGACCTGGTCTATGCGTACACGGGGTCTTCTCTGGGGTGGTAGACCTGGCCTCTGTTGTACCTGGGGTCTTCTCTGGTGTGGTAGACCTGGTCTCTGTTGTACCTGGGGTCTTCTCTCGTGTGGTAGACCTGGTGTCTGTTGTATCTGTGGCCTTGTCTGGTGTGGTAGACCTGGTCTCTGTTGTACCTGGTGTGGTAGACCTGGACTCTGTTGTACCTGGGGTCTTCTCTGGTGTGGTAGACCTGGTCTATGTGTACCTGGGGTCTTCTCTGGTGTGGTAGACCTGGTCTCTGTTGTACCTGGGGTCTTCTCTGGTGTGATAGACCTGGTCTCTGTTGTACCTGGGGTTTTCTCTGGTGTGATAGACCTGGTCTATGTGTACCTGGGGTCTTCTCTGGTGTGGTAGACCTGTTCTGTTGTATCTGTGGCCTTGTCTGGTGTGGTAGACCTGGTCTCTGATGTACCTGGTGTGGTAGACCTGGTCTCTGTTGTACCTGGGGTCTTCTCTGGTGTGGTAGACCTGATCTCTTTTGTACCTGGTGTGGTAGACCTGGTCTGTTGTATCTGTGGCCTTGTCTAGTGTGGTAGACCTGGTCTCTGATGTACCTGGTGTGGTAGACCTGGACTCTGTTGTACCTGGGGTCTTCTCTGGTGTGGTAGACATGGTGTCTGTTGTACCTGGGGTCTTGTCTGGTGTGGTAGACCTGGTCTATGTGTACCTGGGGTCTTCTCTGGTGTGTTAGACCTGGTCTCTGTTGTACCTGGGGTCTTCTCTGGTGTGGTAGACCTGGTCTATGTGTACCTGGGGTCTTCTCTGGTGTGGTAGACCTGGTCTATGTGTACCTGGGGTCTTCTCTGGTGTGGTAGACCTGGTCTCTGTTGTATCTGTGGCCTTGTCTGGTGTGGTAGACCTGGTCTCTGATGTACCTGGTGTGGTAGACCTGGTCTCTGTTGTACCTGGGGTCTTCTCTGGTGTGGTAGACCTGGTCTCTTTTGTACCTGGTGTGGTAGACCTGGTCTATGTGTACCTGGGGTCTTCTCTGGTGTGGTAGACCTGGTCTCTGTTGTATCTGTGGCCTTGTCTGGTGTGGTAGACCTGGTGTCTGTTGTATCTGGGGTCTTCTCTGGTGTGGTAAACCTGGTGTCTGTTGTACCTGGGGTCTTCTCTGGTGTGGTAGACCTGGTGTCTGTTGTACCTGGGGTCTTCTCTGGTGTGGTAGACCTGGTGTCTGTTGTACCTGGGGTCTTCTCTGGTGTGGTAGACCTGGTCTATGTGTACACGGGGTCTTCTCTGGGGTGGTAGACCTGGCCTCTGTTGTACCTGGGGTCTTCTCTGGTGTGGTAGACCTGGTCTCTGTTGTACCTGGGGTCTTCTCTGGTGTGGTAGACCTGGTGTCTGTTGTATCTGTGGCCTTATCTGGTGTGGTAGACTTGGTCTCTGTTGTACCTGGTGTGGTAGACCTGGACTCTGTTGTACTTGGGGTCTTCTCTGGTGTGATAGGCCTGGTCTGTGTTGTATCTGTGGCCTTGTCTGGTGTGATAGGCCTGGTCTCTGTTGTACCTGGGGTCTTCTCTGGTGTGATAGACCTGGTCTCTGTTGTACCTGGGGTTTTCTCTTGTGTGGTAGACCTGGTCTATGTGTACCTGGCGTCTTCTCTGGTGTGGTAGACCTGGTCTGTTGTATCTGTGGCCTTGTCTCGTGTGGTAGACCTGGTCTCTGATGTACCTGGTGTGGTAGACCTGGTCTCTGTTGTACCTGGGGTCTTCTCTGGTGTGGTAGACCTGGTCTCTGTTGTACCTGGTGTGGTAGACCTGGTCTGTTGTATCTGTGGCCTTGTCTAGTGTGGTAGACCTGGTCTCTGATGTACCTGGTGTGGTAGACCTGGACTCTGTTGTACCTGGGGTCTTCTCTGGTGTGGTAGACCTGGTGTCTGTTGTACCTGGGGTCTTGTCTGATGTGGTAGACATGGTGTCTGTTGTACCTGGGGTCTTGTCTGGTGTGGTAGACCTGGTCTATGTGTACCTGGGGTCTTCTCTGGTGTTGTAGACCTGGTGTCTGTTGTATCTGGGGTCTTCTCTGGTGTGGTAGACCTGGTCTATGTGTACCTGGGGTCTTCTCTGGGGTGGTAGACCTGGTCTATGTGTACCTGGGGTCTTCTCTGGTGTGGTAGACCTGGTCTCTGTTGTACCTGGGGTCTTCTCTGGTGTGGTAGACCTGGTCTATGTGTACCTGGGGTCTTCTCTGGTGTGGTAGACCTGGTCTATGTGTACCTGGGGTCTTCTCTGGTGTGGTAGACCTGGTCTCTGTTGTATCTGTGGCCTTGTCTGGTGTGGTAGACCTGGTGTCTGTTGTATCTGGGGTCTTCTCTGGTGTGGTAGACCTGGTGTCTGTTGTATCTGGGGTCTTCTATGGTGTGGTAGACCTGGTCTATGTGTACCTGGGGTCTTCTCTGGTGTGGTAGACCTTGTCTCTGTTGTATCTGGGGTCTTCTCTGGTGTGGTAGACCTGGTCTATGTGTACCTGGGGTCTTCTCTGGTGTGGTAGACCTGGTCTCTGTTGTACCTGGTGTCTTCTCTGGTGTGGTAGACCTGGTCTATGTGTACCTGGGGTCTTCTCTGGTGTGGTAGACCTGGTCTCTGTTGTACCTGGGGTCTTCTCTGGTGTGGTAGACCTGGTCTCTGTTGTACCTGGGGTCTTCTCTGGTGTGGTAGACCTGGTCTATGTGTACCTGGGGTCTTCTCTGGTGTGGTAGACCTGGTCTCTGTTGTACCTGGTGTCTTCTCTGGTGTGGTAGACCTGGTCTATGTGTACCTGGGGTCTTCTCTGGTGTGGTAGACCTGGTCTCTGTTGTACCTGGGGTCTTCTCTGGTGTGGTAGACCTGGTCTCTGTTGTACCTGGGGTCTTCTCTGGTGTGGTAGACCTGGTCTCTGTTGTACCTGGCATCGAATGTGCACCATTCCACCTCTCTCTGCTTTTCATCTGTCACCAAACGTCATGTTTACATCAGTTATCCATTTCAGTGGACTTTATTCCGCTCCGTGTGTCCCTGTTGACAAACAGTTGTTGTTGTTAATTATCCTGTTGGAATAAGAGCTAAAGCAGAGCCTGATTAGGAGGATGTGGAGGCGGGGCACAGCTTTCATCATTCCCATTTCTCTTCATGGCAGCGTGAAGGATGGTGACAGAGGAAGTCCAGCGCTGGCGTGCAGCCCTCGTTTCTGCTGCCGTGGTTGGCGTGGTGGAGAAGAGGATAGGTGACAGTTCAGAGTCCCCCCAAGGACTCCTGAGACCCAGTGGCTCTTTAATTCCATCCGAATCCCTTGTTTTGGGCCAGACTTGTGGTTGGCAGGGTGGAAAGGGCAGCTTGTTCCAGCTGGGCTCCACTAAGTATGAAATGAATTCATTGGTGTTTTTTATTCAAGAATGTGCAGATGTAGTCTCAGTGGGAGCCCCACTTTCTGGACTGCACCGGTGCTCCGCCCCCCAGAGAGGATTTTGTTTTGGAAAATCATGAAATTCTCTTTTCAGTGAGTAAATTGTCTGCACAGCTCTGCTTTAGGTGTTCAGTGGCCTACTGTTACAGGGAGGGGAGGCCTGTCCAGCTAAATCACCCTGCAACCATCGTATCTCTGCAGTCAGGTTGTTGTCGCATCACATCCTGGTTGGACTAAAGGCCAGATGTACGTTCACTAGTTCTACAGACGTCCATCGTCTTCTGGTACTAGAACATAAACTGCAGTGCAAGAGCAAGTTTCTATACACGTGTTTGTAACCACAGATGAGCCGTTCCGGGTTGCCTGCTCGGACCCCGAACCAACAGATCACACATTGCTGTTGTGTTTTTATGTTGTGGCTGATTCTCATGTGAGATCGCTTTTTCTTCCAGGTTTTGGGGTTTCTGTCCACAGCAGGGAGGATCAGGAGAGTTGGCTCGGCAGGAAACTGCTGCAGGAAATGGACAACAGCAGCCTGGAGGAAGTAGAGCTGGAGGAAGAACCTAAGAACTGCACCCCTCCAGGTAAGACGGGACGAAGGAAGGGGGACCGCCAAGTGCATCCACCCTTTCCTCCACTTTCAGTGCACCAGAACAAAGTCAGGAGGATAAAATAAGAGAAGCAACGGTGGGAAACAAATCACCTTCACCCCACATGCTGCCGTGTCCCTCGCCTGATTCCTCTCCCTAATGTGGGGCAACCCAGATTGTGATGTCAGATGATTTCCCATGAGCACTGGCGTTCCAGCTGCCTCAGCGGTTTTCACAACACGTTTTTAGGATCCAGCAGTTTCATTGTCCCCTAACTCTCCATGTCACACTCACTCTCTCCGTCTCTTCAGATCGGCGCAAATCTGTCAGCGAGTTGCTTTAAAAGTGTTGTGGAGGGAGGCGACATTGTTACGGTCATGTTGTTGAATTTTCTTTCTTTATTTTACCTCGGTTCCCTTGTGGGTTCATCAAGCAAAGTGGCTATCATCAATCTCCTTCCTCGCCCTCCCAAGGTTGCCGCTGTCATCTATAAACGGAGCTCGGGTCAAAATTCACCTCGTTCTGCTCCCCTGCTGATTACGCAGGAGCTGCTCCTTCCTCCTCCTGCTGCTAAATTTAAAGCCCACACCCAGGTGGCTTCACCTGCGCTACCCTTTGGAGGACATTGAGGTTTTTGCTGAATAACCTCTATTTTCTGAAGGTCTTGTTCCCCTTTGATCTCTTTTCATCACACTTTGAGATATATATATACTCAAAATACATCATCTGATCTCTGAGAAGAGAGTTGGGGTGTTTTAGAAGGTAGCTGGTGTACAAGGCTGCAGAGACGCAGCCGTACGTGTCTACAGGCTTGGTTGAGACAGCCGAGCTCGTTAAAGAGCAGGACCATGGGCAGCACAGCTGCCCATGGTCCTGCCTGCAGTTGAGGGTTAGACTCAAAAAAAGTGTTTGCTCAAACATGTATTAAGCAGCTATGAGCAGAGTTTCCTCAGCAGTTTCTGACCAAGCATTGCTCCATCTAGTTGAAGTTCCGTTGAACTTCAACTAGATGGAGCTTCACTTTTACCGACGTCTCCTCAGGAGCTTAGCGGTAGCCAAGCATCACTGTGTTGTTGCTGCAGGTGGCAGGAGGAAGATGACATCTCACATCTGGAAGCTCCAAGAGTAATTTTAGGTCCAGGTCCAGACCATCATCCCTCCACCTCCGTGCTTCACAGTGGGTCTGGGGTGTTTCTGCTGGTTTTCTCCAAACATGGTTCTGGACATGAAAACCAAACATCTCCACTCTGGTCTCATGTGTCCAGAGGAGGTTGTCCCAGAAGTCTGCTGGTCTGTTCAGAGGCAGGCTGTGTGAACCCCAGTCGTGTTTCCATGATCTTTTCAGACAAAAGGTCTTCTTGGTCTTTAGACTTCGTCTTTAGACTCTGTGCTTGTTATTTCTGTTTTCCTCTGAGCATTAGATGGTCTGATTTTTGGGTAAATCTGACAGCTGTCTTGGATGTTCTCAGTGTAGAAGATTGATGCTCAGATTGCTTGGAAATTGTTTGGGAATGGTTTTATAACTTTTAATATTGATTTGCTGCAGCAGTTGTTTCTCTAAGACCTCTGCTGATGTCTTTCCCTCTTGGTGTTGTGTTAACACACCTGATACACCTGCTGGTAGTCAGTTCATTGTCAGTTCAGTGATGATGATTGTTTTTGCCTTTTGGCCTAAGTTTTGTTAAATAAATCATGATATGATGACAAAATTCAACAACAAAGTTTGATGTTGTAGATTTTGCAAAACAGTCATATAAACCTATAGTTGATAATTGATTGATTTTTGTAATCAGCATCCTCTGAACTGACAAATGAAGCGAGCAACTAATGAAACGTCGTAGCTTCACTTGGGAGTGCGGCGACGCCGGCGGATGAGGACGTGTCCCGACGTGAGCTCCGTGTTCTGGAAGGATGCGGCGGATTGTTTCCTGCCGACCAGGAGCTGGATAGATGAGGAGCAGGAGGCCGAGCTGCACACGTGAAAGCGCCGTCGTACCTGCCATCTCATCAGCCTCTGTGATTTTAATTGTGGAGATCCCGCTGCTTCGGTTGATTTCTGACTCCTGTTTACCTCCTCCCACATTTACCGCTTCTTCTTCGCTTTATTCTTCAGGCAGCAGCTGGTAGTAATGATTTCCAGGATTTATCACTTTCTGGGGTTATTTTCTTGCCCTCTGTTCTTGTTGAGGCCCACAAATAGCTTAATAACGGTTTCCTGTTTAGTTGTGTCTGCCGCTTTATCACAGCTGAACCTCACGAAACTGTGGCAGTGGAGCTGCATAACATAACTCACCATTTTTATTGTCTGACAAGACTCAAAAATGTCATCGCCTAAATGAAAGCAACATTTCTGAGTCTTTTTAGAGGATTCAAATCGTCATTTATCCTGAAGTAGCGCTGACGTCCGCAAACATTGACTGCAAATAAGCAAACGCTTATTCTGTCGTAGCTCAAAACGGCATCATCCTAATCTTAGGAAGTGTTTGGGGGCCGGATTCTTGTTAAAAATTCATTTAGTTGTGTTTTCCGCCTCCTTCTGCCATGTTTTATAAGGTTAGAATCTACCGCATTTAGCTTCATGGTGCAGCATTTTTGGTGGCCAAAAATATAAAGAAATAAATCAGCGTTGAACTTCACACAGAGGCGTGTCCAGATCAGCAGACGAGCGCGCTGAGATGGCGTGCGTGCCTGCATCACGCAACAAGAACCCTTTGATCTTCCATCGAGCTCAAAACCGCTTTCAAAGCACAAAACCGGTAAGGCTTCAGGGAACACTTGGATTACATTCGCCGTTAAGTTCACCGTTTCCATGGCAACTTACACACAGCCCTGCTCACTTGTCATTTGCCGACGTGTCGTGACGTGTAGTTACTAAAATCCAGTGCAGTTCTCCCCGTGCTTGCGTGGGTTCCCTCCGGGTACTCCGGCTTCCTCCCACAGTCCAAAAACATGTGTGCTGGGTTAATTGATACGTCCAAACTGCCCGTAGGTGTGAATGTGAGTGTGCACGGTTGTCCGTCTTTGTATGTGGCCCTGCGATGGACTGGCGACCCACATTCACAAGTCTGTCCTGTGTTCTTGTTGATGTGAAGCAGATGACCGCATCACCACGGATCATCGTGGAGGTTCGGATCTCCCCACTGGAGTTTTGACAGAATAGAGGCCCCCAGTACACACCCTTGTCTGGGCCCTGAAAAAGCTAGAAACGGCACTGCCTACGGTTGGTTTGGATGTCTCGTATTTAGTAGAAAAGACAACTTCTGAAGATTTGTGAGCAGCAGAAAGAGAGAAAGTTAATTTTGTTGAACCATTTATAGTTTCTGTTAAGATTAAATCTGATGTGCCCTCTTTGATGCTTGTTCTTCCTTTGTCCATCAGTTTCATCCTAAAACACACATTTCTAGTGATGTTTGCAACACATTTTCATGCTCGGCGATTAATGTGACCCGGCTGAGCAGCTCTGCGTGCAGAAGCATCATCCGTGTGATTAGTCTGGATCCTCCGTCCACGTGACCGCGCTCTCCAGGGGTCTTTTCCCGGAGGCTGTCCTCCTCTGTTATTAAAAATCCTCTCTGCTCAGCTCAGCTTCAACAACGCTCTGATCAGGACAGGAGCCTGCTATGACTTAATCAGGGCTTCCCTGTGAGGAATGCTCTGCCTGTGGCTGAACCTTTAAGAGCAGTATTGATTAACGTGGGGGCGCTGGCCTGGGTTTGTGCAGCGAGTCGGAGTGTGTCGGAGTGTGTCGGAGTGTGTATATGTGTGTCCAGGCTTGTTCGGTGTGCATGTTTGCTCATGCTCGCCTCGCTTCACGTGGGCATCTTCCCAGTTCTTCCTCACGTGCCAGAAGTAAGTGAACTTTGCTGATAAATAAATCATATCAGAAAAACCAGGATCACTTCTGTGAAACCTTCAGCGACAGCTCCACACTCATCAGATGAGAAACTGACTCAGAGAGTGCCTCTGCTAACTCAGCTGGAACGTTTTACATTATTACCTCTGAGTAGGTAACACTCTTGACCCGAGCATAACCGCTTCTTTACTGTGCTGAATCAACGTTCCTCTACGGAGGAACATCAGGGTCTGGATTCAGACCTGAGGTTCCTCTACTGACCCACTGGGATCCAGATCCAGAAGGATCCAGTCTGGAATGTTCTGAGTTTGTCTGGAAGGTTCTGGGTTGGTCTGGAAGCTTAGAACATTGTTTCTGTTGCAGCCTTAGAAACGAGGACGTGTCTGGAAATCCTTTTTTTCTAGATGTTTTGTGGCAAGAGGTTAGACAGAGAGAGAAGGAGAAGACATGCAGTGAAGAGTGACAGGCTGGAATTCAAACCTGTGCTGCCTGCACGAGGCGACGGCGGGACCTGCTCCACCCGCTCCACCCGCTCCCGACGCGTTCCCGACGCGTTCCCGACGCGTTCCCGACGCGTTCCCGACGTGTTAACCGACGTGTCAACCGACGTGTTCCCGACGTGTTCCCGACGCGATGCCGGCGCGTTGCCGGCGCGTTCCCGGCGCGTTGCCGACGCGTTGCCGACGCGTTCCCCGCGCGTTGCCGACACGTTCCCCACGCGTTCCCGACGCGTTCCCTCGTGTTTCCCTCGTGTTTCCCTCGTGTTTCCCACGTGTTTCCCACGTGTTTCCCACGTGTTTCCCACGTGTTTCCCACGTGTTCCCGACGTGTTCCCGACGTGTTCCCGACGTGTTCCCGTCGTGTTCCCGACGTGTTCCCGACGTGTTCCCGTCGTGTTCCCGACGTGTTCCCGACGTGTTAACCGACGTGTTCCCGTCGTGTTCCCGACGTGTTCCCGACGTGTTAACCGACGTGTTTCCCTCGTGCTTCCCACGTGTTCCCGACGTGTTCCCGACGTGTTAACCGACGTGTTTCCCACGTGTTAACCGACGTGTTCTGGACGTCTTCCCGACGCGTTGCCGGCGCGTTGCCGACGCGTTCCCCGCGCGTTGCCGACGCGTTCCCCGCGCGTTGCCGACGCGTTGCCGACGCGTTGCCGACGCGTTGCCGACGCGTTGCCGACGCGTTGCCGACGCGTTCCCTCGTGTTTCCCTCGTGTTTCCCTCGTGTTTCCCACGTGTTTCCCACGTGTTTCCCACGTGTTTCCCACGTGTTTCCCACGTGTTTCCCACATGTTCCCGACGTGTTGCCGACGTGTTGCCGACGTGTTGCCGACGTGTTCCCGACGTGTTGCCGACGTGTTCCCGACGTGTTAACCGCTCTTTATAAGAAAGGACAGAGCAGACTTTACTTGAGGAAGTTTAGATTCTTCAGTATTTGCAGCAAGATGTTGAATATATGTGGAGAGTTCAATCACACCTGCAGTCGTCTTGGGGAGCAGCATCAGAACCGGTGACTTAAAGAAACAGAACTAACTGATAAAGCAGGCAGGTTGTGTTCTGGAACCACTGGAGATGATTGTGTGAAGAAGGACGCTTCATAAACTGAAAAACATCATGGACAATACTGAGCATCTTCTTCACGACACAGCTACAGGAGATCCTTGGGACCGCTACATAAGATCCTTTAGAATGCTACAGGAGATCTTTTGGACCTCTAAAGGGGAACCTTCGGACCGCTACAGAAGATCCTTCAGACCTCTAAAGGGGATCCTTCGGACCACTACAGGAGATCCATCGGACCGCTACAGGGGATCCTTCGGACCGCTACAAGAGATCCTTCAGACCTCTAAAGGGGATCCTTCAGACCTCTAAAGGGGATCCTTTAGACCTCTAAAGGGGATCCTTCGGACCGCTACAAGAGATCGTTAGGACCACTTCAGGAGATCTTTTGGACCGCTACAGGAGATCTTTTGGACCGCTACAGGAGATCCTTCTGATCACTACAGGAGATCCTTCAGACAGCTACAGGAGATCTTTTGGACCGCTACAGGAGATCCTTTACATCATTACAATCTGTGGAGTCTTATCTTTAAAAAGCTAACAGGCTTGTGTTGGTAGCAGATGGCAACTGGTCGCTATAGTGACGGTTTTCTGTACCATTTCATCTTCTTTAGGTACTTAGTGTTGATCTTGGTGAGCTGTTTTTCTTGTTGACTGTGTTGCATCTTGATAAGTGAAATTTAACTCCTGCATTCAGCAATGATCGTTAGCTTCAGGTACATTTTATCGAAGTAAAAATTAGACATTACCTTAAGAGGAAAACCTGTGACCAACAGAAGTGCACGGATGAGCAGGAGAGGTGGAGGTTTCAGTCTGCTCATCCGTGCACACACTGCTGAACGCCGTGCCACCATGCTTCAAGACTTTTGTTTTATAAAATGCTGCATTTTTGTTCTAAACAGCTGAAGCAGGTTCACCTTCCAGTTTTTAAAGTCAAACTCAGTCTTCATGCAAGCTTCCTCTTGAGCCAGCACATCACATCGCAGCCCAAGAGCTCACGTTGGATCTCGTCAGTTGTGACATTTGACAAAGCTGTAGTGAAGGTCCCTTTGGCCACGTTGCTGTGTAACGCAGATTTTCTAGTCCCGGCTCTGGCTCTTGTCAGAACAAAGACCATGACAGAGTGGTGTTTGGCTCAGGCGTGTGTCCATGAGCAAACCGCGTTGATGAAGAAGTGGAGTGGTGTCCTAGTGGTTACAGTGGTGGGCTTGGGCGTGGAGGACCCAGGTTCAAGCCAGGGCTGCCCACAATGGTAAATCACTGGGGGCCCCTGAGCAAGGCCCATTGCTCCCCGGGGCGCTGCCCTCTGAAACTAGGACTGACAGAGCTGAAACCAGGACTAGATCAGAAACAAGGACTAGAGGAGCTGAAACGAGGACTGTTACAAAACCTGTAACTGTATGCGGTTATACGGTGACATTCAGCCCTGAGTCAGTTTTGTCCTTTAGGACAAAAGGCACACAGCTGTGAGCTACACACTGCAGATGAGATGGTTTTCTCTTCATAAGCAGCAGACTTCCTGCTGAGAACATGTGCTTCCTGCATTCATCAGGAAACCTAAAAACATCAAATGTAAGACAATATACAAAGTAGGTGCCTGTAATTTCGCTGAAGCAGCTTTTCCAGTGGACGAGTGGTTCTGAAGTGGGAATCGTTCATGTGATCCGAGTGCAGTTTCTTCACACAGATGAGTCACGAGGAGGTTAACTTTGTACATGACTTCAACAGAGCGAGCTGATGGAGCTGCAGAGGAAGCTGCGCTGCCTGTTTCCATGGTGACACAAGCAGTTTAACGATGAGTCACCGGCGGCGTCTCTGCAGTCCAGGGTTGTGCCCGAACTTGGCCACAGGAGTTTTGTAGCACTGACTGATGTCGTTGTGTTGAGAGATGCAGTGTGATACTGGATGTGGTTACTATGGGAACCGTTCCCGGAAACCCAAAGCGTTCTGATGAGTTCTGAAGTGAGAGCTCTGCTGGTATTTAGTGCATCAGTCAAAGCTCCAGTGTTTTAATGTTCCTGCGTTATTATGGGATGTGCAACAAAACTATTTAATTAATGATGAATAGTAATAATGTACATTTAAAGTAATATGATGAAAAGTCTTACACACAGGTCCAGTCATGTGTTACAACTGAATTAATATTAAAGATAACATTTCTTTTTAACAAAGCGTAAGTTGAAAAGGGAAAACGATAAAAAGGACCCCCTTACTGCTTTCACTGGTTTTTATTGAGAGTTGCAGATCTGGATGAACTGATCATCCGCAGATGTGCCGACCTTCAGAAAAAAAGGGTTGCTGGTCTGGAACATGCCGGTGTGTCTCAACACAATGCCGAGTGGGACAGATATCAGCAGTGCGAGAGAAGCAACTGTTACAGCACATCAATGTAGAAAAGGTTATAAAACAATTATAGTTATGTTGTTGTCATGGTTTGGGAGCTGGACACCTTGTAGTCATTGGGTGGACCATGTTCTCTGCAGACCAGTGTCACCATACCTGCAAATTAGTCACTTTTTGGTAACGTTTGCTGTTTCAGTCAAAATGTCTTCTTGGTGAATTGTGAAGAATAATCAATAATCTTCTGTTCTAAATTAATGTATGCTTGTATTTAAGATCATGGTAATTATTTCTATATAACTCTTTATATTAAAGAACTTAATTGTGTATTTATTAAGTATTTATTGATTGTAATGTAAACAGATTTCTCTTGAAATGATTTAAAAATTTACTAAAATCAAGGCCAGGACGGCATCAGCAGCGGGGGCTTCGTGCATGTGCAGAGCCTTCGCAGGACGGGGAGGGCGGAGCATCGCCAGTCTGGCTGCGGCAGGGAGCAGCTGCTGACAGACGAGTGAAACCATACGTGCTTTCAGTCTCCAGCACCTCAAAACGTGGGAAGAGTTTTTCGTTTCAGAGGTCTGAAAACTCACTAAATATAGCGTGAAAGTGAGTGACATGAGGGCTGAGGGAGAAGGCAAAGGAAATGCAGCCCCAGGTGTGCTGAGCAGTCTTTGAGACACTTAGAGGAAACTTGGAGGAAAATAGTGTTTTTCTTTGTGATGAAATAAAAAGCAGAAGGGTCGTCGTCAGTTGTAAATGAGATTGCATGTAGGCGTGAATGGAGACAGCCCTGCTGCTTCCATCACTTCACCCGGACGTCGGTGGACGCTGGCATTCGTTTTGAGTACGTCTCCAACCACGCATGCGTTCTCAGGTCATGTTGCGTAGCTGCGAAGACGCTCAGCAGCCTCTGACACGCTCGTGTCCCGTTCCACCAAAGACGCGTTGTTGCAAAGATGCTCTGCGATAGACGGTTCACGTGAATGACAATTTGTTTGAATCGGCAAATATCACCATGTGACACTGGATTGCAGGCAGGATGAACTCCTCTGTAGACCAGTCCTCTAGAGGAGACTCTGGCAGAAGAACGGACCAGAAGTCCTCTAGAACAATGAGAGACACTGATGAAGTCAGACAGGAAACATCTACTGAGGGTTGCTGCTGCTGAAGGTGGATCTAGAAGCTGATGAATGATGGGGGTACTTGGCGTTTCCCACACCTTTTTTTTTTTTTTTTGCTTGAATTTTAATAATAAAGGATGAAATGCTAAAAGTTGTTGTTTTGTATTTGACAAATAGGTCACATAACTACAACCATCAGATTTATTTTGGGACATGGACATGGGAAAAAAAAACAAAAAAACCTCTAGATGTTGGGAAAAGGGCCCAGCTGGTGAGCACTCAACTATTTTTGTTTACAGTCACAGGGAATACGTGCACTGGAGCGTGCTGCAGCCGTCCTCAGCAAGAACGACCTTCGTTTGTCTTTTAACAGCTTTGATGAAACAACAAATCTGTGGACTCGAGCGGCCAGCAACCACGTGGAGGTAAATAAACAGTAACGCGTAAAACTGACACGGTCTGGGTCCGGTCTGGTCCACGGTCTGGTCCACCGGTCTGGTCCACCGGTCTGGTCCACCGGTCTGGTCCACCGGTCTGGTCCACGGTCTGGTCCACGGTCTGGTCCAACGGTCTGGTCCACCGGTCTGGTCCACCGGTCTGGTCCAACGGTCTGGTCCACCGGTCTGGTCCACCGGTCTGGTCCACGGTCTGGTCCACCGGTCTGGTCCACGGTCTGGTCCAATGGTCTGGTCCAACAGTCTGGTCCACGGTCTGGTCCAACGGTCTGGTCCACCGGTCTGGTCCACCGGTCTGGGCCAATGGTCTGGTCCAACAGTCTGGGTACAGTCTGGACCACCGGTCTGGTCCAACGGTCTGGTCCACCGGTCTGGACCACCGGTCTGGTCCAACGGTCTGGTCCACGGTCTGGTCCACCGGTCTGGTCCACAGTCTAGTCCAACAGTCTGGTCCACAGTCTGGTCCACAGTCTGGTCCACCAGTCTGGTCCACGGTCTGGTCCACGGTCTGGTCCACGGTCTGGTACACCGGTCTGGTCCACCAGTCTGGTCCACGGTCTGGGCCACCAGTCTGGTCCACCAGTCTGGTCCACGGTCTGGTCCACGGTCTGGTCCACGGTCTGGTACAGCGGTCTGGTCCACCAGTCTGGTCCACGGTCTGGTCCACAGTCTAGTCCACCGGTCTGGTCCAACGGTCTGGTCCACGGTCTGGTCCATCGTCTGGTCTACCGGTCTGGTCCACCAGTCTGGTCCACGGTCTGGTCCATGGTCTGGTCCAACGGTCTGGTCCATGGTCTGGTCCAAGGTCTGGTCCACGGTGTGGTCCACAGTCTAGTCCACCGGTCTGGTCCAACAGTCTGGTCCACGGTCTGGTCCACGGTCTGGTCCACCAGTCTGGTCCACGGTCTGGTCCATCATCTGGTACACCGGTCTGGTCCACCAGTCTGGTCCAATGGTCTGGTCCACCGGTCTGGTCCACCGGTCTGGTCCAACGGTCTGGTCCACCGGTCTGGTCCACCGGTCTGGGTCCACGGTCTGGTCCAATGGTCTGGTCCACCGGTCTGGTCCACCGGTCTGGTCCACCGGTCTGGTCCAACGGTCTGGTCCACCGGTCTGGTCCACCGGTCTGGTCCACGGTCTGGTCCACCGGTCTGGTCCACGGTCTGGTCCAATGGTCTGGTCCAACAGTCTGGGTACAGTCTGGACCACCGGACTGGTCCAACGGTCTGGGTCCACGGTCTGGGTCCACCGGTCTGGTCCACGGTCTGGTCCACGGTCTGGTCCACGGTCTGGTACACCGGTCTGGTCCACCAGTCTGGTCCACCAGTCTGGTCCACGGTCTGGTCCACCAGTCTGGTCCACGGTCTGGTCCACGGTCTGGTCCACGGTCTTGTCCAACGGTCTGGTCCACGGTCTGGTCCACGGTCTGGTCTAACGGTCTACTCCACCGAACATTGCTCACTTAAGGCCCGACCGCGTCCACCGCAGCTCTGCAACGACCGCAGCAGGGACGCCACCGGGATGACGGCGCCCGCCGCAACACGCAAATAAATAAATAAATAAATAAATGACTGGAGCTGCGTTTGCCGCCTCTGGGGAAGAATGCACAAGCTCATCCCCGTGTACATCTCGTGCATACTGTGTGCACACGTGGACGGCTGGGGGCCTGTTCTGCACATGCTCATTGGGCGATGATGATGCGGCCTGACACATCGCATGTCGGCAGCATCGTTGCCGTGCCGAGTAACGTGTGACATTTAAGGACTCCCGCTTTTTTGTCTTTCTCTGTTCGCTCTGTAGCACGCACACGCCGCGAGCACAGACCAACACACGCGTGCTCACATGTGCTCATGCACATACATGACGGGTGTAGCCGCTCGCGTCCTGCTCGGTTTGACTCGTGTTTGTGTGTTTGTGCGTTTGTGCGTTTGTGCGCGCAGCAGCCGCGACAGTCATCACGCGCACGGAACCTACGGATGACTGCTCAGCTGCAGCAGAACGTAGAGGTTGTAGAAGATGACAGTGACATAAGAGGAGATCTGCTGGATTGGTTTGACCTCAGAAGCTGCTCTGTAGGTTCCTGGAAGTGGTCTTCATGGGATCGACGCTGAGCTGCGTCCTTGTGAATATTTTATCATGGTTTATCTGATAAAAATGGCCTCTTGAGCAAGGATGCTCATTAGTTAATTTTAAAAAGGAAGTGCTTTATTTTTTATGAGGCAAACCACTAAAGAAGTGGACTAACTGCTATCTTTTAATCCACTTTTTCCACGGTGATTATTGGAGAAGAGACGATGCAGCAGAGAAGTTGTAGGAATGTGAAATGGCCACGATGCTCATTTTGACTGTTAATTAAAGGTTAATGCGCTTGACGTTTCTGCTCGGGTTAGTGCTGTGGTTTCTCTGGATTTCTTGGCTGACTTGACAAAGGTCCAGTTGGCATCTCTGCAGGTTTGAAGTTCTGTCTTGATGTTCTTGTGATCTTTTTCTTCAGTTTTACTGGACATATTCTCAGCCAGATGATGTAAACCTCAGTACGCACAGCCCAGTCCAAAGTGTCAGCTAGCGGTTTTCTGCATCTTCTCTGGTGAACTTCATGTTCACTGAGCTGTTCAGTGCAACGACACACGGCAGGAACGCCAACGGGGGTGAGAGCTGTTCAGTGACTCAACGTTGTGGACTTAAATTTTTTAAATTTGAGAGTAAATGAAGTCATTGATATTAAACAGGAACAACCAACATTAAACAAAGGAGGACTCAGATTTCACCATCAAACATCTACAATACAGCCTAGAATCTGGTTTCGCAACCACTCACACCTGAAGTCATGTGACTGAAACCAGGTAAACACCCAACAGTGGACAAACGACCCACAGAGGTGATGGAGTGTCAGCTTTTCACATCTCACTTTTACAGTTTAGAAGTTCTGAACTCCACTTCAGCCTATAGATGGGTTTCCGACAGCGGGGGTTCTGGGTAGTTCTTCTGGGGCCAACAGGAAGTACCTGGCGAGGGGTCTCTGCTGATGGGGCTGCTGCTAAACACATTCAGAACTCTCATGTAAACATAAACCATTTGGGCCAGAAATATTTTGCTGCAAGAACATTTGATGAAGATGGCAATTATAAGACGAAGATGATGATAGATAGAGCGATGAGTAGGTTCAGGCCAATGTAGAGGTCTGGTGGAGGTTTTTCTTCTAATCTCAATCGCTACCACTGTGGTGTATGTTAAAAGCCATCCATCCATCCATCCATCCATCCATCCATCCATCCATCCATCCATCCATCCATCCATCCATCCATCCATCCATCCATCCATCCATCCATCCATCCATCCATCTTTCCATTAACTTCCACTTATCCAACGTCAGGTCATGGGGACAGCCGCCCAAGCAGAGAGGCCCAGGCTTCCCTTTCCCCAACTCCTCTGGGGGGTACCGAGGCATTCCCAGACCAGCCAAGAGATGTAATCTCTCCAGTGTGTCCTGGGTCTTCCACTGGGCCTCCTCCCAGTTGGACATACCTTACCAGGGAGGCTGAGGATTAGGATACCTCTTGAACTGGAACGTACCCTCTTTTGCGGCTTCTTAAAAAGGGGGACCTCCACCCCAGTCTGCCAATCCAGAGGGACTGCTCCCGATGTCCAAGCGATGTTGCAGAGGCGTGTCGGCCAAAACAACCCTACAACATCCAGAGCCTTAAGGAACTCAGGTTGGATCTCATCCACCCCCAAAGCCCTGCCCTACCTCAGGTCCGGTGAGCTCATTCCAGAGTCCACACACTCAGCTTCCTCTTGGAGGGGCGTGTTGGTGGGATTGAGAAGGTCCTCGAAATGTTTGTTAAAAAAAGCAAACAAAAACGCATGTAGCATCCCTTGTTTACAGTTTTCTTCTTTACCTCATTTTACTCTGGCTGCTGTTTGCAGACAGAAAAAAGCCCATTACCCCCATCTGGTGGTCAGTCAAAGGCTGTTGCGTGGCGCTGCAGTGTGCTGGAGACACGGCGCTGGAGGGGCCGAGGGGGGCGTCGGCCCTGTTAGAGGGTCCGGTCTAGTGGGTTTACCCTGAACTCCTGCTATTGGAATCACAGCTCACTTGATCTGAGGAACCCTTCTGCATGGGAGGAGAAATGTATGAAAGAACAAAAGGAAAGCAATTCACTTGACTTGTTTAAAGCTTTTCAAAGAAACTGCCTTCCTACATCCAGGGGAGCAGCGAAGGGTTTCTTAGGGCAGGGTTCTTGAGGCTTTATTTTGCTAATGAGAGGAAAACATGTTGGATTAAAAGAAGGGTACTAACTCCAGGACATGATTGTCATTTTCCGAACAGTCACAATAAGCATTCTGGGCCTTCCAGAGTTAAATGTGTTTCCATGGATACACACCAAAGAATGGTAAGATAAATGGGATCTGAGCAGAAGGGTTCTCGGGTTCCAGATCCTTGAAGATGGTTCTTCTTTATGTTTAGGTCCAAAGGCAACAACATTCCCTACCTTCCTTCATCCCTACCAACAAATGAACTGTACTAACATGTTTACTGTTTCTACACAGTGAAGAAACACACCCACACAAACAAAAAAGACGATTTCCCTCTGAGCATAATTAGCCAGAAATATGAGATTGGAATCGTTGCTTTGAGAACAGGCGGCCTTCAGAGCCTTCAGCTGACAGTGTTCGACTAGAGTCTGGGGGCATGCATGGAAAGTCCATACATCTCACACCTCTGTGTGGAGCCAGTTACCAGGGAATTCATTAAGAGTTTGTTTACTGTTGTTCACCACGTCTGCAGCATTCTGGTGTGTTAACACAATGCCAAGAGGCAAAGACATCAGTAATAGTCCTAGAGAACCAAATCCAGGTGCACTGTAGCAGGTTGCTCCAATTTTAGCATCACTTCATTGGGTCCCGGTTTGTTTACGCATTGATTTTAAAAGTCTTTTATTTGTCTTTAAATGTCTCCATGGTCTCGCTCCAAAGTCTGTATCAGACCTGCTTCAGCCGTTCACTCCTTCACTCCTTCACTCCTTCACTCCTTCACGCTCCCTCAGGTCAGCAGATCAGTGAATGTTAGTCGTCTCTAAGACTCAGAAGCTTAGAGGCGA
Source organism: Xenentodon cancila (assembly GCA_014839995.1). Lineage (NCBI taxonomy): Eukaryota > Metazoa > Chordata > Actinopteri > Beloniformes > Belonidae > Xenentodon > Xenentodon cancila. Next base: position 1,022,706 of record CM026198.1, read on the forward strand.
CGGCGCCGTTTCAGTCGCCGGCTCAAAACTGTGGAACGATTTACCTTCACAAATCAGACAGACCGACTCACTTCCGTTTAAATCAAACCTTAAAACATACTTTTTCACTTTGGCGTTTAAATCAGTTTGAGGTGTTTTATCTTTCATTTTTGTTATGCTTTTTTGTTTGCATTTGTTTGACATGTTTTTAAGTTTAACTTTTATTAAAGTCCATCCATCCATCATCCATCCATTACACTCATCCATCCATCCATCCATCCATCCATCCATCATCCATCCATTCCACTCATCCATCCATCCATCCATCCATCATCCATCCATTCCACTCATCCATCCATCCATCCATCATCCATCCATTCCACTCATCCATCCATCCATCCATCCACTCATCCATCCATCCATCTGTCCATCCGTCCATCTATTCATCCATCCATCCATCCATCATCCATCCATTCCACTCATCCATCCATCCATCCATCCATCCATCCATCCACTCATCCATCCATCCATCTGTCCATCCGTCCATCCATTCATCCATCCATCCATCCATCCATCCATCCATCCACTCCTCCATCCATCCACCCACCCATCCATCCATCCATCTATCCATCCATCCATCCATCCATCCATCCATCCATCCACTCATCCATCCATCCATCCATCCACTCATCCATCCATCCATCCATCCATGCATGCATCCATCCATGCATGCATCCATCCATCCACTCATCCATCCATCCATCCATCCATCCATCCATCCATCAATCCATCCATCCATCCATCCACTCATCCATCCATCCACCCACCCACCCACCCATCCATCCATCCATCCATCTGTCCATCCACTCCTCCATCCATCCATCCATCCACTCATCCATCCATCCATCCATCCATCCATCCATCCACTCATCCATCCATCCATCCATCCATGCATGCATCCATCCATGCATGCATCCATCCACTCATTCCATCCATCCATCCACTCATCCATCCATCCATCCATCCACTCATCTATGCATCCATCATCCATCCATCCATCCCTCATCCATCCATCCATCCATCCATCATCCATCCATCCATTCCACTCATCCATCCATCCATCATCCATCCATCCATCCACTCATCCAATCATCCATCCATCCACTCATCCATCCATCATCCATCCATCCATCCACTCATCTATCCATCCATCCATCCTTCCATCCATCCATCCATCAACTCATCCATCCATCCATCCATCCACTCATCCAATCATCCATCCATCCACTCATCCATCCATCCATCCATCCATCCATCCATCCATCTATCCACTCATCTATCCATCCATCCATCCATCCATCCATCCATCCACTCATCCACCCATCCATCCATCCATCCATCTATCCACTCATCTATCCATCCATCATCCATCCATCCATTCCACTCATCCATCCATCCATCATCCATCCATCCATCCACTCATCCAATCATCCATCCATCCACTCATCCATCCATCATCCATCCATCCATCCACTCATCTATCCATCCATCCATCCTTCCATCCATCCATCCATCAACTCATCCATCCATCCATCCATCCACTCATCCAATCATCCATCCATCCATCCATCCATCCATCCACTCATCCATCCATCCATCCATCCATCCATCCATTCATCCATCCATCCATCCATCCATCCATCCATCCATCCATCCATCCATCCACAGTCCAAACAAAATAAAAGTGCTGTTCTTATGTATTCGCACCCCACCCCCACCCCCACCACAACTACCTCCACCCCCTCCAAAATGCCAAATCCAGCCTCCAGTGTCTGCTCGTTTCCATGGCAACAGGCAGAAAGTATTACAGTGAGAGCAGAGTTTTTTATTTTCAGTCACTGAGTGTGTGTCTTTCACGGTCGCTCCATCTCACGCATCCTCACCCGCAATTATGTAAGAGTCCCATCCTCTCACTGAGGAGCTGATATCATCACCGCCGAGGCAGAACATGAAGAGGGCAGGAGTTCGAGGTTTTCAGGGGGGGACTTACGAGTCCTCCTCCTGGAGTGTCAGATTTCCTTTGAGAAACATCAACACCAACAGTTAACACGTTCATCTTAGAGAACAACCCACTCATGAGTATGAATAACAGGCTCTCAACGCGTTTTGTTCTCCAATCAAACATCTAAGTATCTGACAGTTTTCTTTCTTTTTGCTTATTTCGACAGCGTCTTTTTAGTACTTCTAAATGTCTACGCTGTTTTGAGCTCCCACTGTTCTGAATAGGAAGTCTGCGTCAGTTCTGATGTACAACGAAAATACTGGGCAGTCGGAGTTTCAGCCGTCCTGTGTTTGATTTGAGATCAGTGAGATCAAAGCACCGGGTGTGTTGACGGGACCTCGGGCTGCTGGGAGGACGCCTCCTGGATCTGTATTTACTTGTTCAACAGCAGAGATTTCGGGAGTTCCCCAGAGATGCATTACTCCGCCTTCCTCCTCCCCAACTCTGCGCTGGGTATAAATAAACATGGAAGATGGAGGCAGCGAGGGCTGCTGGGTAAAGATGCAGAGAGGCTGATGGGATTCGTAGAGCAGATGTGTGAAAGTGTTTCAGGCCAACATGTACACGTGCACAGCGTTTCACCTCACCTCCTCTCCGTCTCCGTCTCTCAGCGTCTTCCACTCACATGAAGGGCTGCAGTCAGGACCAAGGCTCCGAACGGGCTCTTTTTGTCCTGTTATTTATTTTGTGTGAAGAATCGTAAGAATCAGCTGATGGTGGCAGGTCAACACAACCTCAGATAAACAACAAAATACTTTATGTTTTGACCATGCCATCATTTATTTAAAAATATGAAGCCATGTGGCCAATACTAGTTATGGCCTTACTGCTCTATTGGAGTTCCGAGTCCTGATCCGATACCAGTGTGTGGCGGGCGTGTAGATTGAGTCCAGCTGCAGGGGGAGCTGTGGAGCAGATGCATCCATTCTCCTAATCAACATGACTGGGGGGCAGTAGATTTGAAAGATACGTTAACTCTAGAAAATGCAACACAATCAAGGAAAGTTCGAGACCGTTTTCGCCGGGACACCATTTGCTTGTATGGCTCCCATCATCTACCTCTAGGAAGGACGTTTTCGGGGGGGTGAGAAGATCCTCATAGTATTTCTTCCATCTGGTTGTTTTTATTTATGTTAAATGAATCGTAGTTTCTGTTTGCAGGTCTCTGCCTGAATCGCACATCTCCGTTCCGTTTCCGTTCCGTTTCCGTTCCGTCTCCGTTCCGTCTCCGGTCCGTCTCCGTTCCGTCTCCGGTCCGTCTCCGTTCCGTCTCCGGTCCGTCTCCGGTCCGTCTCCGTTCCGTCTCCGTTCCGTCTCCGGTCCGTCTCCGGTCCATCTCTAGTCCATCACTGATCCATTTGCGATCCATTGCCGGTCCAGTTCCAGTTCATCTCTGGTCCATCTTCATTTCATCTATGGCATCTGCCAGAGAAAAACGTGGGTTTCAAGTTGACATTTAACATGTAACATGCCACACCTGTTTCTGATTCAGGTTGTGGAGGCGGTTCTGTGAACTGGAACCAGTCAGCGTTGGTGTGTGGAACACAGCATGTTCACATGAAGGTTCACTGGCATTGACATCCACACACACTTTTATCTGCTGCTCCTGCAGGACACCAGGAGGCACGACGTTTCAGGACTATATCTGTGTCCTTGAAAACACACCAGTGTTTGATGTTTCCGGGTTTTCATTGACCCAAAACTCCTGCTCATCCCCGTAGACACACAAAAAACGCTTGTGCAAATTAAGCATGTGCAGGTCGGACTACGAGGTAAAAACAAACTCAACAAAACTGTTTTAGCAGAATCATTTATTTAACAAAAATGAAGCCACAAAGAAAGGTACCAACTACATACCCAACCCCCATATCTGAACACCTTTAGATACACCTTCAGCAGCTGGATACCTCAGTAGATGCTTCAGGTTATTGAGGTGTTTGGACGTACACTTCTACACAGTTCTCTGAAGGTCCACCACAGCATCTCAAACAGGTTCAGGTCTGGACTTGGACCAGGTCAGAACCTTGATTCTTTTATTTTTTATCATTCTGATGGAGATCTGCTGTTGTGTTTAGGATGTTCTCTCATGTTCTCCCAACCCTGGTCTACAGAGAAGTTCTAGGTCCATTGATGACTGACAGATGTCCAGGTCCAGACCATCATCCCTCCACCACTGTGCTTCACAGTGGGTCTGAAGGTGTTTCTGCTGGTTTTCTCCAAACATGGTTCTGGACATGAAGACCAAACATCTCCACTGTGGTCTCAGAAGTTCTAGAAGTCTGCTGGTTTATTCAGATGTTTGTGAACCTCAGTCGTGCTGCCATGTTTTTTTAGACATGGAAATCGTCCTGGTTCAGTCTTCTTCTGATTGTGATTTCATTGACTTTTTAACATCTAACATCTCAGGGGGGCCTGTAGACACTGAGATGGAGCTGTTAGGATTTTGTCTTTTTTTTTTCTTATTCTCTGAGCATCTTGGGATACATTTGTTTGGGACATTCACCCCTGGAAGATAACAATTGTTTTGAATGTTTTTCTACTGTTGAATGTTCTCTGTCAATGTACATTGTTAAGGATTAGTTGCCGCTCTAAGACCACCGCTGATGTCTTTTCCTCTTGACATTGTGTGAACACAATCTGCTTGTAAAGAGGTTTGTTCACTTGATGATGATCAGTTAATCAGTGATGATATCAGCAGCACTTGGCTGCATCTTACTGTCTTTAATTATATGCACACAGTAAGGAGGTACTTAGTATTTCCCTCATGTGATGCTTTTTTTTCTTCGTTTTTGTTAATTAAATAATGTGATTATTTAAAAAAAGTTATATTTTGTTTTTTAGATGTTGTATTTGTATCATCCAAATGATCAGATGATCTTGGCATGGTTTTACTCAACAAAAGAGCGCGTGGGAAGTGTTCGCTTGCGTCGGTACCTATGTTTCCAGGTTTTCTCCAAAACTGCGGTTTGTTTCCTGTCATACGCCGTCCTGGCATTTTGTGTGGAGGGAGTCTGCCAGCTCACACTGGCCTGTAACAGTAAACATTAAACACATCCAGCTGTCGCTGTCAGACGGTTTTTTACAGGTTCCTGTGTTGATTCAGCTTCCAGAGTTACAGCAGTGCAGCCTGATGCAGGTAGGACTGCAGCTGCTCAAACAGAGCATGCAAATAGGTCAACAGAGAACAGAAGCTGAGGTAAAACAGTGGGAACGGAGGGAACTACTCCTTCTGCCTTTTTTTCTGCTGCATGTTGAGAAGGAGTTGAGACTGAAATAACACGACATGTAGGTGGAAGGATGAAGCACTCAAGCGCTCCTCAAACCCCTCCACTCAAACCAACCCCAAATAAACTCCGGATCTAGACCTGCAGTTCCTTTACCAACCACCAGGTTCTGGATCAAGACCTGCAGTTAATTTACCAATGAATAGGGTCTGGATTTAGCTCTGCAGTACCTGTACTGACTATTAGGATCCAGATCCAGACCTGCAGTTCCTGTACTGACTACTAGGGTCTGGATCCAAAAACTGGGGGTTTCAGTATCTGATTAAGAGCCAAAAAGCCAATATTGACTATCTTCTATCTTCACAATTGTGAACTTTTATGAGCTGTCAGTTGTTTTAACACCTACCCAACTAAACCTGCCCAACTAAACCTGCCCAACTAAACCTACCCAACTAAACCTACCTAAACTTAACTACCTAAACCTACCCAACTAAACCTGCCCAACTAAACCTACCAAACTAAACCTACCCAACTAAACCTGCCCAACTAAACCTACCTAAACTTAACTACCTAAACCTGCCCAACTAAACCTACCCAACTAAACCTACCTAAACTTAACTACCTAAACCTACCCAACTAAACCTGCCCAACTAAACCTACACAACTAAACCTACCTAAACTTAACTACCTAAACCTACCCAACTAAACCTACCAAACTAAACCTGCCCAACTAAACTAAAGTTAATAAACCTACCCAACTAAACCTACCAAACTAAACCTGCCTAACTAAACTAAAGTTAACAAACCTACCCAACTAAAACTATCAAACTAAACCTGTCCAACTAAACTAAAGGTAATAAAGCTACCCAACTAAACCTGCCCAACTAAACCTGCCCAACTAAACCTACCAAACTAAACCTATCCAACTAAACCTATCCAACTAAACCTACCCAACTAAACCTGCCCAACTACACAAAAGTTAATAAACCTACCCAACTAAACCTACCAAACTAAACCTGCCCAACTAAACCTAACAAACTAAACCTATCCAACTAAACCTGTCCAACTAAACTAAAGGTAATAAACCTACCCAACTAAACCTACCAAACTAAACCTGCCCAACTAAACCTACCAAACTAAACCTATCCAACTAAACCTATCCAACTAAACCTGCCCAACTAAACTAAAGTTAATAAACCTACCCAACTAAACCTAACTAAACCTGCCCAACTAAACTAAAGTTAATACACCTACCCAACTAAACCTACCAAACTAAACCTACCCAACCAAACCTATCCAACTAAACCTGCCCAACTAAAGGTAATAAACCTGCCCAACTAAACCTACCAAACGGAACTAAAGTTAATAAACCTACCCAACTAAACCTACCCAACTAAACCTACCAAACTAAACTAAAGTTAATAAACCTACCCAACTAAACCTACCTAAACTTAACTACCTAAACCTACCCAACTAAACCTATCCAACTAAACCTACCCAACTAAACCTATCCAACTAAACCTGCCCAACTAAACTAAAGTTAATAAACCTACCCAACTAAACCCATCCATCCATCCATTATCTATGCCCGCTGTATCCGTTTCCGGGTCACGGGGGTCTGTCGGAGCCTATCCCGACGCATATCAGGCGAAAGGCAGGGGTCCACCTGGACAGGTCGCCAGTCTATCCAGCCCAACTAAACCTACCCAACTAAACCTATCCAACTAAACCTGCCCAACTAAACTAAAGTTAATAAACCTACCCAACTAAACCTACCAAACTGAACCTACCCAACTAAACCTACCCAACTAAACCTACTAAACTAAAGCTGCCCAACTAAACCTACCCAACTAAACCTATCCAACTAAACCTGCCCAACTAAACCTACCCAACTAAACCTATCCAACTAAACCTGCCCAACTAAACTAAAGTTAATAAACCTACCCAACTAAACCTACCAAACTGAACCTACCCAACTAAACCGACCCAACTAAACCTACTAAACTAAAGCTGCCCAACTAAACCTACCCAACTAAACCTACCCAACTAAACCTATCCAACTAAACCTGCCCAACTAAACTAAAGTTAATAAACCTACCCAACTAAACCTACCAAACTGAACCTACCCAACTAAACCTACCCAACTAAACCTACTAAACTAAAGCTGCCCAACTAAACCTATCCAACTAAACCTATCCAACTAAACCTGTCCAACTAAACTAAAGTTAATAAACCTACCCAACTAAACCTAACTAAACCTGCCCAACTAAACTAAAGTTAATACACCTACCCAACTAAACCTACCAAACTAAACCTACCCAACCAAACCTATCCAACTAAACCTGCCCAACTAAAGGTAATAAACCTGCCCAACTAAACCTACCAAACGGAACTAAAGTTAATAAACCTACCCAACTAAACCTACCCAACTAAACCTACCAAACTAAACTAAAGTTAATAAACCTACCCAACTAAACCTACCTAAACTTAACTACCTAAACCTACCCAACTAAACCTATCCAACTAAACCTACCCAACTAAACCTATCCAACTAAACCTGCCCAACTAAACTAAAGTTAATAAACCTACCCAACTAAACCCATCCATCCATCCATTATCTATGCCCGCTGTATCCGTTTCCGGGTCACGGGGGTCTGTCGGAGCCTATCCCGACGCATATCAGGCGAAAGGCAGGGGTACACCCTGGACAGGTCGCCAGTCTATCCAGCCCAACTAAACCTACCCAACTAAACCTATCCAACTAAACCTGCCCAACTAAACTAAAGTTAATAAACCTACCCAACTAAACCTACCAAACTGAACCTACCCAACTAAACCTACCCAACTAAACCTACTAAACTAAAGCTGCCCAACTAAACCTACCCAACTAAACCTATCCAACTAAACCTGCCCAACTAAACTAAAGTTAATAAACCTACCCAACTAAACCTACCAAACTGAACCTACCCAACTAAACCTACCCAACTAAACCTACTAAACTAAAGCTGCCCAACTAAACCTACCCAACTAAACCTACCCAACTAAACTAAAGTTAATAAACCTATCCATCTACACCTACCAAACTAAACCTGCCCAACTACACAAAAGTTAATAAACCTACACAACTAAACCTACCAAACTAAACCTACCCAACTAAAGTTAATAAACCTGCCCAACTAAACCTACCAAATTGAACAAAAGTTAATAAAACTACCCAACTAAACCTATCCAGCTCAACCTACCCAACTAAACACAATAAATGAACAAACAAATGCACACCAGCAATCTCTCTCTCTCTGAGACAGACCAGGTGAGCTACATCCACACCTTCACAACTGCAGCCAATGAAGCGACTGCACCTACACCCATGCATTAATTCTTGCATTGCTGCTGCAAAGCCGGTTGGGATGTAGAGGGCTCCAGATTCAGTTCAGGTCTGAGTCTGGAAGCCGGCTGGCCTTCCAGTGAGGGTTAGACACATGTAGCAGATGAGACACCCTGTTGAACCTGATTTTCGTGGGTTGGGATCATGACAGCAGCATTTTTTCCTCAGTGCCAGTCTTAGCGCTTCAGAAATTCCATAAGCCAACATTCTCTGAAGCCAGGTCTCCTCAGAGTCACTTCCTTTCACTCACATCCTCTGCAGAAAAACATGCAGTGAAACTCCCATCTTCCTTTGTCTCATCCCACTTGCCTTACCCCTAAATATCCCAGCTTCTCTTTTAGCTGTGCTCTCGCCTCTTTGGCCTCACTTTCTTTTCTTTTCCCTTTGCTTTCCTCTGTTCCACCCTTGTCGTTTTCTGAGAACATTTGCTCTTGTCCTTGGCAGGGAATGGTTATCTTGTCACTCACCTGGATGAGGTTCTCGACAGGTCAGGATCAGTGTTCATGAGTCGGTCGGTTTCTGTACCTGTAGGGTGACCTCTGCTGAGAACTGGAAACACCACACACTTACGTCCTGTTTCTGATGTGTTTCTGTGGACTGTTCAGATGTAAAGAGCCTCCAGAGCCACTAGAGGGCTGCCAAGATGAGCCCCAGATTCCACAGTTTGTGTCTTTATTTGTAGTTGCCTAATAAGAACATTTAAGTGATCCCAAAGCAAGGGTTTCCTTGCAAATTTACACATTTATGAACACAGAAATCTTAAGCTTTTTCTGTGAGAATGGAAATGTATAAAATGTCACAACTTTATGATTTTCCTCGTGCAAATTTGGGACATTTTTAAGTCAGTAATTTTGTTTTGTTCTGTTTGTATTGCTGTTGTACGGCATTTTACATGTTTTTTATTCACATGGCCTGAATGTGTCATTTATCTAGCTCAAGTTGAATTTGAAATATAGGTTTACTTCATAAAGTTACAAATTTAGAATTTTCTCTTAGGAAATTTCAAGATTGTAAAGTCAGAAATTCAAGTTTTCACTTGCATATTAACGTGTTTATGATAAAGTCACAATTTCCAAAAGTTTACAAAGTCAGAAATTTTGAATTTGTTTATGCAACAAAAAGTCGAACTTTTATTTCCTTCGATCTTGTGCTTTTCCCTTTTGTCACTCATACACCAGTTTTTTTATCAATTTGAATTAGAAATTTACATTCACAATCTAGGCTGTTTTACATCATAACAACATAATGAATTTGCAAATATGCAAATTTAAATTTAAAAACAAATGCCAAATGCAAAAGTAAGAAATTTTGGATTTTTTTCTTGCAAGTTTTTTTATGTAATTTTACCCCACTCTACAAATGAGCTGTCTTACTAGAACTTAATTCAGAGCTTCAGATTCACAAGTGCTGCTTTCTTCCTTACGTATAGGAGGCTAATGTGTATTAAAGGTTTTGAAGTCCTCGAACACGCTGGACTTTATTTAAGCAGGGACCCCGCAGACAGACCCCTTCACAGGGCCGTCAGAAACCTCTCAACGCCGATGTTCTGCCCGTTTCAACTGCAGTTTTTCCTGTCTTGCAGCTTTGCAAGAGTTTCCTTCAGACCTGTTCACAAACGAGGAGCGAACGGAGGGAGCTGTGGCACTACATGCCCTCTGCGTAAGTTTGTCTTCTACAAAACACCTTTACAAGTCCACAAGAAGTGAAATGCACTTACAAGCATCGAACATCTGAGAGGCCTCCTTCATCGTTTCCCCAAAATACATGAGATACAGTTCAGTTCTACTGAACAGTTTCCCGGTAACGAGCTGTGAAGGAATAAGACAGAAGTGACGTTGGAGGAGCTTCTGTCAGCTGTACGCTGAAGCCAGGTCAGGTCCTGGCTGAGCTTCTCCTGGGTCAGCAGTACATGTGGAGGCAGGATCTCGTCCTTCCTTCCTCTGTGAATCCACGATTCATTTGGTGATTCAGACACCTCAGCAACCCTGAGATCAATCACAGAAAACCACACAAGAGCCTTCATTTCCTCTTCTTTTTTTTTAGATCAGAAAAAAGTGAATTATAAAGACAATATACATGCATAATGATCTGTAATTCGAGCGTAGCTTCTTAGTGTTGCGATGTGGCTGTAAAGCTGAATGTCATCAACATAAAAGTGAAGTGAAATGACGCAGAAATAGTTTATAACCTGTCCCAGAGAGAAAATTTCTAGTTAAAAATAAATGGGCCAAAAAACAGGACCCTGAGGAACCCCACATGACGGACCAGCATCCTCTGATGTGAACTGGTTTATACAAACTCTAGAACTCAGAAATCAGATGAAAACCATTCTGGAACAGTTCCTGAACAAACCGTGAAGCCGATGAGATCTGAGATCAACCTGTGTTTAGTTGTATCAGGCTGCTGTGACGTGGAGATCCGGGTCTGTGAAAACCTGACTGTTTATTGTTAGTGTAGTTCTGCTTTTGGAGGCCAGAGCTGACGCGCCCCCGACACCCCCCCGACACCCCCCCGACACCCCCTCGACACAACCCGGACACACACCCCCGACACAACCCGGACACACACCCCCAACACACCCCCGATGCGCCCCCGTCGCACCGCAGATACGCCCCTGGCGGGCCACCACCACCTACTTGCGTTTAGAGTGGGCTTAAAATGGGCAAATGGCAATTGTCCTTTTAGTTTCAGTTTTATGGACCGCAGATGGAAGCATATGTGGCCCATTATATTGTAAAAGACCCATGAGGGATTCAAGTGGGCTTAAAGGGCTAAAATCCAGGTACATCCCTCTCAGAGTCCATAAGGACAAACACAGTCAGGACCACCAGGAAATGTGCAGACAAATGAAGATCAGACCCATGTGCTGCCTGTGTTGAACTGCTATTTGGCCCACATAAGTGCTGGCTACGTTACTTTGTCTTCAGCTGATTTCAGAGTAAGTGCCCCCACCCCCTTCCCCACACCCACCCCCGGGCTTTTTTAATGCCACTGTGCCCTGAAAGTTCAAACTCACGTCCCTGTTAAAAAATGTAAGCAGTGTGAGCTCACAGCTGACTATAGTTCATGAATGTTTCATGCTGCTTCCATTAATGTTCTGCATTGAACGTTCATGGATCAGATCTGTGACTCTTGGGCCTTCTGTCATTACACTCTCTCATTTTTATGGTAATTTACACATAAATGAACAGAAAGAGGGAGTGAAAGTGAAGTTGAAAACAGCCCTAAAAAATGGGTGACAACATTGTTTAACATTCTTCGTTGAACAACAGCTCTGCAGAAGTGACTCGTCTTCTGAGGACATCTCACCCTCCACATGTCGCTGAATCACATCAGACTTCACTTACGTCAGTGATGTTCATCTGTCTCCCCACAGACCATCTACATGTTCTGCGCTCTGGCCCTTGTCTGCGACGACTACTTCGTCCCCTCCCTGGAGAAGATATGCGAGGTACGAAGCAGCACCAACGTGCTGTCACAGAGTTGAAGCAGAGCTCAGGGACTTCGATCCAGAGGAGGCTCTTCTGAACAGCTGGATGTTTGTCCCTCCTACAAGCCCAGCAGATGTGGTGGTCATAGTTAAATCTTTGTTTCTGTAAAAACTCCAGCTGAAGGTCGTGATGGTTGGCACATAGTTACGTTGACCAAAATGTTTTATGACCAAATAAAAAATTATTATTTAAATAAAAGGAAACTGTAAGATGATTTTTACAACAAAAAAATGTCAAATCCGCTGGTTTTGCTTGTTATTCTCAGTGTTTATATGAATGTGGACAAACTTGTTGATAGATTTTTATAAAAGAAAGAAAAACTGCAACTGACTTGACTGAACATCAACCAGACAAAAGTAATACAATGAAAACTGGACATTTCTTTTGGACTTTCATAAAAAAACAAGATTCAGCTTCTGAACCTTCTGACTCACCACTTCAGTGATGAGTGTAACAGTGACACGTGTCCACCTATAGACAAACATCTCCAGATGTCTCTGGTCTGAAGGTTTCTTCTCCAGCCTGCAGGTTCCGGATGTTTCCACAGATGTTCAACAGGATGTAGATCAGGACTCATAGAAGGACCCTCCAGAACAGTCCGGTGTTTGGTCCTGACTGTTTCTTGGCTGGTTTTAGTTGTGTGTTTTGGGTCATTGTCCTGTTGGAGGACCCGTGACCTGCGACTGGGACCAAAGCTTTCTGACGCTGGGCAGCACATTTGTCCCCAGAAGCTCTTGATGGTCTTCAGATTTCATTGGACCTTCGCAGATTCAAGACCTCCTGAACCAGACGCAGCAGAGCAGCTCCAGAACCGAACCTCCTCCGTGTTTCACAGCAGCTCCAGTGGACGGTGGGATCTGACACTGATGGACCTGGACCTTGGAGGTCACCTCTTCAGTCCTGTGGAGCCTGAACGTCTGAATAAATGTCCAACTGTAGTCTCAGGAACATCCAGCTGCTAGGAGATGTTCTTCTAGTGTTTAACATGCTGGTCTAGAAGGTCCCTGATCTCCTCAGACAACTGTCCCTGGTCCATGTTCAGGCTGGTGGACACCACCACACCGAACAGCTGCACCACCTTTAACCCTGTAAACAGCTGCACCACCTTTAACCCTGTAAACAGCTGCACCACCTTTAACCCCGTAAACAGCTGCACCACCTTTAACCCTGTTAACAGCTGCACCACCTTTAACCCCGTAAACAGCTGGACCACCTTTAACCCCGTAAACAGCTGGACCACCTTTAACCCCGTAAACAGCTGCACCACCTTTAACCCCGTAAACAGCTGGACCACCTTTAACCCCGTAAACAGCTGGACCACCTTTAACCCCGTAAACAGCTGGACCACCTTTAACCCCGTAAACAGCTGGACCACCTTTAACCCCGTAAACAGCTGGACCACCTTTAACCCTGTTAACAGCTGCACCACCTTTAACCCTGTAAACAGCTGGACCACCTTTAACCCCGTAAACAGCTGGACCACCTTTAACCCCGTAAACAGCTGGACCACCTTTAACCCCGTAAACAGCTGGACCACCTTTAACCCCGTAAACAGCTGGACCACCTTTAACCCTGTTAACAGCTGCACCACCTTTAACCCTGTAAACAGCTGGACCACCTTTAACCCCGTAAACAGCTGCACCACCTTTAACCCTGTTAACAGCTGCACCACCTTTAACCCCGTAAACAGCCGGACCACCTTTAACCCTGTAAACAGCTGGACCACCTTTAACCCCGTAAACAGCTGCACCACCTTTAACCCTGTTAACAGCTGCACCACCTTTAACCCCGTAAACAGCTGGACCACCTTTAACCCCGTAAACAGCTGCACCACCTTTAACCCTGTTAACAGCTGCACCACCTTTAACCCCGTAAACAGCTGCACCACCTTTAACCCTGTTAACAGCTGCACCACCTTTAACCCCGTAAACAGCTGGACCACCTTTAACCCCGTAAACAGCTGCACCACCTTTAACCCTGTAAACAGCTGCACCACCTTTAACCCCGTAAACAGCTGGACCACCTTTAACCCCGTAAACAGCTGCACCACCTTTAACCCTGTTAACAGCTGCACCACCTTTAACCCCGTAAACAGCTGGACCACCTTTAACCCCGTAAACAGCTGCACCACCTTTAACCCTGTAAACAGCTGGACCACCTTTAACCCTGTAAACAGCTGGACCACCTTTAACCCCGTAAACAGCTGCACCACCTTTAACCCCGTAAACAGCTGGACCACCTTTAACCCCGTAAACAGCTGCACCACCTTTAACCCTGTAAACAGCTGCACCGCCTTTAACCCTGTAAACAGCTGGACCACCTTTAACCCCGTAAACAGCTGGACCACCTTTAACCCTGTAAACAGCTGCACCGCCTTTAACCCTGTAAACAGCTGGACCACCTTTAACCCTGTTAACAGCTGCACCACCTTTAACCCTGTAAACAGCTGCACCACCTTTAACCCTGTAAACAGCTGCACCACCTTTTAACCCCGTCGTAAACAGCTGACCACCTTTAACCCGTAAACAGCTGGACCACCTTTAACCCCGTAAACAGCTGGACCACCTTTAACCCCGTAAACAGCTGGACCACCTTTAACCCCGTAAACAGCTGCACCACCTTTAACCCTGTTAACAGCTGCACCACCTTTAACCCCGTAAACAGCCGGACCACCTTTAACCCTGTTTAACAGCTGGACCACCTTTAACCCCGTAAACAGCTTGCACCACCTTTAACCCTGTTAACAGCTGCACCACCTTTAACCCCGTAAACAGCTGGACCACCTTTAACCCCGTAAACAGCTGCACCACCCTTTAACCCTGTTAACAGCTGCACCACCTTTAACCCCGTAAACAGCTGCACCACCTTTAACCCTGTTAACAGCTGCACCACCTTAACCCCGTAAACAGCTGGACCACCTTTAACCCCGTAAACAGCTGCACCACCTTTAACCCTGTTAACAGCTGCCACCACCTTTTAACCATGTAAACAGCTGCACCACCTTTAAACCCTGTAAACAGCTGCACCACCTTTAACCCCGTAAACAGCTGGACCACCTTTAACCCCGTAAACAGCTGGACCACCTTTAACCCCGTAAACAGCTGGACCACCTTTAACCCTTGTTAACAGCTGCACCACCTTTAACCCTGTAAACAGCTTGGACACCTTTAACCCCGTAAACAGCTGCACCACCTTTAACCCTGTAACAGCCTGCACCACCCTTTAACCCCGTAAACAGCCGGACCACCTTTAACCCTGTAAACAGCTGGACCACCTTTTAACCCCGTAAAACAGCTGCACCACCTTTAACCCTGTTAACAGCTGCACCACCTTTAACCCCGTAAACAGCTGGACCACCTTTAACCCCGTAAACAGCTGCACCACCTTTAACCCCTGTTAACAGCTGCACCACCTTTAACCCCGTAAACAGCTGCACCACCTTAACCCTGTTAACAGCTGCACCACCTTTAACCCCGTAAACAGCTGGACCACCTTTAACCCCGTAAACAGCTGCACCACCTTTAACCTGTAAACAGCTGCACCACCTTTAACCCCGTAAACAGCTGGACCACCTTTAACCCCTGTAAACAGCTGCACCACCTTTAACCCCTGTTAAACAGCTGCACCACCTTTAACCCCGTAAACAGCTGCACCACCTTTAACCCTGTTAACAGCTGCACCACCTTTAACCCCGTAACAGCTGCACCACCTTTAACCCTGTTAACAGCTGCACCACCTTTAACCCCGTAACAGCTGCACCACCTTTAACCCCGTAACAGCTGCACCACCTTTAACCCCGTAACAGCTGGACCACCTTTAACCCCGTAAACAGCTGCACCACCTTTAACCCCTGTAAACAGCTGCACCACCTTTAACCCCGTAAACAGCTGGACCACCTTTAACCCCGTAAACAGCTGCACCACCTTTAACCCTGTTAACAGCTGCACCACCTTTGACCCTGTAAACAGCTGCACCACCTTTAACCCCGTAAACAGCTGGACCACCTTTAACCCCGTAAACAGCTGGACCACCTTTAACCCCGTAAACAGCTGGACCACCTTTAACCCCGTAAACAGCTGCACCACCTTTAACCCCGTAAACAGCTGCACCACCTTTAACCCTGTTAACAGCTGCACCACCTTTAACCCTGTAAACAGCTGCACCACCTTTAACCCCGTAAACAGCTGCACCACCTTTAACCCTGTAAACAGCTGCACCACCTTTAACCCCGTAAACAGCTGGACCACCTTTAACCCCGTAAACAGCTGGACCACCTTTAACCCTGTTAACAGCTGCACCACCTTTAACCCTGTAAACAGCTGCACCACCTTTAACCCTGTAAACAGCTGCACCACCTTTAACCCCGTAAACAGCTGGACCACCTTTAACCCCGTAAACAGCTGGACCACCTTTAACCCTGTAAACAGCTGGACCACCTTAACCCCGTAAACAGCTGGACCACCTTTAACCCCGTAAACAGCTGGACCACCTTTAACCCCGTAAACAGCTGGACCACCTTTAACCCCGTAAACAGCTGGACCACCTTTAACCCCGTAAACAGCTGGACCACCTTTAACCCCGTAAACAGCTGGACCACCTTTAACCCCGTAAACAGCTGCACCACCTTTAACCCCGTAAACAGCTGCACCACCTTTAACCCCGTAAACAGCTGCACCACCTTTAACCCTGTTAACAGCTGCACCACCTTTAACCCTGTAAACAGCTGCACCACCTTTAACCCCGTAAACAGCTGCACCACCTTTAACCCTGTTAACAGCTGCACCACCTTTAACCCCGTAAACAGCTGGACCACCTTTAACCCCGTAAACAGCTGGACCACCTTTAACCCCGTAAACAGCTGCACCACCTTTAACCCTGTAAACAGCTGGACCACCTTTAACCCTGTAAACAGCTGGACCACCTTTAACCCCGTAAACAGCTGCACCACCTTTAACCCCGTAAACAGCTGGACCACCTTTAACCCCGTAAACAGCTGCACCACCTTTAACCCTGTAAACAGCTGCACCGCCTTTAACCCTGTAAACAGCTGGACCACCTTTAACCCCGTAAACAGCTGGACCACCTTTAACCCCGTAAACAGCTGCACCACCTTTAACCCTGTAAACAGCTGCACCGCCTTTAACCCTGTAAACAGCTGGACCACCTTTAACCCTGTTAACAGCTGCACCACCTTTAACCCTGTAAACAGCTGCACCACCTTTAACCCCGTAAACAGCTGCACCACCTTTAACCCCGTAAACAGCTGGACCACCTTTAACCCCGTAAACAGCTGGACCACCTTTAACCCTGTAAACAGCTGGACCACCTTTAACCCCGTAAACAGCTGGACCACCTTTAACCCCGTAAACAGCTGGACCACCTTTAACCCCGTAAACAGCTGGACCACCTTTAACCCCGTAAACAGCTGGACCACCTTTAACCCCGTAAACAGCTGGACCACCTTTAACCCCGTAAACAGCTGGACCACCTTTAACCCCGTAAACAGCTGGACCACCTTTAACCCTGTAAACAGCTGGACCACCTTTAACCCTGTAAACAGCCAGGCTGACTGAAGACACCTCAGATGTTGATCAGAGGACGCTTTAGTTTTCACACGTCACCATGGAAACGTTATTGAAAGGGTACCAACAAATTTGTCCATGTATATATAATACACAGTTTGCTGGTCAGCTAATGAGCTAAAGTCAGGTGGCGTCTGATCTCCAGGATTTTGGACTCATACGGTGATTTTTTTGTTCCTCAGCGACTCCAACTCAGCGAGGACGTGGCAGGTGCAACCTTCATGGCCGCCGGCAGCTCTGCTCCCGAGCTCTTCACATCAGTTATAGGTAAGGCGCTCCGCCGTGGCAGTGCTGTCAGGGAGGAAGCACGCTTTACAGTAAAGCTCTTACTGCGTGATGAACGCATCTTCTGTAATAAGCTGAGAAGGTTAAGGTCACGTTGGTTTGGGATTTGTTAAAACTTTCATCTCGAGTGTGTTGGACTGAGGCTGCAGCATCTCTCAGCATATTCTTTACATGACAGTCGGATCATCTTCTTATGGCAGCATCACTTAGTTTTGGTTCAGATTTCTAAGTCGAAGAACATTTACAACCACAAGTGTTTCGACAGTTGTGTGACGTCTGTGAGTGGTGGCGTGGAGCTCTGCGGTCTCTAAAGAGTCATTTGTATTCGCCAGGTGTTTTCATCACCAAAGGTGACGTGGGAGTCGGCACCATCGTTGGCTCGGCCGTCTTCAACATCCTCTGCATCATCGGTGTGTGTGGCTTCTTTGCTGGCCAGGTATGATGTCATAGCAGCGTCGACGCTGGTGGCGTTTTGATCAAAAATTCTGAAATGTACAAACCTTGGTGTCTTCATTTAATTTGTTTTTGTCGTGTATGTAAAAGCAACATAAACCATCTGATCGTAGTGGGTCTTCCTGTCAGACGACGAATAACTTTTTTATCATAACATAATTAAAAAAAGTTAAGCCAGAAATGAAACTGAACAAAAACATGAATGGTTAAAAGTAAGTACTTACTGGTACCGTAGGATTTACGAGTTTCAGCCAGGTGCTGCTGATCATCATCACTGATGATCTTCATTGAGGATCTGTCTAAAAAGTGGGGGTGTGACGAGATCTGGTGACATTAAAGAGACAAAGTTTATCGTTGCATGAAAGCGGTTTGGTGTACCAGCATGTGGCAAGAACAATACATCTTTACCATTTTGAGTCTGCCAGAAAACCACAAAAAGAAGAAGAACGGCAGCCTAAACATCAACCGCCAACCAGTGTTTTCAATTGAGTGACTTCTTTTTTCCTCCGAAAAGGGAGGGGATCAGATCCTGCCCCACGCAGACGAGTCCAAGTACCTCGGGTCTTGATCACGAGTGAGGGGCGGATGGCGATCGGCCGGCGCATCGGTGCAGCGGCCACAGAGCAAAATTCAATATATCATTTGATTGACATAATTATAAAAATGATTTGATGGCGCTGCTCATATAGTCAGGATAGAAGGGGCTGGGATTGTGACATTAAACATAAAAGAACGTACAGTAGTTTTTTTTATGTCGCGGCGTGATTCCCGTCTTCTCCAGCATCTGCTACAATGACGTGCAAAATGTAAAATATTCAGAGCAGCTCAGTATGTCTTTTAGCCAACTTTCGGAGTAAGGACAGCAGGAGTATAAATATGATGAAATGACACGAGAGGCCGATGCAGAACCAGTATCAGAACCTGGCAGACCACAGCAGGGCAAACAAAGTCCAGAGGGAGCAGGCAGAAGGATGGTCACGGACGGGTAGAAGGTCAGGGCAGAGACTAGAAGCCGTGATCAGGGGCCATCTGGAGCCGCAACCAAGATGTCAAGTCGGGAACGAGCGCTGGAAAGAGGCTGCAAGCACAGTCTGGCTCTGAGGGAGGCGCAAAGGCCGGCTGGCGACAGGTGCGGGGCACGAAGCAGGTGACATGGTAATGCAGGGGGTGGGCCAACTCCCTCACCACAGCAGGGCAGCCGGGCAGAGTGACAGTTACTGACGTATGTGCAGTTAGAAAACATTTCTACATAAACCTGCATTGTTTTGCAACTTAAATAAAAGGCTTGTTTGCCACAGAATTCTTTCAGCTCTGAAGTTTTCATCAAGGCGGTTAAAAATACCATCTCTCATGTATCGTATGGTTACACACCTACAAAGACACCAACGTGGAGACGCTTGGTCTTCATGCCCAGAACCATGTTTGGAGAAAACCAGCAGAAACACCTCAGACCTGCTGTGAAGCACGGAGGTGGAGGGATGGTGGTCTGGACCTGGACACCTGTCAGTCGCTGAGGGGACCATGAAGTCCTCTGTAGACCAGAGTCTGATGTGAGGACATCTGTCTGACACTGGGTCATGTGACAGGAAGTGATCCCAAACACAGCAGCAGATCGACATCAGAATGATGAATCCAGGTTCTGGAATGAGCTGGTCCAAGTCCAGACCTGAACCTGGCTGAGATGCTGCTGCTGACAGGGGTTCTGGAAGTTTCTGAATCACGCGGTATGTAGTGTAGAAAAGCTGCAGGTTGTTTATCTGAAGTTGTATTTGTCTCATATTAAACAAATACTATGATCAGATGATTTTTATTGTTTTTACCAAAAAAACATTGGATTAAAAGATGAGGTTCATTTTGCATGATTGATCATATCTTATATGAAATCAGCTTCCCTTCTGTTAATCAAGAGTGTAAGAGGTGAACAAGGTCTCGGCTCGGCCAGAGTTACGTCAGTTAGTTGGGCTCTCGCTGGAGCCGGATACAGGACGTTACCTGGTCTCTGAGGCTCCCGACATGCAGGGACGTGGAAAGGAGCTCAGTACAAGGATAAGCTCTCTGCGCTGAAAAATATCTGTGCACAACTCCAAACAGTGATGCAATCCCAGATAGTGGATTATGTAATAGTGCTGAGTTAATGAGGGAGGAGACGGCGATCGTCCTCAGGTTCAGCCGTGCGCTTGGCTGCCGTTTGTTACCGTCAGCTGGCTGTTCTCGGTTGGTTTCTTCTTCTGTACTCTGAATCAGAACAACCAAACGTCATCCAGCTTTGTTCTGCTCTGCCTCTTCACCGCTGGGACTGGCACATTCAAGATGTGACCTCTGACCCTGCACTGAAGCACACAGCGAGTGGCGTGGGGGTGTGTCATCAGGGACTCGGGTTGCATAAAGTCGATGAACACAGCGTCCCTGGACTTGGCTCTTCTATGGAAATGATCACATTGCTGCACAAAAGCCCCATGATGCTCCAGGAGGCTCTTCAGGACCTGGTTTGAGAACCGTCCTGAGTGGCGGGAGCGGGCGCCTCAGAGTACGGTGTGCACACAGTCGGGAGAATCAGATGGGATCGCCGAGACCCGACGTGGTCGGCACGAGGCAGCAGGACTCTACAGCTGGTTTGAATGTGTCTTTGTTGAGTTTAGAACGAAGCTTTATACCGGTAGGAAAGATCACATATTCTGATTTTCCTGAATATCTTTAATTGTCACACAAAGCTTCTGGACATCCAGCGGCCATTTAAAGAGGTTCCGCCTGATTGAGCAGTGAATCAAAGTCTGGAAGATTTCAAATACCAAGAGCTTCTAGAGATGATTTTTTACTGACTTTTTACTTATTGAAGCATTAATTACATCTGCAGATTAATCTTCTAAACTCCAAACACTAATCAACCCCACCCATGCATCCGTCACCATGTGGGTCAGCCCCGCCCCCTCAGACCAGATTTCGCTCCAAAAGAAACTTCCTCTAGTTGGAAGATGGCAGCAACGTGTCTGCTTGGTTTAGGAGGGTCATTCGTAACGGGAGAGTGAGCGGGGAGCAGAGGGAGACAGACACGGCGCTGCCTGGAGCAGACAGAGGACTCTCAGCTGTGCACCCGTTTCTGCTGACAGTTCAACGTCCTTCAAAGCCTTTGGGAAACGATTCAACAACAGACTCCACTGTCTCTGGACATCATCGGATAGACATAGAACCAGTCACAGAGAAGAGTCATGTCATGTGGGCGGTGCTACAACCAGATGAGCATCAACTAAACACATCCAGAACATCTCCAGTGGAGCAGGAACGCTGCCGTCGTGATCCAAACTGCTAAGACTCTCCTGTATGAGCCATCACATAAGCCCCGCCCAGTTGTGGTAGTGTAATCAAGGTGTCAAACGACCAAAACCAGTCGGAACCGGCCTCTCTGTCTGTTTGCTCCGGTCGGAACCGGCCTCTCTGATGGTTTAAAGTAGTCGAAACCGGCCTTTCTGATGGTTTAAAGTAGCCGGAACCAGCCTCTCTGTATGTTTACTCTGGTCAGAACCGGCCTCTCTGATGGTTTAAAGTAGTCGGAACCGGCCTTTCTGATGGTTTAAAGTAGTCGTAACCGGCCTTTCTGATGGCTTACAGTTGCCGGAACCGGCCTCTCTGATGGTTTAAAGTTGCCGGAACCGGCCTTTCTGATGGTTTAAAGTAGTTGGAACCGGCCTCTCTAATGGTTTGGTTTAAGTTTTTTCTTCCACTAGGGAAGTTTTTACCTGCCGTTGTTTATGTAATAATTGATCTGGGTCATGTTCTGGTCTCTGGAAAGATCCTGGAGACAACTTGTGTTGTAAGAACGGCCTTTCTGTCTGTTTAAACTGGTCGAAACCGGCCTCTCGGATGGTTTAAACCGGTCGGAAAGACCTCTCAGATGGTTTAAAGTAGTCGGAACCAGCCTTTCTGTCTGTTTAAACCGGCTAGAACCGTCTCTGTCCGTTTACTCCGGTCGGAACCGGCCTCTCTGACGGTATTAACCGGCTAGCACCAGCCTCTGTCTGTTTACTCCGGTCGGAACCGGCCACTCTGATGGTTTTAAACTGGTCGGAACCGGCCTCTCTATTTGTTTACACCGGTCGGAACCGGCCTCTCTGACGGTATTAACCGGCTAGCACCAGCCTCTGTCCGTTTACTCCGGTCGGAACCGGCCTCTCTGACGGTATTAACCGGCTAGCACCAGCCTCTATTTGTTTACACCGGTCGGAACCGGCCTCTCTGACGGTATTAACCGGCTAGCACCAGCCTCTGTCCGTTTACTCCGGTCGGAACCGGCCTCTCTGATGGTTTTAAACTGGTCGGAACCGGCCTCTCTGATGGTTTTAAACTGGTCGGAACCGGCCTCTCTGACGGTTTTAACCGGCTAGCACCAGCCTCTGTCTGTTTACTCCGGTCGGAACCGGCCTCTCTGATGGGGAAAACCGGCTAGAGCCGGCCTCTGTCCGTTTACTCCGGTCGGAACTGGCTTCTCTGATGGTTTAAACTGGTCGGAACCGGCCTCTCTATTTGTTTACACCGGTCGGAACCGGCCTCTCTGACGGTATTAACCGGCTAGCACCAGCCTCTGTCCGTTTACTCCGGTCGGAACCGGCCTCTCTGATGGTTTTAAACTGGTCGGAACCGGCCTCTCTGATGGTTTTAAACTGGTCGGAACCGGCCTCTCTGACGGTTTTAACCGGCTAGCACCAGCCTCTGTCTGTTTACTCCGGTCGGAACCGGCCACTCTGATGGTTTTAAACTGGTCGGAACCGGCCTCTCTGTCTGTTTACACTGGTCGGAACCAGCCTCTCTGACGGTTTTAACCGGCTAGCACCAGCCTCTGTCTGTTTACTCCGGTCGGAACCGGCCACTCTGATGGTTTTAAACTGGTCGGAACCGGCCTCTCTGTCTGTTTACTCCGGTCGGAACCGGCCTCTCCAATGCCATAAACCTGTGCGCTTTTCTTCTAGGCCGTGAAGCTGTCTCACTGGGCTCTGCTCCGGGATTCCATCTATTATATATTCTCCATCGTAGCCCTCATTGCGGTAAGATCCTACAGCGTCTACTTACATCCCAACACCCAGTTCATGAATAAATGTGTAGAAACTCACTTCCTGTTGATTAGATTTAACAGAACCGGGTCGCTTTAACCTGTCAGTTACCACTGACTTCATCACTTGTCATTTATAAAGAACATGGAATGTTATTTTAGTGAATTATTCATCTGTTTCTGTTTCATACAGATTTTTAATATTTTATTTTATTGTACTTTTATCTCATTACATTTGTTTCATAGATACAAGTTAGCACTTTATAAAATAAGACCTTTTTTACAATCTTATGAGCTAATGTACAGAAGTTAGTGTCCAGATGTCTGGTTTGGTTTGGCCTGAAACAGCCATCACGTTGACGCTCCTTGGCGCCGCTCGTGAGACTGATTATTGAAAAGGTGATAATAAAAATAAAGCATTAAAACTCCTGTCATCAGGACTTCATCCAGATACTTCTGTGTCATTTCACTCAGTTAGGAACCTTCCTACTCAAAAACAACTGTGGTCCAAACCCTTTAACCTCTTTCTGGCTGTGTAAACTCTCTAAAAAAAAAAGTCTGCTCCTGAATCACTGTGTTCTTGTTGTTTTGCTCTCTAGTTCATCTATGATGAGAAGGTGTGCTGGTGCGTACTGAAACTTACTGAACATTAAATATATGTATTAATAGAAATATTATATTATTTTTATTATTAATATTAAATGTGTTTCACATGTTTTATGTAACATGTGTGCACATTTGACACGTCGTTGCAGGTGGGAGTCTCTGGTCCTGATCCTCATGTACGCCATCTACATCCTCATCATGAAGTGAGTGTCACCATCAGATCATGAAACAACCAATCGGTTAGTGCTGTTTTCATACCTGATCTTTTCTGGTTGTCAGGTTCAATGGCAGAGCTCAGCGATACTTCAGCCGTCGACAGAAGAGCTCCAGGAACCTGGCCAACGGGTTGACAGGAAGCACCGACCTGGAGGACAACATCTCCTGTGACGCCACTGCAGTCCTGCTTAAGAAAGGTAATAAATAATGATGATGGATGGATGGATGGATGGATGGATGGATGGATGGATGGATGGATGGATGGATGGATGATGGATGGATGGATGGATGGATGGATGGATGGATGGATGGATGGTTATATGATGGATGGATGAATAGATGGATGGTTATATGATGGATGGATGGATGGTTATATGATGGATGGATGGATGGATGGATGAATAGATGGATGGTTATATGATGGATGGATGAATAGATGGATGGATGGATGGATGGATGGATGGTTATATGATGGATGGATGAATAGATGGATGGTTATATGATGGATGGATGGATGGATGGATGGTTATATGATGGATGGATGAATAGATGGATGGATGGATGGATGGATGGTTATATGATGGATGGATGAATAGATGGATGGTTATATGATGGATGGATGAATAGATGGATGGTTATATGATGGATGGATGAATAGATGGATGGATGGATGGATGGATGGTTATATGATGGATGGATGGATGGATGGATGGATGGTTATATGATGGATGGATGGATGGATGGATGGTTATATGATGGATGGATGGATGGATGGATGGATGGTTATATGATGGATGGATGGATGGATGGTTATATGATGGATGGATGGATGGATGGATGGATGGATGGATGGATGGATGGTTATATGATGGATGGATGGATGGATGGATGGATGGTTATATGATGGATGGATGGATGGATGGATGGATGGATGGATGGATGGATGGTTATATGATGGATGGATGGATGGATGGTTATATGATGGATGGATGGATGGATGGATGGTTATATGATGGATGGATGGATGGATGGATGGATGGTTATATGATGGATGGATGAATGGATGGTTATATGATGGATGGATGGATTGATGGATGGATGGATAGATGGATGGTTATATGATGGATGGATGGATGGATGGTTATATGATGGATGGATGGATGGATGGTTATATGATGAATGGATGGATGGATGGTTATATGATGGATGGATGGATGGATGGTTATATGATGGATGGATGGATGGATGGTTATATGATGGATGGATGGATGGATGGTTATATGATGGATGGATGGATGGATGGATGGATGGTTATATGATGGATGGATGGATGGATGGATGGATGGATGGTTATATGATGAATGGATGGATGGATGGGTGGTTATATGATGGATGGATGGATGGATGGATGGTTATATGATGGATGGATGGATGGATGGATGGATGGATGGATGGATGGATGGATGGATGGATGGATGGATGGATGGATGGATCTTTGATGCTTGGGTCTATCACGTATGTGAGGAACATGATCCAACGTTCCAGAAGTAGTTGATCTAGAAGCAAACTAAGCGTGATGGTGAAGCTGTGGGATGTTCCCCGCTTGTTTGTCTGCAGTGAACTTCCACTCGAAGCCGTCTGTGCTGATGGTGGACGAGCTGCTGTCCGCGTACCCTCACCAGCTGACGTTCTCTGAGGCCGGCATGAGGATCATGATTACCAGTCACTTCTCCCCCAGAACCCGCCTCACCATGGCCTCCCGCATGCTCATCAATGAGGTGCAGGTTTTATCTGTGTATGGTTGTGAGAAGTTGAGCATAGTATCTGTATCTGTTCTGGGTTCAGAGGGATAAATGTTGATTTTCCTTTGGATCTCAGACATCTGTCAGCTGCAGTTAAATCCCACCCTAAGAAAAACGTATTAGATATTTTTGTTATAATAACAGAAGCAACGTTTCCTGCTTCTGCCTCTATAAATGGCAGATCTGATCTTATCTGTGGTGATCTTTCAGAGGCAGAGACTCGTCAACACTACTGAGACTCGTGTCAACTGCATCACCAACGGCGACTCAGACTCTGTGGCCAAGGCACAGGGGAGGCGGAGCTTAGAGAACGGGATGGGTGGAGTTGAGCAGGGCCTGAACGGGAGGTCCAGGCTGCAGCGGCTGGAGTCCGGGAATGAGACAGAAACTGAAAATGAAGACAATGAGAACAACGAGAACGGTGAAGAAGGAGAGGGTGAAGAGGACAGGGCAGGTCCCCTGGTGCCCTTCAAAGTTCCCAGTAAGACACAGATCATATTAAATATCCGTGCCTGATCAATGGCGTACTAACTGTGTCCTCCTCTGTCCGCCAGCGGGGGGCTGTAAGAAGCTCAGGTGGCTGGTCATGTGGCCGCTGTCTCTCCTCCTCTTCTTCACTGTGCCCAACTGCTCGCAGCGCCGCTGGGAGAGATGGTTCATGGTCTCCTTCATCACAGCCACCATGTGGATTGCTGGTCTCTCGTACATCATGGTCTGGATGGTGAGTCCAACCTTCAGTCCGCATCATGCTGAAATCACGTTATGGCGTTTCTACCAGAAGAAATGGGGTTTCATCATAGTTTTTTATTAGATTGTTTTCCTTACCAACACGGACTAACAAACACTCAGTGGCACTCTGCCACTCCCACTCTCTATCAACCACCAATAAAAAGAATAAAAGAAGACCACCCAAAGAACTGGAGAAGGCCACCTAGAAAAACGAAATAAGCTTTCAGAGCTGAATATGGTTCTGAGTATTTTTTTAATGCTTTTGCCTATTTGACGGCGACGATGACCAATGAGTGAACACCTGAGCCTGAAGGGACATCAGGAGATCTTGGATGTCATCATCAGCCCAACAGTTCTCTCTCCATAAAAACAAACCCAGCATTGATGACTTTCTGAAGGATCATTAAAGATAAGATGAAGATGTCACCACGCACAAAACAACATGAAGGAGGACATCGGTGAGAAGGACATCGGTAACAGTCGGTGTCTTGATGGCTTCCTGTGTGGTTTCAGGTGACGGTGATCGGGTTTACTCTCGGCATCCCTGACGTCATCATGGGCATCACCTTCCTGGCCGCGGGCACCAGTGTCCCAGACTGCATGGCCAGCGTCATTGTGGCACGGCAAGGTAGCGTCATGCACACCCTACCCCTGTTCGTGAAGGAGTGGTCCTAACATTCCCTGACGGTGCTGTTCCCCCTTCCCCAGGTCTTGGAGACATGGCCATCTCCAACTCCATAGGCAGTAATGTGTTTGACATTCTGGTGGGCCTGGGCCTGCCCTGGACACTGCAGACCCTCTGCATTGACTACGGCTCCAACGTGAGTTCTTCTGGAGGAGATTCTGGAGATTTTGTGGACTCAAAATAAAGTAGAGATGTGTTTGTAGAGAATTAGACCACATCTGTTTGTCAACTATGTCTTTATCTGAAGTGGATTTATCCTCTGAAACTGAAACTTTACTCCATCTGTCTCTTCAGGTGCATCTAAACAGCAGAGGACTCATCTTCTCTGTTGGACTCTTGCTAGCTTCCGTGTTCTTCACAGTAAGTATCAGGTTTCTGGAGTTGGTTCCTCACCAGTCGGTCTGGAGTTCATCTGCAGGCCAAAAGATGTGGAAACACATTAAAACCAAATTAAGCAAATGCACACAAAATAAAACAAAAGTTTACAAATATTCAAGATAAAGACTTTAATTCCTCCAAGACCATCTGTAACATAACAAAACCGTAACGTAATTTATCCGTAACGTAACTAATCCGTAACGTAACTAATCTGTAACGTAACTAATCTGTAACGTAACTAATCTGTAACGTAACTAATCTGTAACGTAACTAATATGTAATGTAACTAATCTGTAACGTAACTAATCTGTAACGTAACTAATCTGTAACGTAACTCACCTGTAACGTAACTAATGTGTAACGTAACTCACCTGTAACGTAACTAATCTGTAGCGTAACTCACCTGTAACGTAACTAATCTGTAGCGTAACTCACCTGTAACGTAAGTAATCTGTAGCGTAACTCACCTGTAACGTAACTAATCTGTAGCGTAACTCACCTGTAACGTAACTCACCTGTAACGTAACTCACCTGTAACGTAACTCACCTGTAGCGTAACTCACCTGTAACGTAACTAATCTGTAGCGTAAGTCACCTGTAACGTAACTAATGTGTAACGTAACTCACCTGTAGCGTAACTCACCTGTAACGTAACTAATCTGTAGCGTAACTCACCTGTTACGTAACTCACCTGTAACGTAACTAATCTGTAGCGTAACTCACCTGTAACGTAACTAATGTGTAGCGTAACTCACCTGTAACGTAACTCACCTGTAGCGTAACTCACCTGTAACGTAACTCACCTGTAACGTAACTCACCTGTAACGTAACTAATCTGTAGCGTAACTCACCTGTAACGTAACTCACCTGTAACGTAACTAATGTGTAGCGTAACTCACCTGTAACATAACTCACCTGTAACGTAACTCACCTGTAACGTAACTCACCTGTAACGTAACTCACCTGTAACGTAACTCACCTGTAACGTAACTCACCTGTAACGTAACTCACCTGTAACGTAACTCACCTGTAACGTAACTAATCTGTAGCGTAACTCACCTGTAACGTAACTCACCTGTAACGTAACTAATGTGTAGCGTAACTCACCTGTAGCGTAACTCACCTGTAACGTAACTCACCTGTAACGTAACTAATGTGTAGCTGACTCACCTGTAACGTAACTAATGTGTAGCGTAACTCACCTGTAACGTAACTAATGTGTAGCGTAACTCACCTGTAACGTAACTCACCTGCAACGTAACTCACCTGTAACGTAACTCACCTGTAACGTAACTAATCTGTAGCGTAACTCACCTGTAACGTAACTCACCTGTAACGTAACTCACCTGCAACGTAACTCACCTGTAACGTAACTCACCTGTAACGTAACTAATGTGTAGCGTAACTCACCTGTAACGTAACTCACCTGTAACGTAACTCACCTGTAACGTAACTCACCTGTAACGTAACTAATCTGTAGCGTAACTCACCTGTAACGTAACTCACCTGTAACGTAACTAATGTGTAGCGTAACTCACCTGTAACGTAACTCACCTGTAGCGTAACTCACCTATAACGTAACTCACCTGTAACGTAACTCACCTGTAACGTAACTAATGTGTAGCGTAACTCACCTGTAACGTAACTCACCTGTAACGTAACTAATCTGTAGCGTAACTCACCTGTAACGTAACTCACCTGTAACGTAACTCACCTGTAACGTAACTCACCTGCAACGTAACTAATCTGTAGCGTAACTCACCTGTAACGTAACTCACCTGCAACGTAACTAATCTGTAACGTAACTCACCTGTAACGTAACTCACCTGTAACGTAACTAATCTGTAGCGTAACTCACCTGTAACGTAACTCACCTGTAACGTAACTCACCTGTAACGTAACTCACCTGTAACGTAACTCACCTGTAACGTAACTAATCTGTAGCGTAACTCACCTGTAACGTAACTCACCTGTAACGTAACTCACCTGTAACGTAACTCACCTGTAACGTAACTCACCTGTAACGTAACTCACCTGTAACGTAACTAATCTGTAGCGTAACTCACCTGTAACGTAACTCACCTGTAACGTAACTCACCTGTAACGTAACTCACCTGTAGCGTAACTCACCTGTAACGTAACTAATCTGTAGCGTAACTCACCTGTAACGTAACTAATCTGTAGCGTAACTCACCTGTAACGTAACTCACCTGTAACGTAACTAATGTGTAGCGTAACTCACCTGTAACGTAACTCACCTGTAGCGTAACTCACCTATAACGTAACTCACCTGTAACGTAACTCACCTGTAACGTAACTAATGTGTAGCGTAACTCACCTGTAACGTAACTCACCTGTAACGTAACTAATCTGTAGCGTAACTCACCTGTAACGTAACTCACCTGTAACGTAACTCACCTGTAACGTAACTCACCTGCAACGTAACTAATCTGTAGCGTAACTCACCTGTAACGTAACTCACCTGCAACGTAACTAATCTGTAACGTAACTCACCTGTAACGTAACTCACCTGTAACGTAACTAATCTGTAGCGTAACTCACCTGTAACGTAACTCACCTGTAACGTAACTCACCTGTAACGTAACTCACCTGTAACGTAACTCACCTGTAACGTAACTAATCTGTAGCGTAACTCACCTGTAACGTAACTCACCTGTAACGTAACTCACCTGTAACGTAACTCACCTGTAACGTAACTCACCTGTAACGTAACTCACCTGCAACGTAACTAATCTGTAGCGTAACTCACCTGTAACGTAACTCACCTGCAACGTAACTAATCTGTAACGTAACTCACCTGTAACGTAACTCACCTGTAACGTAACTAATCTGTAGCGTAACTCACCTGTAACGTAACTCACCTGTAACGTAACTCACCTGTAACGTAACTCACCTGTAACGTAACTCACCTGCAACGTAACTAATCTGTAGCGTAACTCACCTGTAACGTAACTCACCTGTAACGTAACTCACCTGTAACGTAACTCACCTGTAACGTAACTCACCTGCAACGTAACTAATCTGTAGCGTAACTCACCTGTAACGTAACTCACCTGCAACGTAACTAATCTGTAGCGTAACTCACCTGTAACGTAACTCACCTGCAACGTAACTAATCTGTAACGTAACTCACCTGTAACGTAACTCACCTGTAACGTAACTAATCTGTAGCGTAACTCACCTGTAACGTAACTCACCTGTAACGTAACTCACCTGTAACGTAACTCACCTGTAACGTAACTCACCTGTAACGTAACTCACCTGCAACGTAACTAATCTGTAGCGTAACTCACCTGTAACGTAACTCACCTGCAACGTAACTAATCTGTAGCGTAACTCACCTGTAACGTAACTCACCTGCAACGTAACTAATCTGTAACGTAACTCACCTGTAACGTAACTCACCTGTAACGTAACTCACCTGTAACGTAACTAATCTGTAGCGTAACTCACCTGTAACGTAACTCACCTGTAACGTAACTCACCTGTAACGTAACCATTTGACCAACAGAGGCTCTCTGAGGTTGGGTTGTTTGTAGAAGTTCCAGCTGTTAAAGCCACTTTGTGCAGCAGTACCGGTTCTTAGCTGCTGGCAGTACTGTTAATGAGGGGAGATGGTCGAGCATATCTCCTAAAACCACATTGTCCCAGCAGATGGGAACTTTGTTCTGATGCATGAACCTTCTTGTGGTCTGCTGCCTCCATGTGGTCAGCAGTGGCATGGTCATGCCGACTGGCTTTAAAGGATGAGATCCCTTGTTCTGTGGTGTTTTTTAACTTACGAATGACAAAAACAAGACTTTTAAGAGCCTGTCATAGTTCCAGATTTTAAAGGTGAAGAGGCTTGGTCAGCTGGGAGCTCTAGATGTTTAACTCTGGTTTGTGTTTTGTTCTGTCTGCAGGTTCTGGGTGTCCATTTAAACAAGTGGACTCTGGACCGGCGGCTGGGCTTGGTCTGCCTCGTCATGTATGCCATCTTTCTCTGCTTCTCCATCCTCATCGAGTTCAACGTTTTCCTTTTCGTCAACCTCCCCATGTGCCGAGACATCCACTGACCTCCCTCCTCCTCTGCCTCCTTGTCCTCATCTTCTTCTTCGAGGACTGTTAGAGGACTTCTCACCTAGCTTCTGGTTTCTCAGCACCTCAGAAACAAGTCCAACATTTTCTTCGATTTATCTTTGGTGCAGTATGGGGGAGGAGAGCACACCGCAGGTTTCTGGGTGTTTTTTTGGGATTGGACCGAAGGCGCTGAGAGGAAAACCAGCACCAGAGATCTCTGGCTGGTTGGCCGGAGCGATCGGGACCGTTTCAATGCCGACAGCCGTCGGCCAACAAGCTGCTATTGCAACTGACTGAAAGGAGAGAAGAGAGAAATCAGCGATTTTTAGCTGCGTTGTTTGTTACTATTTGTACACGTTTGGATTTAAGCACAGCATTAAGGTATTTTTAAGCCAAAACCTGCTTGGTCTGTATATATTTGAGGATTATTTAGGTACTAATATTAGCTCATACCTGGGAGTCTCTTATGCACATGTGGATCAAATGATCTGACGACGGCCAGGATGTTCTTAGTGTTTGGTCTTGAAGCGCTTCAGTTCAGCCCACGCTGCATGCTGTACCGCCACAGCTTTAGCTTTGCACTGACAGAGAAACTGTTGATATTTAGTCTGATCTTCGCTGTTTCCTTCCATCTCCCAGCAGATGTGGTCTTTAACGTTCCGTCATCAAGCGAAAGGGATCTTTGTGGAACTGACATCCAGCACTGTCACTTTATGGATTAGAGAGTTACTGCTTTTATCGTTCTGTTAAAACCTGTCTGCAGGTTTGCCAAACATGTTACTACTGAAGTGAAAGCTCCTGCAACTCCTGCAGCTGCAGCGGCTCCTGCGGCTCCTGCGGCTCCTGCGGCTCCTGCAGCTCCTGCAGCGGCTCCTGCAGCTCCTGCAGCGGCTCCTGCAGCTGCAGCGGCTCCTGCGGCTCCTGCGGCTCCTGCAGCTCCTGCAGCGGCTCCTGCAACTCCTGCAGCTGCAGCGGCTCCTGCGGCTCCTGCAGCGGCTCCTGCAGCTGCAGCGGCTCCTGCGGCTCCTGCGGCTCCTGCAGCTGCAGCGGCTCCTGCAGCTGCAGCGGCTCCTGCAGCTCCTGCGGCTCCTGCGGCTCCTGCAGCTGTAACGGCTCCTGCAGCTCCTGCAGCGGCTCCTGCAGCTCCTGCAGCGGCTCCTGCAGCTCCTGCAGCGGCTCCTGGAGCTCCTGCAGCGGCTCCTGCAGCTCCTGCAGCGGCTCCTGCGGCTCCTGCAGCTGCAGCGGCTCCTGCAGCTCCTGCGGCTCCTGCGGCTCCTGCAGCTGCAGCGGCTCCTGCAGCTGCAGCGGCTCCTGCAGCTCCTGCAGCGGCTCCTGCAGCTGCAGCGGCTCCTGCGGCTCCTGCGGCTCCTGCGGCTCCTGCGGCTCCTGCAGCTGCAGCAGCTCCTGCAGTTGCGGCTCCTGCAGCTCCTGCAGCTCTTGCAGCGGCTCCTGCGGCTCCTGCAGTGGCTCCTGTGGCTCCTGCGGCTCCTGCAGCTCCTGCGGCTCCTGCAGCTGTGGCTCCTGCAGCTCCTGCAGCTCTTGCAGCGGCTCCTGCGGCTCCTGCAGCAGCTCCTGCGGCTCCTGCAGCTCCTGCGGCTCCTGCAGCTGCGGCTCCTGCAGCTCTTGCAGCCGCAGCAGCTCCTGCGACTCCTGCAGGTGCAGCGGCTTTATATTAAAAAATGTGTTCTTTATCATTGAGCTGGGACGAACTCCCGCAGAACCCCAAAACCCTGAAAAAGAAGGAGCAAGTTGAGATGACGGACAGACGGACGGATGGACGGGTGGAACTGGCTCCAGCAGCTTCAGAAGTCTTCTGAGGAAGTTGGTGTCCTTTCCTTCAGTAGAGCTTTTTTTTGGACCAGAGGGTCTGGATCACATTCCGAATGATGGAATTGGCAGTGTTGGAGATTTTCACCCAGCATGCCTCTTAGCAGTTGTCGACCTGCTCGCTGGTTTTTAGTGGTCTTCAGCTTTGTAAGTTGATGTTGTTCCTCATCGCCTCCACTTTCTGATAACATCACCTACAGTTGACCTTGAAATATCCAAAATGTCCAAAAGTCCAAAATGGCCTAACGCTGTGATATCTCCAAGACCTGATGGTTCCTCATGTTCCTAACAGAGTTCTCGGTTCTCAGAGTGCAGGTTTACTCGTAGTTCCTAGAAGATCCAGATGTAGATCTGGAGGACGGGTCTTCTGCTACCAGGAACCATCACTATAGAACCAACTTCCAGTTTGGGTGAAGGAGGCTGACACCACC
The DNA here is from genome assembly GCA_014839995.1 of Xenentodon cancila. Classification (NCBI taxonomy): domain Eukaryota; kingdom Metazoa; phylum Chordata; class Actinopteri; order Beloniformes; family Belonidae; genus Xenentodon; species Xenentodon cancila. The sequence continues at coordinate 1,056,962 of CM026198.1, forward strand.
TCTACCTTTAAAACCAAACTTCAAACGTTTGTTCAGTAAAACATCTAGTTGGTGTAAACTTTAGTGTGTCAGGACCAGTAGTCACAGCTGCAGCTGCAGGACCAGACTAGAGCAGCTCATCTTCAACACAGCTTCATCTGGATCTGCTGCTGTAGACCTGCTGCAGGGGGACCCCAACATGATCCTCTAACCTGCAGGTCTGATTGAAACACCTGGATTCAGAAAAGAACAGGTGTACATGTAGTGTAGCTGTACGTTAAAATGTTCTGCATCAGTGTCATTATCTCCAAGGAAGTGTCAAACCAAAAACATCTATCCATCCGTCCATCCATCATCATCCTCCCTTCATGGCAGCAGGAGCCCAGAGGTCCCTCTCCCTGGTCTCCACTTCATCCAGGGGAGCACAGAGACATTCCCGGGCAGCTGAGAGATAATATTTCTGGGGTTTGGTGGATGGATGGAGGAATAATGTCTCTCAGCTGCCCTGTTATCCAGACCTGGGAAACAGACCAGATCACAGTCCAGACCAGATTGAAAAGGACTCATATGGTCTCTCACCCAGGTGTGTGTTACAGGGGCCCCACCTTGGATCCAGGGCTGGAGGAGGGACTTGTTTGTGAGGGTCTGGTGGTCGACCTCTACACCATGTGGCCCAGTTGGGCCTCGGCCAAACACAAACACTGGTGGCAGGGGCCCGCCACCTGTGGCCGGGGCCCGCCACCTGTGGCCGGGGCCCGCCACCTGTGGCCGGGGCCCGCCACCTGTGGCAGGGGCCCGCCACCTGTGGCCGGGGCCCGCCACCTGTGGCCGGGGCCCTAGGAGTCAGGTTTGATGAGCGGGCCCGCCACCTGTGGCAGCCACCTGTGGCAGGGGCCCGCCACCTGTGGCCGGGGCCCGCCACCTGTGGCCGGGGCCCGCCACCTGTGGCCGGGGCCCGCCACCTGTGGCCGGGGCCCGCCACCTGTGGCCGGGGCCCGCCACCTGTGGCAGGGGCCCGCCACCTGTGGCAGGGGCCCGCCACCTGTGGCAGGGGACCGCCACCTGTGGCCGGGGCCCGCCACCTGTGGCAGGGGCCCTAGGAATCAGGTTTGATGAGCGGATGATTAAAACACTGGCAGTTGGGAGTTCATGTGATATTTTGTGACTCTGGTGGCTTTCCATTCAGCAAACATGTTGCCTGTAGGTGTGAAAACTGTTTCAGTTTTGTGGAACATTTCTGTGTTAATCTCAGAAAATCCACCTCATGAGAGTGCAACACTTTTGTTGTGATATTTATGAGTTAGTTTTTGTATAATTTATGTGTTTATTTAAGGTGTAGTTCTGGTTTGTTCAGTTTCAAGGGTAACGGAAACTCACCTACTGTTATGTCTTAAAGCCAAAAGTATTTTTAGAGTAGGAGTCGTAGATTTGTGTGTGCGCGTGGAGGACAACCAAGGACGCCGCTGTCACCGGGAAGACATAATCATGATTTATTTATGAATGAGCTCATTCAGAGATGGTGTCTGACCGGAGTGCAGCCCTGCGACGTCGTACTGTACCTGCCGCGTCATCCACCTGCTGGAAACGGACCTGATGTTTATATGTAAGAATAGAACTTGATCATTAATACGTTTTGTATAGTTTAGTTTCAACGCGGCACATTTGGACAGAAAAATGAAATTCTGAGCATGTCATTGGTCCATGTCTGTAAATCCCCTTGTGTGTTAAGTTAGAGATGAGATGACAGTTTAAGGTTTATTCCCAGAGACAAACAAAGAAGACATCCATGGCGATCGCGCCCATCAAGCGTTAGAGTGCTGCTTGAAGTTGCGCCGTCCCTGCAAACACACAAAAACACACACAAACACACACACACACAAACACACACACACTCACACACACACACAAACACTCACACACAAACACACACACACACACACACACAAACAGGGGAGTGGTGGCCTAGTGCTGGGCTTGGGCGTGGAGGACCCAGGTTCAAGCCCAGGGCTGCCCACAATGGTAAATCACTGGGGGCCCCTGAGCAAGGCCCTTAACTCCCAGTTGCTCCCCGGGGCGCTGGTTCTAGCAGCCCACTGCTCACTAGTGAAACTAGTTGATGGGTTAAAAGCAGAGACTCATTTCGGTGCATCGTACATACAGCGTGTGCACGATGTCCACACTGACAAGAAAGAAAGGAAAAAAAAAAAAAAAAACACACACACACAAACACTCACACACACAAACACACACACATACACACTCACACGCGCACACAAACACACACACATACACTCTCACACACACACCGCCAGCATTGTCGCCACTCTGTTTCAGCATGTGTGTAAACTCAGTTCTGGTTATTTATTCATGATGTCAGAGTCCTCGTTAGACTTTCTGATTCACCGGGGGGCTGGTGGAGGTGTTGGTGTTCCTCCGACAGCCACCGGAGGGAGACGTGGAGCTGGATTCAGCTTCCCCTCGCTCAGTAGCTGAGTTTTCAGGTAAGACTGGTCGGCGCGCATGCCTCTGCGATTATTCGCATTAATTTTGTGTAATTTTAGGGCATTTCTGAGATGGAGCAGGCACTGACTGGCCTGACGTAACTGTACATACCAGGAGGAATATGCTACTTTAAACTCAGACCACCAGTTATCTCTACAGATTATCTAGAATGTAGGCCTACACAAGTTAGTTCCAGACTAATTATCGGTATTTGATGCTCATGTCTTTTTGAATTGTTTGTAAATCCTTATTTTTGTTGAAGACCTCTGAACAGAACTCACAGGTCTTCTGGCAATAAACCGATTTACATACGACAAGCGTCTCCACACGTCTCTGACTGTAACCTTGTTTGGACCGAAAGTCCAAATGAACAGTGATCTCCTGATTTGGTAGTTTTGTGCAACAGCTGGTACCTTCTCTATTAATCCTGTTTATTTCTGTGTAAAAATCTAAATAAAAATCATCTGGTCGTAGTGAGTATTCGTATTAGACAAACACAACCTCAAATGAACAGTATATAAAGGTTTTATTCACCTTTTTTGTTAAAAAGTAAACATTAAGCCCCAAAAATCAAGGTGGGAACTAACACGAGGGCAGTACGTCCTCCGGTCCGGACGGAACCGCTGACTGGAAACGGGTCTGGACTGACCCTCTTTGCTGCTGAAACGCAGCTAGAACTGCTGATCTTCGGTTCCTGGTGAACTGATCATCAGCAGGTGAGCAGACCTCTCAGAGCAGATGTCTCAGCAGTTTGTAACATTCAGGGTAAGACATCAGCGATGAATTAGAGAATCAACTGTTGCTGCCCTTTGATATGGAAACGGTTATAAAACTATTTCCAGACTATTTGGAGTTTAATGGTTGAGAAAGGTTGTTCCCAAAAGGAAAATGTTCAAGACAGTCATCTATGTTCTTACACAAAGAAATCCAGGAATATTTATCCCAAAGTCAGAGCGTACAATCCTCAGAGAAACAAATCAACAGGCGTCTTCAGGCCTCCTTGAACATGTTAGATGTTCAATCCAGACGAAACCAAAGTGGAGATGTTTGGGGAGGAGAATATAATATAATATACATTGGTGCCCATATACAATCAATAAAATATAAAATGGGGAGACAATTATAACCAGTCATAAAAACAATAACGATGTTAGTAATTATCATCATTACTGCCACCAACATCTTCGCCACGTCGGATCGTCCCAGTTGCCTCCAAACTCGCTGGCTCCGGCTGTAACCCCCCACCAGGGGGGACCAGCCCAGGAGGGACCCGCTGCCACGGGGGCCCGCATCTCTCCAATGCTGCACCATTGCCAACCAGAGGCCCGGTCTACACACCAGAACCACCAGCTGAGGCACACCCGGACCTTCCAAAGTCGCGGAAGGTCCCCGCCACAGCGGCAGGCCCCAGAGATGATTCATGTCTAATAAAGGTCTGAGCTTCAAAGGGAGGAGTTTATGGACTTTTAATAAAGAATAGCCCGCCCCGGTGTTGCATGTTTTGTTAGGTTTAGTCCTGGCGGCATTTCCAAACTGACATGCTCACGAAAGCAGCACCATGATCAAAAGGCTTCGGTGAGACCTGATAAAAAAAAGATGAATGTAAATAGAAGTCCCAACATCCTGAATCTACAATAAACCTGCTCTAACAATCCTGCTCCACAGCAAAGTCCAGATATGCAGGAGAAGTCCAGGAGCCAACGGTGCATCTTCTGAGGTGAAGCCATGTCCACACGTCCAGATGTCCACCCCTTCACCCCTTCACCCCTCCATGTGTCCACTCCTTCACCCCTTCACCCCTTCACCCCTCCATGTGTCCACTCCTTCACCCCTTCACCCCTCCATGTGTCCACTCCTTCACTCCTTCACTCCTTCACTCCTCCACTCCTCCATGCTTCCACTTCTTCACTCCTTCACCCCTTCACTCCTCCACTCTTCCATGCTTCCACTCCTCCACTCGTCCATGCGTCCACCCCTCCACCCCTTCACTCCTTCACTCTTCCACCCCTTCGACCCTTCACCCCTTCACCCCTTCACTCCTCCACTCCTCCATGTGTCCACTCCTTCACTCCTTCACTCCTTCACTCCTCCACTCCTCCATGCTTCCACTCCTTCACTCCTTCACCCCTTCACTCCTCCACTCTTCCATGCTTCCACTCCTCCACTCGTCCATGCGTCCACCCCTTCACCCCTTCACTCCTTCACTCTTCCACCCCTTCGACCCTTCACCCCTTCACCCCTTCACTCCTCCACTCCTCCATGCTTCCACTTTTTCACTCCTTCATGCTTCCACTTTTTCACTCCTCCATGCTTCCACTCCTTCACTCTTCCACCCCTTCGACCCTTCACTCTTTCAGCAGTGGGCGTGTCCATGTGCTAAATACCACATAGTTACAGTATTGTTATATGTTAGTGTGGCTGGTTTTGGCCAGTCGGATCTCCGGACAGGTTCCCTACATCAACATGCGACTTTTCACCTGGAAGAACATTAACTTGACGTCGTTCTGAGTCTGATCTGTGACTCCTGACATTAGTGGAACCACTGAACTCTAAACCTCCAACGGTTCTTCAGCCAATCAGAGGGCGGTGTCATTTTACGGCCCGCCTCCTCGCGGTCCTCGTCCCCGCCCCCTGGCGTCTTTGTCCGGTTGCTGTAAACATGTAAGCGACGAGGAAAAACTGGAACAAATAGATTTTCCATGATGGACACGAGCGCAGAAGAAGAAGAACAGGTGAAAGCGGCGACTCGCAGGTGAGTGACGTTTTTCTGTCTGCTCACCAAACGAGCTGCACGTTTCCGGCTTTTCCAGCAGAAAATGACGATTTTCCCAGACTTGTCTGGCTGATGAGACTCGGCTCCAGAGACGCAGGAGGAGACGTTTGTTTCTTGTTTGTTGTTGTGGCTGTTTCCCACCAAAACTCTCGCGAATAAAGCTGAGGTTTCACCTGCTTTCGTTTGATCCCGTCTGAAACATTTCGCAGCGCTGCCGTGCGCGCAGACGTTTGAGACACTTCAAAGCTCTGGACTTAGTTTGAGATTCGACTTTGGTGTGATAGAACCCAGGCCGACCCGGTCCTGCGCTTAGTGGCCACTATTCAGAAAGTTCAGTAAAAGTAATCGGCCCTAAGGCGCATTTATATTATCTTATATTTTCTCCTTGGCGAAAGGAAAAAGCCACCAAAACACAAATCGGTGCCGTTAAAGGCTCTGAGTTTCTTCCAGGTGCTGCCAAACAGCTGATCACCAGCAGGTGTCCGGACCTTTATAAAAGCACACATGTGGTTTGCTGGTCCGGGTGTGTGTTAACACAACGCCAACAGTGAAAGACATCGTCAGCAATGGTCTTGGAGAACTAAAAGATGCTACAAATCAGTCTGGACATGGCAATAAAAATATACTTTAAACTTTTTGGAGTTGAATGTTCTACAGTGAAAAGGATTATTGGTAAGTAGCACATTTACTCCAAGATCAGACCATGACCAGAATCCTGATCACACTGACCCAGGAGCTCCATCTCAGAGTCTACTGACCTCACTGATCACGTCAGATGTTAAAGTCCATGACATCACAATTAGAAGAAGACTGAACCAGGATGGTTTGTTCATGGACGGATGAAACACCTCAGGCCACTGTGAAGCACGGTGGTGGAGGGATGATGGTCTGGACCTGGACACCTGTCGGTGTGTTTGCTGCCCTGCTGCAGGTTCCTGTGAAAGCGTGGCCACAGGGACAGTTTATTCTCGCACCATCTCCACATCTCCAAACCGAGCCTTTTTAAATTCTGTCCTGAAGCTGCAGCAAGTTGTTTTCATCTCCAAGTCTGTGTGACGCAGAGAAAAACATCAGAATCAACACTCCAAACAACCTCCAGCCAGCTTCATAACCCAAATCTGATGAGCTGCAGCTTATTTTTCTCACTTAAATGCCTTTCTGCTGATTCATTTCCCTGTAGCAGGATGTAACCGGAGCTCTTTGTGCCAAACCCCTCCGTTTTGCTGTGGAGCTAATCTCTCCAACAGATTCCAGGGAGGCTTAACCGGCCAAGCTGGCCTCTTTATTCTCCTTATAAACATCAGCAGACCTGCAGAGGAGGAGGAAATGTTCAAGTTCAGACACGATTCGGGGCTGGAAGTATGCCGGAAGGAGCCGTCACGGCAGTCGTCACAGGAGTCGGCAGTCTGTGATGTCACAGGATCCTGCAAACTAGGACCGCCCACTGAGCGACAGCATACCACTAACTTTTAGTTGTACTCACTTCAGACAGCCAAAACGTCAAAACCCACAAAATGTAGACTGAACTTCATGGCCAAATATTAGGTCCGCCGCTTCACATCCGTTTTTCTGTGGTCCGTTATTCATTTAACAACATTGAAGCAAAAAGCAAAATTATGTGGGTAAATCAAAGTACCCCGTTGATTTGGGCGCTTATAGATCCACCTTCAGCAACAATAACATGCAGCTTCTTTAACTTCATCAGTCTTTCTGGTGCTTTTGAAGAAAGTTTGGTCCAACAGGTCTGGACTTGGACCAGGTACTTTTATTTTTTATTCTGGTGTCGATCTGCTGCTGTGTTTGGGATCATTTCCTGTCACATGACCCAGTGTCAGACAGATGTCCTCACATTTGCCACTGCAATGTTCTGGTCTACAGAGGAGCTCATGGTCCACTCAACGAGGTGTCCAGATCCAGACCGTCATCCCTCCACCACCGTGCTTCACAGTGGGTCTGAGGTGTTTCTGCTGAGCAAACATGGTTCTGGACATGAAGACCAAGCATCTCCACTCTGGTCTCATGTGTCCAGAGGACGTTGTTCCAGAAGTTTGCTGGTTTGTTCAGATGCATTCTTCCATGTTCTTCTTAGACAGAAGTTTTCTCCAAGAAACTCTTCCAAACAAGTTGTTCTGGTCCTGTCTTCTGGCGGCAGGAATCACAGGTTGTCTCTTGGAAAAACCCTTTGACTCCTGGCCTCCAGCTGCGACACTTCATTCCGTCCGTTCCAGGTTCAGATGTGGCCTCTGGAGGTCCACTTAATCTGTAATGTGTAAGTGGAGCTTGGACAGACTCATCCGTCCATCCTGAAGACCCGCCAAGGTCTCTCTGATCGGCCGGGTATGAAAACAATCTCTTCTCTGCTCCGATAAACTCTAATAGTCTAAGAAGGTTGTTTGAGTATTCGGAGTAGTTTCTAGTGTCATCCTTCTTCTGTGGTGTAAAATAAACCCGGATGTTTGGGAATGTAGAAAGCCCCTGATTCAGACTCCTCCATGCTCCGGTTCCAGTCCAAGACTGATGTCAACAAGCGGACTTTTGGATGTTTGAGCAATCATTTTTTCTCACAGAGGCAAATTTAAATGAAATCGGTTTGGCTGCAGGTTTTAAACGGTGCAGCGCGGCGGGAGCTGAAGCTCATAGATTTAGGTTTTCCACAACCAAAATGTGGCTGCTGGTATCAGACTGACATTAATTCATAAAGAAGAGCCCGACGAGAAACACAACCAGGTGGGGACGTTCTCGTTACCGCTTCTGCAGGGTCCCACTGTAGGTTTCAGCCCGGTGCTGCTGATCTTCAGCCTGATCATCAGCAGAGTTCCTGTCGCTGAAGGAACCATCCGCTGAGGGTTCCTGCCGCTGAAGGAACCATCCGCTGAGGGTTCCTGCCGCTGAAGGAACCATCCGCTGAGGGTTCCTGCCGCTGAAGGAACCATCCGCTGAGGGTTCCTGCCGCTGAAGGAACCATCCGCTGAGGGTTCCTGCCGCTGAAGGAACCATCCGCTGAGGGTTCCTGCCGCTGAAGGAACCATCCGCTGAGGGTTCCTGCCGCTGATGGTGCATGTACAAGCTGCAGTATCATGGAGGTTCTTGGTAAGTTCTTGGCTGTGAGTGATCAGCAACAACAAAGACATCTTGGACTGGTGGGTTCAGCTGCACTCACCCAGAACCTCTGACCCAAACGGATGTCTGAGCAGCTCTGCTGCAGCTCTCAGATGTTCTCAGCTGTTAACACAATCCTGAACTTTGGTTTGAGCGTGCTCTGTTTGTCCCGCTGCTTCCTGTGGACTCCCTCAGCATCATCTAGTTTTCCTCGGCGTAAAACCAGACCCTGGTGTGGGAGTTTTTATCTGCGGGCGGCTACGGCGGCGGTGGCGCCGGAACGCTCAGATAACAAAGTAGCTTTTCAACCTGTGGCGACAGTTTAGAAGAAGCCCAGCCAGATGTCTTTAAGTTCCTGTAGATGTGAAGACCATTCAGCATGATCCCACCTCGTCTCTCCCACATCGTCTCTTCCTCCCTGTCTCTCCCTCCTCGTCTCTCCCTCCTCGTCTCTCCCTCCTCGTCTCTCCCTCCTCGTCTCTCCCACCTCGTCTCTCCCTCCTCGTCTCTCCCTCCTCGTCTCTCCCACCTCGTCTCTCCCTCCTCGTCTCTTCCCACCTCGTCTCTCCCTCCTCGTCTCTCCCACCTCGTCTCTCCCTCCTCGTCTCTCCCACCTCGTCTCTCCCTCCTCGTCTCCCACATCGTCTCTTCCCACCTCGTCTCTCCCTCCTCGTCTCTCCCACCTCGTCTCTCCCACCTCGTCTCCCACATCGTCTCTTCCCACCTCGTCTCTCCCTCCTCGTCTCTCCCACCTCGTCTCTCCCACCTCGTCTCCCACATCGTCTCTTCCCACCTCGTCTCTCCCACCTCGTCTCTCCCTCCTCGTCTCTCCCTCCTCGTCTCTCCCTCCCTGTCTCTTCCCACCTCGTCTCTCCCTCCTCGTCTCTCCCACCTCGTCTCTCCCACCTCGTCTCTCCCACCTCGTCTCTTCCTCCTCGTCTCTTCCTCCTCGTCTCTTCCCTCCTCGTCTCTTCCCTCCTCGTCTCTTCCCACCTCGTCTCTCCCTCCTCGTCTCTCCCACCTCGTCTCTTCCTCCTCGTCTCTTCCCTCCTCGTCTCTTCCCACCTCGTCTCTTCCCACCTCGTCTCTTCCCACCTCGTCTCTTCCCTCCTCGTCTCTTCCCACCTCGTCTCTTCCCACCTCGTCTCTCCCACCTCGTCTCTCCCACCTCGTCTCTCCCACCTCGTCTCTTCCTCCTCGTCTCTTCCCTCCTCGTCTCTTCCCTCCTCGTCTCTTCCCACCTCGTCTCTTCCCACCTCGTCTCTTCCCACATCGTCTCTTCCCACCTCGTCTCTTCCCACCTCGTCTCTTCCCACCTCGTCTCTCCCACCTCGTCTCTCCCACCTCGTCTCTCCCTCCTCGTCTCTCCCTCCTCGTCTCTCCCACCTCGTCTCTCCCACCTCGTCTCTCCCACATCGTCTCTTCCCACCTCGTCTCTCCCTCCTCGTCTCTCCCACCTCGTCTCTCCCACCTCGTCTCCCACATCGTCTCTTCCCACCTCGTCTCTCCCACCTCGTCTCTCCCTCCTCGTCTCTCCCTCCTCGTCTCTCCCTCCCTGTCTCTCCCACCTCGTCTCTCCCTCCTCGTCTCTCCCACCTCGTCTCTCCCACCTCGTCTCTCCCACCTCGTCTCTTCCTCCTCGTCTCTTCCTCCTCGTCTCTTCCCTCCTCGTCTCTTCCCTCCTCGTCTCTTCCCACCTCGTCTCTCCCACCTCGTCTCTCCCCACCTCGTCTCTTCCCACCTCGTCTCTCCCACCTCGTCTCTCCCACCTCGTCTCTCCCACCTCGTCTCTCCCACCTCGTCTCTCCCACCTCGTCTCTCCCACCTCGTCTCTTCCTCCTCGTCTCTTCCCTCCTCGTCTCTTCCCTCCTCGTCTCTTCCCACCTCGTCTCTTCCCACCTCGTCTCTCCCACCTCGTCTCTCCCACCTCGTCTCTCCCTCCTCGTCTCTCCCACCTCGTCTCTTCCTCCTCGTCTCTTCCTCCTCGTCTCTCCCACCTCGTCTCTCCCACCTCGTCTCTCCCTCCTCGTCTCTCCCACCTCGTCTCTTCCCACCTCGTCTCTCCCACCTCGTCTCTCCCTCCTCGTCTCTCCCTCCTCGTCTCTTCCCACCTCGTCTCTTCCCACCTCGTCTCTCCCACCTCGTCTCTCCCACCTCGTCTCTCCCTCCTCGTCTCTCCCCTCCTCGTCTCTCCCTCCTCGTCTCTCCCACCTTGTCTCCTACTTTGTCTCTCCCACCTCGTCTCTCCCACCTCGTCTCTCCCACCTCGTCTCTCCCACCTCGTCTCTCCCACCTTGTCTCCTACTTTGTCTCTCCCACCTCGTCTCTCCCCTCCTCGTCTCTCCCTCCTCGTCTCTCCCCTCCTCGTCTCTCCCTCCTCGTCTCTCCCACCTTGTCTCCTACTTTGTCTCTCCCACCTCGTCTCTCCCACCTCGTCTCTCCCACCTCGTCTCTCCCACCTCGTCTCTCCCTCCTCGTCTCTCCCCTCCTCGTCTCTCCCACCTCGTCTCTTCCCACCTCGTCTCTCCCACCTCGTCTCTTCCCACCTCGTCTCTTCCCACCTCGTCTCTTCCCACCTCGTCTCTTCCCTCCTCGTCTCTTCCCACCTCGTCTCTCCCACCTCGTCTCTCCCTCCTCGTCTCTCCCCTCCTCGTCTCTCCCACCTCGTCTCTCCCACCTCGTCTCTCCCACCTCGTCTCTTCCCACCTCGTCTCTTCCCTCCTCGTCTCTTCCCACCTCGTCTCTCCCTCCTCGTCTCTCCCACCTCGTCTCTCCCACCTCGTCTCTTCCCACCTCGTCTCTTCCCACCTCGTCTCTTCCCACCTCGTCTCTTCCCACCTCGTCTCTCCCACCTCGTCTCTTCCCACCTCGTCTCTTCCCACCTCGTCTCTTCCCACCTCGTCTCTTCCCTCCTCGTCTCTCCCCTCCTCGTCTCTCCCTCCTCGTCTCTCCCCTCCTCGTCTCTCCCACCTCGTCTCTTCCCACCTCGTCTCTCCCACCTCGTCTCTTCCCACCTCGTCTCTCCCAGGCTCCAGCAGTGGGGGTGGAGAGATGAGAAGCTGTTCTGCTTATGATGACTGTGATGTTCTGCCAGGAAGTTCTGGTCTCATAGTTTCAGCCCGGGTGGAGGATCAGAGCAAACACAGAAGGACGGAGGACTACAGACTGAAAGATAACAAAAGACAAATCTTAGACAAGGATAAACTGAAAGAAAAAAGTGGACAAACTTTGAAGTTTTTTAAAACTTTGCATCAAGGACTTGACTGTTTCTGGAAGGTTTATGATGGGTGGGGAGGGAAGACAGCTGTGCGGTCCAGGAGGCGGTCCGAGACGGAAATTAATCATCAGGACATGGGAACGGAATATGAGGTGCAGGACAGTAAAAAACAAACAGAGACACAGGTAATAAGAGGACAAAGTCTAGGCTAGAAAATGACAAATAACCGAGGCTTTTATCCGGCGTCAGGAGACTCTGCAGGGAGTTTGAGACTTGCAGCTCCTCCGGGACGCCGACCGCGGCTGCAGCAGGCATTTCCTCCGGCTGCACGCTGCTAGATATCTCAACTGAAGTGTGTCTGTGACCCTCAGAGCTCCAGCCTCGACGGACGCCGTCCCAGACCTGCAAGAGCCCCGTGGATGGGAGGACGCCATGGCCTCCAAGGAACTGGACCACAACCCCCCCTGTGGCCTCACCAACCGGAGCGGCAGCTTCTTTAAGGTCAGGACTGAGGTCGCTGGGTGAGTACGTGGTCAGAGGACTGGGAAAACACCACTTCCTGCTCATGAAGTGTTTGTGTGACTCAGTACTTCGTGTTGAGAGGAGGAACCACAAATCCACCACGTTTTTGTTGCATTTAGTAAAACAACGTTGGCGCAGGATTTTCTGCTGCTGTTCCCGTCACTCCAAACGTCTCACCGTTTAGTTTAGAGACAAATGAGTAGACGTAAAGTAAAGCGCAGTTAGCCAAGCTAAAGCAGCTAACTGTGATTGGCAGGTGGGCGTGTCTCCGCTAGCTGACACGTCAGTTGGTTCCGTTCATTTACGATATGACGTGTGCAGTAAAACGAGGCTTCGCAAGCACTTTTTTAGAAAACCTAAGTGACATCGCAGGGGGCGTGTCCAGTTCTTCCTCTGCCATCTGCGGTCCGACGGACGTCTCGTATCTCATCGGTTCTGGAGATGAACCCTGGCCGCTGCGTTTGTTGGAAGCTACTCAGAAACTGTCAGGAGTCACGAACTCCCTTTCATCGCGCTTCTCCCCTCGGTCCCCTCGGTCTCCTCGGTCTCCTCGGTCTCCTCGGTCTCCTCGGTCGAACGATGGAAAGACTCCGTCCTCATTCGGGTTTAAAATCACACGCTGAACTCCTGCATGATGCTGCGATGAGCAGAGCAGCAGGAATCCCAAACTTGAGTCACGTGGGGCCGAAACGCCTCTGGTTGTACATCGGGAACACGGCGACGGTTCCCCTCACAGAACATCTGGACTGTGTTTACTACGTCATGTGACTTGGAGATGTGAAAAAAGGGATTTTTTAGTGCAGTTTGCTTTCTTGATTCTCCGGCTCACCGGTGCTTCAGAACGTCTTGGCAGTATATTTTAAATGTTTCTAAACGTGATTTTCTGGCATTTCCATTGGTCTGGATCCAGACCCCGGTGGTGGATGGAGGCACTGCAGGTCTGGATCCAGACCCCGGTGGTGGATGGAGACACTGCAGGTCTGGATCCAGACCCCGGTGGTGGATGGAGACACTGCAGGTCTGGATCCAGACCCCGGTGGTGGATGGAGACACTGCAGGTCTGGATCCAGACCCCGGTGGTGGATGGAGACACTGCAGGTCTGGATCCAGACCCCGGTGGTGGATGGAGGAACTGCAGGTCTGGATCCAGACCCCGGTGTTGGATGGAGGAACTGCAGGTCTGGATCCAGACCCCGGTGGTGGATGGAGGAACTGCAGGTCTGGATCCAGACCCCGGTGGTGGATGGAGGAACTGCAGGTCTGGATCCAGACCCCGGTGGTGGATGGAGGAACTGCAGGTCTGGATCCAGACCCCGGTGATGGATGGAGGAACTCCAGGTCTGGATCCAGACCCCGGTGGTCGGGGGAGGAACTCCAGGTCTGGATCCATACCCCGGTGGTCGGGGGGAGGAACTCCTGGTCTGGATCTATACCCCGGTGGTCGGGGGAGGAACTGCAGGTCTGGATCCAGACCCCGGTGGTCGGGGGGAGAGAAACTGCAGGTCTGGATCCAGACCCGGTGGTGGATGGAAGAACTGCAGGTCTGTATCCAGACCCCGGTGGTGGATGGAGGAACTGCAGGTCTGGATCCAGACCCCGGTGGTGGATAAAGGAACTGCAGGTCTGGATCCAGACCCCGGTGGTCGGGGGGGAGGAACTCCAGGTCTGGATCCATACCCCGGTGGTCGGGGGGAGGAACTCCTGGTCTGGATCTATACCCCGGTGGTCGGGGGGAGGAACTGCAGGTCTGGATCCAGACCCCGGTGGTCGGGGGAGGAACTGCAGGTCTGGATCCAGACCCGGTGGTGGATGGAAGAACTGCAGGTCTGTATCCAGACCCCGGTGGTGGATGGGAGGAACTGCAGGTCTGGATCCAGACCCGGTGGTGGATAAAGGAACTGCAGGTCTGGATCCAGACCCCGGTGGTCGGGGGAGGAACTGCAGGTCTGGATCCAGACCCGGTGGTCAATGGCGGAACTCCAGGTCTGGATCCAGACCCCGGTGGTCGGGGGAGGAACTCCAGGTCTGGATCCATACCCCGGTGGTCGGGGAAGGAACTCCAGGTCTGGATCCAGACCCCGGTGGTCGGGGGGAGGAACTCCAGGTATGGATCCAGACCCCGGTGGTCGGGGGAGGAAACTCCAGGTCTGGATCCAGACCCCGGTGGTCGGGGGAGGAACTGCAGGTCTGGATCCAGACCCCGGTGGTCGGTGGAGGCACTGCAGGGTCTGGATCCAGACCCCGGTGTCGGTGGAGGCACTGCAGGTCTGGATCCAGACCCCGGTGGTGGATGGAGGAACTGCAGGTCTGGATCCAGACCCCGGTGGTCGGGGGAGGAACTGCAGGTCTGGATCCAGACCCGGTGTCGGTGGAGGCACTGCAGGTCTGGATCCAGACCCCGGTGGTGGATGGAGGAACTGCAGGTCTGGATCCAGACCCCGGTGGTGGATGGAGGAACTGCAGGTCAGGATCCAGACCCCGGTCGTCGGGGGAGGAACTGCAGGTCTGGATCCAGACCCCGGTGGTCGGGGGAGGAACTGCAGGTCTGGATCCAGACCCCGGTGGTCGGGGGAGGAACTGCAGGTCTGGATCCAGACCCCGGTGGTCGGGGGGAGGAACTGCAGGTCTGGATCCAGACCCCGGTGGTCGGGGGGGTGGAACTGCAGGTCTGGATCCAGACCCCGGTGGTGGATGGAGGAATTGCAGGTCTGGATTCAGACCCCGGTGGTGGATGGAGGAACTGCAGGTCTGGATCCAGACCCCGGTGGTCGGTGGAGGAACTGCAGGTCTGGATCCAGACCCCGGTGGTCGGTGGAGGAACTGCAGGTCTGGATCCATACCCCGGTGGTCGGGGGAGGAACTGCAGGTCTGGATCCAGACCCGGTGGTCGGGGGAGGAACTCCAGGTCTGGATCCATACCCGGTGGTCGGTGGAGGCACTGCAGACCCCGGTGGTGGATGGAGGAACTGCAGGTCTGGATCCAGACCCCGGTGGTGGATGGAGGAACTGCTGGTGCTTGAGGCGGAAAAGAGTTCCTGGGCAGCAGGTTTCCTACAGTTCATCAGGTCTGGTAGAAAACCAGCTCCAAGCTCAAGTCTCACTCTGAAACAGGGAGACAAAGTCGCGCTGCAATTATCCTCTGCAGCTTTTTCCGCCCTCACCGATCCTGTGAAGTCAGTCTGCACACGTCTGCGTTTTCAAACCAAACACATAGTTTCCCTCTGACTGCATCCGTGACTGCAGCAGCAGCAGCGGTCCATGCAGAGGATCGCTTACCTCCTCACAGCTGCGAGGAGCTGAAAACCCTCTCCTGGGTGTTTGTGGACAAGATCAGGTCTGTTAACTCGGGCTTCTGAGGAGACCGAAGACAGGGGAGTGGAAAGGAACCCAGATGAATGGTGCTCATAAACGTCAGTGAAACACAAACATTTGTTACTGAGACTTCCCTGGATATCGGAGCTTTTCCTCTGAGAGTCCTCCGCCGCTCCAGGCTCGTGGCCCACATCCAGTCATTTCACAACTGCTGACCTTCATGCTGGAGCTCAGGAATTTCCCACATCTCCCCCACCGGTGGTGCCTGTCCTTTTTTATTCATACCAGTCTCCTAACAACAGGGTTAGGTTTTCCTTTTTCCATCCAAGGACAAATAAACATCTGAGGCGCTGCAGCCAAAATGAGCAGCTGCTAATGACGGCGTGTAACCTGGCTCCGCGTGAAACGTTTCCGCGGAAAAAAGTTGGTCCAACAACAAGGAGCTGTTTTTACCATACCAGCAGTTATTTAACACAAATAAACAATACAAAGTACCCCCACTGCTTCGGAGGATTGAAGAGCCCCAGTCAGGAGCTGCTCAGCTGATCGTCAGCATTGATCGTGTATGATTGTGTTTGTACGTAAAACACAGCATATGGTTTTATGAGAAGTGGGAACCATTGCATGGTGTTTATTCGTATTTTACAACAAATGTTGGGGCTGTATTAAAGGGAGAAGCCTTCAAGTTCAAGTCTGTTTTGTAGTTTTAAACTGACATTTCATCTGCTTTTAAGACTCAGTTGGGGAGTTCAGTTCAGGGAAATGTGACGGTTTGTTGGGAGCGCTGGTTGCATTTCTGCAGCTCAGACCCTCAGAGCTTCTTGACTCGGCTCTAACGTCCTCATCAGCTCCTGTTGTTGGAGGAGTTCGTACCTGACTTACAGCTTTTGGGGTTTCTGGTTTGTAGAACTGGCTCCACTTAGTCCTGCGAGGAGGGGGGGTGTTCAGGCTCTGTGGTGACTGTGGTCTGGACAGGTCCCAGCTGTTACAGGAGTGTTTGGGAAAGGCTTCCCCCCGGTGGTTGAAATGTGGAGTGCAGGTCTGTTTCAACAACATTTGATCAGTAATTGCAAATCTGAAACGAGCGTCAGTCTGCAGAGGGAGGCGGGGCGTCGCTGAGTTCTCATTGGCCACAGATGACTCGGAGTAGCTTAATTTGGTTTTATAACAAACAGGTAAGTTATATTTAGTTCTATGAGGTTGTGTTAGTCTCATACTCAGATCCACCTCAATCTGATGATTGTTAATTATTTTCACTTCCAAAACAGCAGAGCCGCTGCGGTGAAGTGGAAATAAAATCCAACAGACACTTTGTTTTCTTATTTCATTCGAGGTACCAGAACTAATTTCTCTCGCGTGAGTTTTGTTTTCTTGTTTGCAGTCTGTGAACGTTCGTAACTGCTGTCACGTTTTTTCTTCCTGTCAGCAGTTGTTCTTCTTGTTTTTAATTCCACCACTGCCCTTTTCTCTTCTTCTCTGACGTTTGTCCGGTGAGCTTTGGTTTCTTGTCTTCTTTATTGTTGACTGCTGCTGGAGAAAAGCAAGACGCCGAAAAGGCGGGTCATCATTTATGCTAAAAACTACTTGTGGAATAGTTTGTCTGGTTCATGTGAGTTACAGGCTGGTAATTCAAATCAAATGTATTAATTTATAAACGTCTACTACAACACAGTCGTCTCCAGGATCTTTCCAGAGACCAGAACCAGAACCCAGATCAGTTATTACATAAACAACGGCAGGTAAAAACTCCCCTTTAAGAGGAAAGAAACCTGGACCAGGACCTGGATCATAAGAGGGAAGAAACTGGACCAGGACCTGGATCATAAGAGGGAAGAAACCTGGACCAGGACCTGGATCATAAGGGGGAAGAAACCAGGACCTGGATCATAAAGGGGGAAGAAACCAGGACCTGGATCATAAAGGG
This sequence comes from Xenentodon cancila, assembly GCA_014839995.1. Lineage (NCBI taxonomy): Eukaryota > Metazoa > Chordata > Actinopteri > Beloniformes > Belonidae > Xenentodon > Xenentodon cancila. Next base: position 1,074,290 of record CM026198.1, read on the forward strand.
GGAAGAAACCTGGACCAGGACCTGGATCATAAGGGGGAAGAAACCTGGATCAGGACCTGGACCATAAGGGGCGACCCTCCTGCTGAAGACCAGCTGGTAGAACAGGAAGTAGAGAGAAGAGACACAGACAGACCGTCAAAGGTACCAAAGACCAGATCCATCAGTATAATCATCTGTTACCTGGAGAACTGAGAGTTTTCTGTCCATCAGACTGGTACCTGGTTAGTTGGTGGACTACAGAGACCACTATCTAAACAGGTGTAGACAGCAGACACTGAGGTGGTCAGAGGTGGGACTGCAGGTCTGAGGATCATGTCGGGGTCCCCGTGCAGCAGGTCTACAGTATGTTGTTGGGATTAAAGGGACAGCTCTAGACTGGCTTAAATCAGATCTGTCTGATAGATTCCAGTTGTTCGTGTTCATGAGGTTTCTTCAGTACAGACGAGGGTCTGCTATGGTGTCCCGCAGGGTTCAGTTCTGGGACCAATCTTGTTCAGTTTATACATGCAGCCCTTGGGAAGTTTTATCCGGAACCACATGCACCTGCGTTTTTCCACCTCCGTAATATCGCAAAGATCAGGAGCATCCTCTCCCAGAGTGATGCTGAAAACTAATTCATGCGTTCGTATCTTCTAGACTAGATTACTGTAACGTGTTGTTGGCTGGATGTCCAAGTAATTCTCTGAACAGCCTCCAGCTGATCCAAAATGCAGCAGCGCGAGTGCTGACAGGAACCTACAAGAGAGACCACGTCTCTCCAGTTTTAGCTTCCCTCCATCGGCTCCCCGGAAAATTAGAATCCAATTCAACATTTTATTACTGGCATATAAAGTCCAAAATGGCCTAGCGCCGCGATATTTGCAAGACCTGATGGTTCCTCATGTTCCCAACAGAGTTCTCCGTTCTCAGAGTGCAGGTTCCCCGTAGTTCCTAGAAGATCCAAATGTGGTCGGCAGAAAACCCGCAGGTTTCATCATTTCCACTTTTTAAACGAGCATAAATATCCCGTCTTCAACCTGTTGATGTTGTGTCTCCACCAGACTTGGGTTTGTTCAACGGGGTCTAAACATTCGTTAAATGACAGAGATGATGCGTTTTATCTGTTTCAGGCTGAAAAAAACCCGACATGAGGAGAGGAATGGCTCCACCTTCCTGTCCAGATTTGAACCCCGTGCTTGTTTGTGACGTCGTGGCTCTGGATCTCTCTGTGGCTGCTTCTTTGATAAATCTGTCTCCATGTTTCCTGTCTGTAGGAAACGACCTCTACACAGGAAACGTGACTAACGGCCTCCTTTCCTTTGTTCCACATTGGTCCTCCGACTCGCGGCCTCAGTATCTCGTTGTGAAATTCGCGCTTGTGCAATGCTGCCGGTTTACTGCCGTTCTCCTTCTCTTCTGCTTCGGAGAATCAGTTGTCACTCTGAGTTTCTGTTGTTTTCCAGCTGATTGACACATTTGCGCTGGAGATCGGGGAGCTGAAGAAGGAGATGGTTCAGGGCTCTCCAACCATGGACAAAGAGCCCACGGAGATCCCGGGGTAGGTCTGTTCTCCACGCATGACTGCTGGAATCATGTCTAGAGTTTTGTTCGTTTCTATGATGTCAGGATCCAAACATGTTAGTGAGAAATCTAAGATCTAAATCTAGTTGACTTTCTATAGATGACAGTAAAAATGGGTTATAAATGGTTGCTAACACGGATCTTGAATATACTCACAGTTTTAATACCTCATAAAAGACACATTTAGACAAATACAACCTCAGACAAAAAAATCTTTATCTATTTATTTATGATTTATATAACAATAAAAAAGTCAAAGGGGATACTGAGTACATCCTTGGCTGGTTCCAGAGGGTTTAAGAGGGTGTGTCTCTGATCATCGGCAGTCGTGCAGACCTCTAGAAAAGCAGATGATTTAACAGTTTTATTTGGTTTGCAACATTCAGGTGTGTTAACACAATGCCAAAAAGGAAAGACACCGCTAACAAATCTGGAGAACGAATTAAGGGTTATAGAAAATCTTCCTACTAATCTGAGATCAATGCTCTACACAGAAACTAAAGTCACACAGGAAATCCCAGCTTCCACTTATTGCTCAACTCAACTCAACTCAACTTTATTTATAAAGCACTTTAAACAAAACAAGGTTCACCAAAGTGCTGAACAAAGCATAAAATTAGTAAGAGAGCATGGTAATAATCAGACATAAGACAATTAAAATACAATACAGTCTCCAGATTCCAACTCAATTAAAAGCCAAAGTGAAAAAATATGTTTTAAGAGCAGATTTAAAGTGGAAAATGAGTCCATCTGTCTGAGGTCCAGGGGGCAACTCATTCCAGATCTTTGGTCCCGAAGATTGAAAAGGCTCGGTCACCTCTCAGTTTCCTCTTGGTCTTGGAGACGACTAACTGTATCTGATTTGCTGACCTGAGGGAGCGAGGAGGGGTGTACACCTGGATCAGGTCAGATAGGTACTTAGGAGCGAGACCATGAAGACATTTAAAAACAAATAAAAGAATTTTAAAATCAATGCGTAAACGAACTGGGAGCCAATGAAGTGATGCTAAATGGGAGTAATGTGCTCTTGTTTCCGCGCACCAGTCAAAAGACGGGCAGCAGCGTTCTGGACTAACTGCAACCGAGCAAGTGATTTCTGAGTAACTCCAACATAAAGAGCATTGCAATAATCTAAACGAGTTGTAATAAAAGCATGGATTAAAATCTCAAAGTCACAGCGAGAAAGAAGAGGTTTAACCTTGGACAATTGTCTCAGATGGAAAAAGCTGGACTTGACCACTGAACTAATATGAGCATTAAAAGTTAGGTTGCTGTCCAGTTTGACACCCAAACTCGTTGCTGTCCGTTTCAAATAATCATTTAAAACACCCAAATTAACATGTCCCTTAGAGATGTCGCACGGGCCAAATAACAGAACCTCTGTCTTTTCCTGATTTAAATGTAATAAGTTACATGACATCCATGCCTTAATATCATCAATGCACTGTAATAACTGTTGAGCAGAATATGCTTCTTCCTGCTTTAGTGGTATATGAATCTGGCTGTCGTCGGCATAAAAGTGGAATGAAATCCCATGTTTACGGAGAACTGATCCAAGTGGAAGCAGGTACAATGAAAACAGAAGAGGTCCGAGAACAGAACCCTGAGGTACACCACATGTAAGAGGTGTCCTGCAGGACTCTGTACGTCCAAGACGGACGCAAAAACTCCTTTCCGTTAGGTATGATTTGAACCATTTTAAAACATCACCTTGAATGCCCACCCAGCTTTCTAGGCGAGACAAAAGGATTTGATGGTCTACTGTGTCGAAGGCAGCTGCCAGATCCAACAGAACCAAACAACACAGTGACCAGCATCTGTTGCTAAAAGAATGTCGTTAGAAACCCTTAATAGCGCCGACTCAGTACTGTGACGGGGTTTAAATCCCGACTGAAACACCTCAAGAATGTTGTTCTCTTCTAAAAACGTTATTAACTGGCAATACACTATTTTTCAAGAACCTTCGAAAGGAATGGGAGCTTAGAGATGGGTCTGAAAATTTGCCAAATGGAAGAGTCCAAGCCAGCCTTTTTAATAATTGGTGTTACTACTGCATGTTTAAAACACGAGGGCACAATCCCAAAAACTAAACTGCATTAATTATACTAAGAACATGAGGAGCCAGAGTAGGAAAACGTCTTTAAAGAGACGAGGTGGAACTGGATCATTAGGAGACCCTGATGGCTTCATCTGACTGATTAATTTCTCCAAATAAGACAGACTGACAGGCTCAAACTGGTGGAAAACAGTAGAACATGTGATAGACATGGAGGGACTACAAGGGAGAGGGGTAATGAGGGTCCTAATATTCCTAACTTTATCAATAAAAAAGCTCACGAACATCTCACAAACCCTGATTGAGTTCTCCAGAGAGGCCGATTGTGGAGCATTTAGAACAGAGTTAATAGTTTTAAACAAAACCAGAGGATTGTGACGGTTACTTGCAATAATGTCTGAAAAATACTCGTCTTGGCAGCTTTCATAGTCTTTTGATAAGATCGCCAGCTATCTCTCAACAACTGGAAGGAGACTTGTAACCGGTCTTTCTTCCATTTCCGCTCGGCTCTCCTGCACTCCCGCCTCACAGCTCGAGTAGCCTCATCTAACCAGGGCTCAGATCTCAACTGGAGAGCCTTGTTTTTCAGCGGAGCTACCATTATCTCAAAACAGTTTGGCAGATTGAATAAAAGTAATGATGAATGCTCTCAATATCTGGATTACAGCTCTGATCATCTGATATTGCTGCTGAAGGTGGATCTACGAACTGTTGACTCTTCTTTGTTTTGGGGTTCATTTTGTTAAGTAAATGTTGTGGAGAAAGTACGCGACCCGGCGCACTGGCTCCGGGTCGCGCTTTGGCTCCGGGACGCGCTCTGGCTCCGGGACGCGCTCTGGCTCCGGGTCGCGCTCTGGCCCCGGGTCGCGCTTTGGCTCCGGACGCGCTCTGGCTCCGGGTCGCGCTTTGGCTTCGGGACGCGCTCTGGCTCCGGGTCGGCGCTCTGGCCCCGGGTCGCGCTTTGGCTCCGGGGACGCGCTCTGGCTCCGGGACGCACACTGGCTCCGGGTCGCGCACTGGCTCCGGGTCGCGCTCTGGCCCCGGGTCGCGCTCTGGCCCCGGGTCGCACTCTGGCTCCGGGTCGCGCACTGGCTCCGGGTCGCGCTCTGGCCCTGGGTCGTGTACTACTCCAACAGCTTGTTTTGAATTTTCCCCAGCAGATGGTGGAAGTCTTGAATTATTGCCATCTTTCTATCCACAGACTGGAGGGAGACGTTTACCTGCAGGACCCTCACTGTGGTGGCTCAGCGGGTGAAAGGGATTCTGGGTATGACTCCTTGCGGAGGAGAATGAGCGTGATGGACCGGCTGACCCAAACCCACTCGGTGTGGCTGCTGCTGGCCGTCAGTGAAGAAGAGGCCAGCCGTATTCTGCTCAGGCAGCCACCAGGGGTCAGTAGTTCCCCTCACAACAGTGTACATTCCCTCTAGACCAGGTTCCTGGAGGCCTGCTGACCTCAGGTTTGACATGTTTCCCTGCTTCCACACACCATCATACAAGTGGCTGTGTGATTAACGGAGTTGTGCCGCCCTTGATGACGACCATTAATCAGAATCAGGCTTGTTGATGCAGGGAAACATCTAAAACCTCCAGGACACCGGCCTTCCAGGTCCAGAGTTGAAGATCCCTGTTCTAGATGCTTTATGGCTGCTTGTTCCCTGGAGCAGGTGTTCCTGGTCAGGAAGTCAGCTGCTCTGCAGAGGAAGGTTCTGTCTGTGCATCTGGACAAGGATCAGCCAGGAACTCCCATCAGCCACTTCCCCATCAGGGAGTGTCAGTACAGTAAGTCACATGTCTCTTTGGACTGATTCTGCTCAGAATAACGGAGGAAAATGACCATAAATGCAGGTTAAAGTGGAGATAAGGAGGATCCAAACGGGTATAACTCAATGTGAACCATGGCTGAATGACTTTGACATCACTTGGATGGATGTAATTAAAACAACACATCGTTTGATGAAATGTATTGAAATAGAAGGATGAAAGATTGTTGAATGTTTCACAGCAGCTCCCACTCTGGGTCAGCGAGGTAGACCTGCTGTTTCCAACGCTCCTCAGCTGGCTCTTCAGGTCCCATCGTCTCACCCAGGACCAGTGATGTTTACATAAAACATCTTATCTTTTGTGATTTCAACGTGTATGGAAATATTCCCCACCTCTCTGGCCCGGTTTGGCCCGGTTTGGCCCGGTTTGGCCCGGTCCGTCCTGGTTTGGTGCAGTTTGGCCTTAATGTGTTGGCCAGCTGCTCCCCAGCTACCGTCAGCTGAGTCAAGTTAAGTATGTTTGGACTCAACCAGAGTAGGTATTAAGACTGGACCAAAACCATGTGGGAAACACCAAGTACCCCCATGACTTTACATCTTTATGTCCACACTCAGCAGCAGGCACCCTCAGTAGATGTTTCCTTCAGCAGCAGGAACTCCGGTCTACAGAGAAGTTCATGGTCCAGTCAGCGACTGACAGGTGTCCAGGTCCAGACCATCGTCCCTCCACCACCGTGCTTCGCAGTGGGTCTGAGTTGTTTCTGTTGGTTCTCTCCAAACATAGTTCTGGACATAAGATAGAACTTTATTGATCCCACGAGGGGAAATGTGTGTGTTACCGCAGCTCAGGTACAAAAACAGAAGAGCAAATAAAATAATATAAGATAAAATGCGATACTATACAGCGGTAGGCATATACTATATGTACAAGCTTACACAGTATGTATTATGGATGAGCTGTGGAAGCTCCTCCTGCAGCGGGAGTTTCGGTCTCTGACTGAAGCAGCTGCTCGGCGCCCCCACGGTCTCATGCACCGGTGGCGTGGGCTGTCCCTGATGGATCTGAGCTTCACTATCGTCCTCCTCTCACCCACCACCACCACAGACTCCAGAGGACATCCCTGCACAGAGCCGGACTTCCGCACCAGTTTGTTAATCCTGCCCCCGTCCTGCAGATACACCTGGCGGTGCATCTGCTCCCCCAGCATAGAAAACTGCAGATGGTACAACCGAGTCAGTCTCCTCAGGAGGTGGAGTCGCCTCTGGCTCTTCTTGTACAGGACGTCTGTGTTTGTGCTCCAGTCCAGGTCATTGTTGTGGTGTTGTAGGAGTCCAGCGTCTCAACATGTTTCCCCTGGATGTTCAGCGGTGTGGGTGGAGACTTCCTCCCGAAGTCTTTGACCATCTCCTTTGTCGTGCTGGTATTAATTCGCTGGGCGTCAGTCTCATACCAGCTGACAAAATCACTGATGACCCCTCTGTGTTCCCGCTTGGTTCCGTCTGATATGCGTCTGATGATGTCTGTATCACCTGAGGACAAGTGGCAGTGATCCGAGTTGTCCCTGAGGTCTGCAGTGTACAGGCTGAACCGGAAGTTCAGGGCGCCCCCGTGCTGCAGACTACCACATCTGACACAGTCATGGAGCCTGACATGCTGTGGTCTGTTGGTCAGACACGAAGACCAAACATCTCCACGTTGGTCTCATCTGTCCAGAGGACATGGATCCAGAAGTCTGCTGGTTTGTGCAGATGCAGGTTTGTGAACCTCAGTCGTGCTTCCAAGCTCTTGTTTTTCTCCTGGAAACTGTCTTGGTTCAGTCCTGGTTCAGTCTTCTTCTGATTGAGCTGTCATGGACATTAAATAAGTTATGGAGGCCTGAAGATGAGATGGAGGTCATTACCCAGTCTGGTCTTGGTATAAGTCTGGTGGGACGTCCACCTGTGGCCTGTGAAGATTGACAGCGGTGTTGCATGTTTTCCACTTGTGAATAATCTTTCTCACCATCAAACATTGATCCTCAGATAGTTTTATTTTTTCTGGTTTGTCGTGGCTTCTCTCGTTTTTCAGGTTCGTTCCTACAAGTTTCAGTTCTGGTTTGAAGCTCGGACTTTGTTTCGTGACTGAACTTTGCTCTCTGAGTTCAAACTGACCCGTTTCAGCCTCCAGCTGTGAATGTTGACTCGTTTGTCCTGGTTTTGGTTGTTTTGCAGCGTTTTCTGTCGAGGGATCTGGTATCAGCTTCGCGGATCTGTTCCGCCTTGTGGCCTTCTACTGCATCAGCAGGTAAGACGCATCCGGCACGTCCTCAGCTTCTGTTCGTCAGCCCGCCGTGATCCGAGTCCAGGGCCGCCGTCGCTGCTCCAGGCTCTCGCTTCCTGTTTTGTTGCGTGCCAGCTCAGACAGATGCAGGACTTCAACAGCAGACACAGGAAATATCTGCACAGCAAACGCAACACAAAGTCAAATTAAACAGACGCTGAAATGTCAGACGTGTTCAGAGCAGCTCTGGAGAAGCCACGTTCCTGAGCAGGTTTCTGCACTTTCATTTCTGTGACATGGAAACGAGCGTTTTCACTTCTCTGTGTGCCAGCGTCCAGGCGGGTTTTTCCACCGGACTGGTGGCGTCACCAGTTTCATAACTCTGTCCGATGAGGACTTCATGTTTTATTACCTGGAAAACTGAACAGAAAAGCAAAAACAAGCTTAGCTTTCTTTTTTTCATACTTGTGTTTTTCCTCACACGCATCTCCTCATTTTTGTCGTCCCAGAGATATCCTGCCGTTTACGCTCAAACTCCCAGAAGCCATTGCATCTGCCAAGACCCAGAAAGACCTGGAGGAAGTGGCTCAGCTCGGACCAGGTAACCTCATCTGCTTTAATCACTCTCTAAGATCTTATGATGACAATGGGAGACTCGGACTGAAGTTCCCAGAAGCATTTTTCACAATAAGAGCTTCAATTGAATTATGAATTAATTCTGGTTTTCGGACACATTTGTGCTGCAACATTGCAGAGCCGTCACCTAACCAACCCCATATCATGATACCACCACCACAGGTGGACACAGACCCAAGCTGGTGGCAACCCTCAGTAGATGTTTCCTTCAGGCGCAGGAACCCTCAGTAGATGTGTCCTTCAGGAGCACGATACCTCAGTAGATGTTTCCTTCAGGCGCAGGAACCCTCAGTAGATGTGTCCCTCAGCGGCAGGAACCCTCAGTAGATGTTTCCTTCAGGCGCAGGAACCCTCAGTAGATGTTTCCTTCAGGCGCAGGAACCCTCAGTAGATGTGTCCTTCAGGCGCAGGAACCCTCAGTCGATGTGTCCTTCAGGCGCAGGAACCCTCAGTAGATGTGTCCTTCAGGCGCAGGAACCCTCAGTAGATGTTTCCTTCAGCAGCAGGAACCCTCAGTAGATGTTTCCTTCAGGCGCAGGAACCCTCAGTAGATGTTTCCTTCAGGAGCACGAACCCTCAGTCGATGTGTCCTTCAGGAGCAGGAACCCTCAGTAGATGTGTCCTTCAGGAGCACGATACCTCAGTAGATGTTTCCTTCAGGCGCAGGAACCCTCAGTAGATGTGTCCTTCAGGCGCAGGAACCCTCAGTAGATGTTTCCTTCAGCAGCAGGAACCCTCAGTAGATGTGTCCTTCAGGAGCAGGAACCTTCAAGAGATGTGTCCTTCAGGAGCAGAAACCCTCAGTAGATGTTTCCTTCAGGAGCACGATACCTCAGTAGATGTTTCCTTCAGGCGCAGGAACCCTCAGCAGATGTTTCCTTCAGCAGCAGGAACCCTCAGTAGATGTGTCCTTCAGGAGCAGGAACCTTCAATAGATGTGTCCTTCAGGAGCAGAAACCCTCAGTAGATGTGTCCTTCAGGAGCAGGAACCCTCAGTAGATGTGTCCTTCAGGAGCAGGAACCTTCAATAGATGTGTCCTTCAGGAGCAGGAACCTTCAATAGATGTGTCCTTCAGGAGCTGGAACCCTCAGTAGATGTTTCCTTCAGCAGCAGGAACCCTCAGTAGATGTTTCCTTCAGGCGCAGGAACCCTCAGTAGATGTTTCCTTCAGGAGCACGAACCCTCAGTCGATGTGTCCTTCAGGCGCAGGAACCCTCAGTAGATGTGTCCTTCAGGAGCACGATACCTCAGTAGATGTTTCCTTCAGGTGCAGGAACCCTCAGTAGATGTGTCCTTCAGGCGCAGGAACCCTCAGTAGATGTTTCCTTCAGCAGCAGGAACCCTCAGTAGATGTGTCCTTCAGGAGCAGGAACCTTCAATAGATGTGTCCTTCAGGAGCAGAAACCCTCAGTAGATGTTTCCTTCAGGAGCACGATACCTCAGTAGATGTTTCCTTCAGGCGCAGGAACCCTCAGCAGATGTTTCCTTCAGCAGCAGGAACCCTCAGAAGATGTTTCCTTCAGCAGCAGGAACCCTCAGTAGATGTGTCCTTCAGGAGCAGGAACCTTCAATAGATGTGTCCTTCAGGAGCAGAAACCCTCAGTAGATGTGTCCTTCAGGAGCAGGAACCCTCAGTAGATGTGTCCTTCAGGAGCAGGAACCTTCAATAGATGTGTCCTTCAGGAGCAGGAACCTTCAATAGATGTGTCCTTCAGGAGCTGGAACCCTCAGTAGATGTTTCCTTCAGCAGCAGGAACCCTCAGTAGATGTGTCCTTCAGGAGCAGGAACCCTGACTTTATTAGTGTCTCATGGTTGTGGAGGAAGTCTGGTCTTTGGACGTTCACTTCTCTGCAGCTCTCTGAAGGTCCCATCACAGCATCTCACCCAGGGTCAGGTCTGGACTTTGACCAGGTCATTCTAAAACCTTGGTTCATTTATTATTCATAATTCTGTCTGCTGCTGTGTTTGGGATCATTTCCTGTCACATGACTCGGTTTCAGCCGAGACAGATGTCCTCACATTTCTAGTCTTCTAGAATAGTCTGTTCCACAGAGAAGTCTGTGGTCTACTCCTTGACTGTGTTTTCATTAGTGGGTCTGAGGTAAAACCTGGAAGGCTGGAATTAACAGGGCCGTCATGTGTCCATCCGGGGCTGGTAGGATCCATTGACTTAACTTCCACTCCATACCAGATGGCTGAGATTGGCAGTAATTTTATAACTGTATCCAGACTGTGCAGAATTACAAGACAAGAATCACTTGTTTAGGAACATTGCTGATATCTTTCCCTCTTAGCATTTTGTTGACACACCTGAATGTTCCAGAACAGCAAACTGCAAAACATCTGCTTATATAGATGATCCTTCATCAATGATGATGCTGCTAATAATTGGAAGACCCACTGTAAGAAATGATGATTTCACACGAACGCGAGCATGTCTCCGTTTTCGTGGGTTTTGTTTGCACGCTGCAGCCTCCGCGACGCCGTCTCCTCTCAGTCATTCTGGCCTCGGCCGCCCTGCAGATGCCTGCAGGGCTGCTCAGCTCTGACTGAGTTTGAAGCCACATTAGGCCGCTCGCTGTCTAAACATGCACATGCCATCACGGCAGTCAGGACACGGCTGGTGGAAGCGGTGAACTGGCGAGCAGCTGCTGTGTGTAGCTGCATGTCTGCATTCCTGTGAGTGGATGTGGGTGTTCGCCGCACGGCCGGCGTGTCTCACTGCTGCTGAAACACCGGAGGCGAAGTGGAGCAGAAGTCTGGGCGAGCTCACGAAAACACATTCCTCTTTCAAACAGCCAGAGTGTACTTTAGTATTTTTCTATCCATGCTTCAGCTCAGAGGACATGCAGAGTGCTGAGTCGGGTACACTTACTCCTCTAAAGGCCGGAGGATCGGTTCTGCTGCCATGCTCGTTACCTTTCATTTCAAGTACCTGCTGAGTTTGGATGTTTTCCACACGGGTGGAGCTGAGTGTGTACACTTTAGGATTTTAAAAAGTCCTATATTCCTGGTTGTTGGTTGTTGTCCTTGGTTTGTGGCCACATGGGAATATTTCACCCGTGTATCAGCGGTGATGTTCTCCGTTTGATCAAGTGGGAAATCTCTTCATTTTTCCATCTTGTGCCATTAAAATCCTTCAGGATGATGGACAGTCCACTAACCCACGCCACTCTAGCCATTATCCAGTCAGCGCAACAGAAGGATCTGTGAGAACCCTTCTTGTGTCAGGTTCCAGTGTGAGAGAACAGAGACTTTCGTCAGAGACGTTAGATTACATGAATCTGGGGGAGTTTTCCACTGGAAAACCGCTGGTTTTTGCTGTTCTGCTGCTGTTCTGCTGCTGTTCTGCTGCTGTTCTGCTGCTGGTTCGGCGAGTTTCTCTGAGTGATCATCCTCACACTGTCATGTCAGAGACCTGGAAACGAGTTTTTGATCTCCGAACTTCAGACGGACTTTTGGGTGAAAGAATCGACAGGAAGTGTTTCAGTCCAGCTCCTGACCAGTGACAGGGGGAGGGACCAAAACTGGTTCAGATTCCATGAATCTGGTGGAGATTTAGGTGGAGCGTTGAACCGCTGACAGGCGAGTGTTGTCTGTCCAAAACCCTGCAACGACGTCCACAGCAGGACCGGCAGAGCTGGACTGGAACTGGACCCAGAAGAGGCACGCTGGGCGACGTCCAGGTCCCATGGTGCAGACATCCGCCTGCATGGACGGCTCCTTCCACAGCAACACACCAGAGAAGCTGCCGGTGAACATTGGCACCAGAACTTTACCTTTTAAATGGTAGGGGGACCGTCGGTCCGGATCTGGACCCTAGGTGGTTTGGGGAACCGTTGGTTCGGATCCGGACCCTAGGGGTGGTAGGGGGACCGTCGGTCCGGATCCGGACCCTAGGTGGTTTGGGAAACCGTTGGTTCGGATCCGGACCCTAGGTGGTTTGGGGAAACCGTTGGTCGGATCCGGACTCCTAGGGGTGGTAGGGGGACCGTCGGTCCGGATCCGGACCCTAGGTGGTTTGGGGAACCGTTGGTTCGGATCCGGACTCCTAGGGGTGGTAGGGGGACCGTCGGTCCGGATCCGGACCCTAGGGGTGGTAGGGGGACCGTCGTCCGGATCCAGATCCTAGGTGGTTTGGGGAATCGTTGGTTCAGATCCGGACTCCTAGGGGTGGTAATGGAACCGTCGGTCTGGATCCAGACTCTAGGGGTGGTAGGGGGACCGTCGGTCCAGATCCGGACCTTAAGGGTCGGTACAGGAGCTTGAAGGTTTTCCAACTTGTTGGAATAATTGAGTCTGTACGTGTGAATTTTGGCGCTTGGTTTGGTTATCATATTGTGATCAAAATGTCTTGAAGAATGTGTTTGTTGTCCAGCAGGGTTCCTGGGTTCCTGGGTTCCTGGTTAGGAATGGGTTAAAACCAGTGTGCCCAGTTATGATTACAAGCTGCTGGGTTGGGTTTTCTGCTGACAGACGCCGCAGGGTCAGCTGTTCAGGAGTGTAACAAGACACCTGGATCTGGACTCTGCCGCCGCAACGCCTCAGAGATGAGAGGGTTAATGTTTCTTTTTTAGGCTGCAGTGAGTCACCGCGTATGGGAGGGTCGGGCTCGGTCACCGGCGAGCCTTTATGAAAGCTTCAGTCTCCTAGTTCAGAGAGACGACGTGTTTGTAGGCTTGGCTTCTGTGGAATCTTTGTTTTTACTGGCGGCGTGTTCGTTAACGGGAGAAAACAAAGTCCACAGTCACTGAAAGAAGTCGGCAGCACGGCCACAAAGAGAAGTCTCTGAGTCAGAGGAGCGAGAGGGAAATCCAGCGCAGGAAGAGGGGGGTGCTAGACCTGGAACTGGATCTGTGATCTCTGTGGTGCATTCAAGGCCCTCCCACTCCAAAATTAGCATGGGCGACTCCCTCTCCGAGGGTTTGTGTCCAGCATTCAGAGCTCAGCCGGTGGACCAGCAGGAGGAAGAAAGGACTCTCAGGAAGACTGGAGGGACCGTCTGAAGTGCTGCAGTTGCGGTGGTTCTTTCTCATCTGTTCACAGCTCAGGTTGTATGATCTTCCCTGAAACTGTGGTTACGTTTGTAAACGCGTTTGTTGACGTCTCCGCTGCAGGAACAAAGACTGGAGATAGAGGAACAAGGTCCTGTGTTGTGGAACACAGCGATCTAGTGGATCTGCGTGGATTGTTTACCGTCTAGTGATTCTTCGTGTGTCTTTTATTTATCGCTCAACTCACCAACGGCGCAGACCGGACCGGACCAGGATTCTGTTGCCTCAATCATCCATGAACTAACATGGTTTTCTTTGGACCTAATCACACACAAACCAAAGTCAGCGCTTCATTCAGTTCTTCGCATGCTGCAGGTCTGGTCTTGATCCTGCTTCAGTCAGTCAATAATCTTATCAGTTATTTCTTGTTCATTTTACAGTCCACCTTGACTGTTGTGGGTTGGTCTGGAAGGGTTCGGGGATGAGGTTCAGTGAGAGCGTGTGCTTACCAAGAGTTGGCTAAACGCACCGGTCATTTCAGATTTCTGTAGGAACCGCAGGTCCAGATCCAGAACCCAGTGTTCGGTAAAGGAACTGCAGCTTTTGGCACTTTAACAGTTGGTGACAGTTTCCAACTTTGTTGATGTTGTTGATTTTTCTGTCTTCTTCGTCCATAGTCTTATTTCACGTAGTTGATGATTAGTAACATTAACAGTGAAATTGGTGCATTACTGCCACCAAGTGGTTGGGAGTGTCAGTTGATCCTACCGGGGCGGGCGCTGTTGATCCTACCGGGGCGGGCGCTGTTGATCCTACCGGGGCCGGTGCTGTTGATCCTACCGGGGCCGGTGCTGTTGATCCTACCGGGGCCGGTGCTGTTGATCCTAATGGGGCCAGTGCTGTTGATCCTAATGGGGCCGGTGTTGTTGATCCTCGGTGTTGTTGATCCTAATGGGGCCGGCGCTGTTGATCCTACCGTGCCCTGTGCGGTTGATCCTGCTGTGGGCCGGCGCTGTTGATCCTACCGGGGCCGGCGCTGTTGATCCTACCGGGGCAGGCGCTGTTGATCCTAATGGGGCCGGCGCTGTTGATCCTAATGGGGCCGGTGCTGTTGATCCTACCGGGGCCGGCGCTGTTGATCCTACCGTGCCCTGTGCGGTTGATCCTGCTGTGGGCCGGCGCTGTTGATCCTACCGGGGCCGGCGCTGTTGATCCTACCGGGGCCGGCGCTGTTGATCCTACCGGGGCAGGCGCTGTTGATCCTACCGGTGCTGGTGCTGTTGATCCTACCGGGGTTGTTGCAGTTGATCCTACAGGGGCCGGCGAAGTTGATCCTACTGGGGTCGTCGCAGTTGATCCTACCGGGGTCGTCGCTGTTGATTCTACCGGGGTCGGCGCTGTTGATTCTACCGGGGTCGGCGCTGTTGATTCTACCGGGGCCGGCGCTCTTGATCCTACCGGGGCCTGGCGCTCTTGATCCTACCGGGGCCGGCGCTCTTGATCCTACCGGGGCCGGCGCTCTTGATCCTACCGGGGCCGGCGCTCTTGATCCTACCGGGGCCGGCGCTCTTGATCCTACCGGGGCCGGCGCTCTTGATCCTACCGGGGCCGGCGCTCTTGATCCTACCGGGGCCGGCGCTCTTGATCCTACCGGGGCCGTTGCTCTTGATCCTACCGGGGCCGGTGCTGTTGATTCTACCGGGCCCATCGCTGTTGATCCTACAGGGGCCGGTGCTGTTGATCCTACCGGGGCCGTCGCTGTTGATTCTACCGGGGCCGTCGCTGTTGATTCTACCGGGGCCGTCGCTGTTGATCCTACCGGGGTCGTCGCTCTTGATCCTACCGGGGTCGTCGCTCTTGATCCTACCGGGGCCGGTGCTCTTGATCCTACCGGGGCCGTCGCTGTTGATCCTATCGGGACCGCCGCTGTTGATTCTACCGGGGCCGGCGGTGGAATTACTGTGCTATTCTGTACAGCATGTACTGTTCTTATTATAATGTTTTAAAAATGTCAGTGGAGGTGAGCCTTTAGAGTTTTGCGGCGGATCCTCGCTAATGTAAACAGTTCTTGTGTGTGCTATGTTTCAGGTTTCTGGGATTCAGCACTGTGCAGCCAGCAGTGTTCCTCCGCCCGTCCCCATCGCCCTCTGAGCCGGACCCTTAGCCCCAAGCGGACCAACGGAAGCAGTGAAGGGTCACACCGGGGACCAACCAGGTCTCATTTTGACAGCGCGCCCCCAACCTTACGGCCCCTCCCCCCTCAACCATCCGTCCTTGTGGAGAGCAGACCATCTCGCGGCCCACTCTGCTTCATCAACCCCCTGTTTTTACAGACCCACCGCTGCCACGCTGACAGCAGCCCCCCTTGTCAGTCCAAAGCAGGGGAGGCTGGTCCAACCCAGCTGCTAGCGAGCACCCCCAGTAGTGACCGACACCAGATAGAGCCTAACGGCAAATCTAGACCCCCTCCCCCTCCTCGGCCCCCTCCTCCTCGATCGATGCCACGCCGCCGGCCCGCTCCACCCCCACCTGGACCTCCAGTTGCCTCCACCAGACCCAAGAGCATGCCCGAGCCCACAACCATACCTTCAAGCAAGCGTCCAGCACCCACTCGACCGTCGATGGGCTCCAAGCCATGCAGCCCCCCTAAAACTTCCTTAAACCCACCGCCTCCACGCCCCAAGAGGCCGGATCTGGAAGCCCACCGCTGCCACATTGCCTTGGACGACGAGACCATCGCCAGGGCGCTGTCCCAAGCCAAGCTTCCATCTTGTCAGGCCCCACCTTCCACCTCCACCGACGAAACATCAGAGAACGTTGGTAATTCGTCAGTCCGAGGCCGCCAGCGGCTCAGCGACATGAGCATGTCCACGTCATCCTCTGACTCTCTGGAGTACTCCCAGTCTCCCAGCTTCTCCCTGGGCCTACCCCCTAGCCCCTCAGAGCACCACCAGGACCCAGCAGAGGACACCAGCGAGGAGGATGAGGATGGTGAAGAGGAAGAGGAGGAGGATTATGGCGTCGGGCTGGAGGCGGACCTGGAGATGCGCCTGCGTCCATCCTTCAAGGTGCGGAGGCGGCGGGTGGGCGTGAGCCTGAGCGGGGGCTCCTTCATCCTCAACAGAGCCCTGAAGTGCCGCTTCAGCAAGGTGAGCGGCATGCTCAGCTCGCTCATGACACCCGAGAGGCGGGCGGTGAAACGCATCGCCGAGCTGTCGCGTGACAAGAGCTCCTACTTCGGCTCCCTGGTTCAGGACTATATCGGCTTTGTTCAGGAGAACCGCAGCTGCCACCCGTCAGGGATGGACTTCCTGCAGACACTTAGGCAGTTTATGACCCAGATGAAGGCTTACCTGCGCCAGAGCTCCGAGCTCGACCCCCCCATAGAGTCGCTCATACCTGAGGACCAGATTGGTGAGTTTTTTTCTGTGTTTGCTGACATGGTGAAGCATTTCCACATGGTTGCGTGGGCTTGTGTGAGACTTTTTAGTCACATCCGACCACTGACAGCACGCAGCTCTCGACGTCTGAATAATCAGGAAGTAAAACTAAGTTTTACTGCTTCTGTGAATGATTTCACAATGACATCAGGCACCGATAACATTACCAAGCTTCCGAATTAGATGATCAAGATGTGCAGTCACATTAAAAAGATTTCACCTGGTCTTTTATCCTGAAGGTTTTTCTAATCCTGGTGCCTGTTCATATTATGCACATACAACCTCAGATTGGGGGTTGGGGTGGCGTGGGGTTCGTGTGGGCAATCCTAAGTACCCTCTTACGGCCTCCACAGGATTTAAGAGAGTCAGTTCCAGATGAATAGATCATCAGGGGACGTGCGGACCTCTATAAAAGCAGATGTTTTAGCAGTTTACTGGTCTGAGTGGGCCACATGTGTTAACACAATTCCAAAAGGGAAAGACATCAGCAGTTCTGCTGCCATACTCTGTTGAGGACTCCTGCTTTTCTCTGTAAAGCACCTTGGCTTGCTTTTGTCTTTGAGAAGTGCTCTACACATGGAGTTGATGTTGACGTCTCCTTGTCATTTTACCCACTCAAACCGGTCATGTTGCTGTTGAAGGTGAATCTTCAAGGTGAAAATGTTAAATGCTGGTATTAGTTGGCGGGTGCTTGATAAGTACATTCAGATGACTTTAACTGTGTTGTTTATTCAAAAGAAAGAGAAGCGTGGGGTTAAAATTGTGATACATGTTCTGGGTTCCTGGAAAGTTCCTGGAGACAACTTGTGTTGTAATAGACACTGCATAAATAACATTTCACTTCGCTGGAGTCCAGGACGACTTTAAAAAGAAAACGCTTTCATTTAGTTTTGAACCCGTGTCGAGTGTCAGCGTGCGTTGAAATGTTTACTTACAGTCCCCGCCCACTTTACTAGGTACTCGTGGCGTATGTGGTAAAGCAGTTTGTGTATGTACATAAACTACATTAACTGTTTACATTAACGCTCCTTAGTTACTGTTGCCAAGTGGGACGACGGGTCAGCGTTTTTCAATCACGACTGTCCTCAGATGTTTCAGACACATTTGGGGGATAAAAGGACCACCTTTCACTGAGGACTGGAGAGATCTGAAATAAAAACACTCTGCTGTCATCCTGTCTGGATTACAAGTGCTCCCGATAACTTCAGCTCCGGGACGCAGACGGCAGTTCAGGATCTTCCAGGGTTTCTCTGTGGAGCTGAAAGCTCCAGGTATCCGAGTTCTGGTCCCTGCAGAGCAGAAACTCAACAGCCACTGGCTCATCTGTGTTGGAGGGGCGGGGCTTGATGATGGGTCAATTAAAACAGAGTTGCTAAAACCCTTTAGTTGATATTTAATTGTTAATTATTGAGCAGCTTCTTCAGTGTGAATGTGTTCAGCTTGGACACTTTAAAGCACCGGTGCGTTTTTTCTGTTTTTATATGAGACGGACAGCCGGGCGAGTACAGGGAGACTCCAGCGAGGAAGAGTCTGTTGTTGTGGACTCGGTGGGCATGAATATGTAATGTGTGTTTGCACACATCCCTCAGCCCTTGTTCATTGTAAACAACAACAGCAAAGCCTTGTTCCCCGCCAGAGAAGTGATCCATTCTGGCCACAGAATCACACATCAAGCTTCTCAACTCACAGATGCTCCTGCTGGAGGGAGAAGCGCCGAAGAAATGTAAAGCTCTGCAGACGAGGACACAAAGAACCAGCACGAGAGGAATCTAGACGAGGTTTGGAGGCGTTGGTGTCGTTCTCATTCACGATTCAGAGCAGAGAGCAAATCCACAATCCCATCATTTCTTCTTTTTTACAAAAAGCAGAAGCTCAGGTCAGCTGACCGCCGTGTTTACACACAGACCAGAGAGTCTTCAATGAGATGATTCACTCGTTTGTGTCAGCAGAAAAACAATCCAGCGTTTCTAGTGTTACAGTCGTATGTGGGCTTTTTGTGTGTAAAAAAAACGTATCTTCAGGGTGGGAGTGATGAGTAAAAAAGACGAATAAACGAATTTCCTGACAGCATGGTGCAGAATTAACGGTGTGTTCATGCAGAAAAAGTTTAGCAGCTGAAAAGTCGTTTTAAAAAGACTCCAACACGCGTCTTTAGCTGAGTTCCCACCCACTGAATGTATAATTGTGCTAGTAAAAGGATTCAGTCTCTTAATCAAGCTTATAAAACTGACATTACAGTCGACATTCAGTCAACAACAGCCGTCAATTAAAACTCTGGATCCTGCAAAATAAATGAAATAAAAAACAAACAAAGCAAGTGTTTAAAAGTTTAAAAAGATTCAAAAGTACGCAGCCCCACACTGAAAACACTTCTCTAAGACCACTGCTGTTGTCTTTCCCTCTTGGCAATGTGTTATCACGCCTGACTGCTTGGACCAGAACAGGTCTACACACCTGCTGGTGATCAGTTCATCAATGAGAGCGATCGTTCTTTGACGATAACCTTCATGTGACGGTTACGACGCCGGCGTTAGTCCGGCTGCCGTTTTTCTCACCTGGCGGCTCAAACCTCGGTTAGGGGGCCTTCAGGGGTCCATAGTGGTTCTTCTCAGCTGCCAACCCGGGGGCTTGAACCTGGGTCCTCCAGACCCAAGCCCACCACCCCCCTCACCGATGAACTGATCAGCTGCTCCTGGCTGCAGCTCTTTAATATTCTGGGTTCAGTTTTGGGGGTTCTTGGTGTTAAAAGTTACATGTTAATGTAAGTTTGTGCACGATTGTACGTTAAATCGTCCTGCGCGATCCGGTGTAACGGATGATCCGTTAGGAGTTTGTAGACAGGCGGCGTGAATGAGGAGGAACGCAGCAGCTCCCGTCCTCTGGCTGTTCCTTCAGCTTCAGGGTTTGGGCTTTTGGTTGGCTGGTGAGTTGGTTGTCTTCGAGCAGCCTGAAGCCCAGCGGCATTCCTGATTCACTGTGGGAAATAAAATCTCCACAACATAATCTCTATTTTTGCACCATACCAGCAGCTTGAAGGTAAAACGTGTTAGTTATGAAGGAAACGAGGTTGGTCTGAGGTGGAGCCTCACATGGAGCCTCTGTAGAGGTTGGTTGTGTATCCAGATGTTTGTGGCACATTTAGGTGTTGGCCTCATGTCCAGACGTGTTTGTGGTGTATCCAGATGTTTTCCTTTTAAGGATCACCTGATCCAGTTTCAATGCTGAAGAGTTTGGGACGTGTCTGAGAATCGACCGGATGGCTGGAGTCAGGCGTTGACTTGAACCAGTTCCTTCAGGATGGGAGCGTCCGGCAGCGCTTCACCTGAAAACCGCGTCTTTCTGAGGCATTCCTGTCACATCTGTGGTGTGGCTGCTTTGTGGTGAGGTGTGACGATGAGGGCGCCGTCTTACACAGGAACTGTCGAGGTTTCAGCCTTTACAGTAACTGGCAGGACTGTTCCAGTGTTGACTGACACGCAGGCTTTTGTTGCTCAACAGACGCTGACGCAGCTTCAGTGGTAAAACGTGACTCATTCTTAGACTGAAAGTTAAAAACGTCGAACCTCCATCTGTGTGTCGGCTCCTCGTTTACCTGTGGTGTGTGTTGTCCTCCACAGACCAGGTGTTGGAGAAAGCCATGCACAAGTGTGTCCTGAAGCCTCTGAAGAGCGTGATCGAGGCGGCGCTTCACGACTTCCAGGTGACGTAGAAACGTTAACCCCGTAAACCCTGAGCTGCTGAAACCAGAATAAATCAAGAACATTAGCACAACCAGCAGGACCACGTTCACAATAAGTCTCCAAATCAAGTCTTTCAAGTGCCGGGTGATTGTTGGCGTGTCTGAGTGAGTTATAACCAACCAAAGGGAAGTGCTCGAAACAACTGCAGAACCCCTTTGAACCGGCTCCACAACTACTGGACCACAGACGTTCCAAAGCAGAGAAATTCCTCAAATCATGTAGGGTCACGAAGCTTCTCAGGAGCTTTGTGAGTCTCTGTTCAGACATTTGGAGATAAAAACTGATCCAAACAGGTTTGTCCGGGTTCAAAGACGAATCAGACCAAAGCTTGATTTGACTTCTTTTACCGAAGCTGTTAACCGGCAGAACCTCAGACTTTACTGCTGCATAAAGCTGATGGAACTAAACATCATGTCACCTCCAGAATAAAGCCAATAAAATATTAGAGACGCCAGCAAAACTGTAACAGGGTCATTATTCCATGTTGAGGTTTCTGGAGGTGACACGAGCAGCTTGGTCCCGTAGCCGTCGTCGGGACCGGATCCTGACCCGCCACCACCGCGTGAGAGGTCACGGTCCCGTAGCCGTCGTCGGGACCGGATCCTGACCCGCCACCACCGCGTGAGAGGTCACGGTCCCGTGGCCGTCGTCGGGACCGGATCCTGACCCGCCACCAACGCGTGAGAGGTCACGGTCCCGTAGCCGTCGTCTGGACCGGATCCTGACCCGCCACCACCGCGTGAGAGGTCACGGTCCCGTGGCCGTCGTCGGGACCGGATCCTGACCCGCCACCACCGCGTGAGAGGTCACGGTCCCGTAGCCGTCGTCTGGACCGGATCCTGACCCGCCACCACCGCGTGAGAGGTCACGGTCCCGTGGCCGTCGTCGGGACCGGATCCTGACCCGCCACCACCGCGTGAGAGGTCACGGTCCCGTGGCCGTCGTCGGGACCGGACCTTCTGGACCCAGTAAGAGGTCTATCCAGATGTGTTGTCTGTTGTTTAATTTAATCTGTTCTCCATTTTCAGGTGAACAGTGGAGCTTGGCAGCAGCTCAGGGAGAACCTGGCTCTGGCGAAGACCAAGAAGCCCCGGGAGCTGGGGGTGGATGGGGCCGTGCCGCCTGACCTGATGGCAATTGAGAAAATCCGCCAGAAGTTCTTGAACATGAGGAAGATGTACTCCCCTGAGAAGAAGGTGTCTTTGCTGCTGCGAGTGTGTAAACTCATCTACACCATCATGCAGGATAACTCAGGTACCCACAAGTCCCAGGTTCTGGTTCCTCACTGGTCCCAGTGTCCACGGTGTTGACTCCACTCCTCTTTACTCCCCGTCTGCTTCAGGGAGGATGTATGGTGCAGACGACTTCCTGCCCATGCTGACATACGTGGTGGCTCAGTGTGACATTCCACAGCTGGACACGGAGATCCAGTACATGATGGAGCTGCTGGACCCATCTCTGCTTCAAGGAGAAGGTAGGTCTGGTCCATCTTAGGTGCTCGGTGGTCCATCACGGGTGTGACTGAGACGATGAAGCTATGACACAGATGCTCCGCTGTTTTTACAGCTTCACTGAGTGGAGGATGTCCTACAAAAACCAGTTTTAAATATCAAGTTCCAGTTGAAACACCTTCAGCAACAGGAACCCTCAGTAGATGTTTCATGTCTGACTTCATCAGTGTCTCGTGGTTGTGAAGGAGTTTTGGTCTTTCCAAAGTTGCTTCAGTTCATGGAGGTTTTTGGACGTTCACTTCTACACAGCTCTCTGAAGGTTCACCACAGCATCTCAACCAGGTTCAGGTCTGGACTTTGACCAGGTTCAGGTCTGGACTTTGACCAGGTTCAGGTCTGGACTTTGACCAGGTCATTCCGGAACCCTGATTCTTTAATTTTTCATCATTCTGATGTGGATCTGCTGCTGTGTTTGGGATCATTTCCTGTCACATGACCCAGCTTCAGCCAACCTCAGGCAGATGTCCTCACATCCTTCAATTCATCTTTTTCGATCTGGAATGTTGAACTTCAGAAAGTTTGAAATTGAAATTGGTTTTATAGCCTTTTCCGGATTGATGTGCAGCAACCGTTGCTTGTTGAAGACCCTTACTGATGTCTTGCCCTATTGGCATTTGTTAACACAAACCTGCAGACAGCCAAAAGGTTTGATTTTCTGGAGCTCTGCACTACTGCTGATGATCAGTTCATCAATGATGATGATGATGATGATGATGATGATCATGATGATGATGATCAGTTCATCAATGATGAAGATGATGATGATGGTCAGTTCATCAATGATGATGGTCAGTTCATCAATGATGATGGTCAGTTCATCAATGATGAAGATGATCAGTTCATCAATGATGATGATGGTCAGTTAATCAATGATGATGATGATGATGATGATGGTCAGTTCATCAATGATGATGATGATGGTCAGTTCATCAATGATGATGATGATGGTCAGTTCATCGATGATGATGATGATGATGATGATGATGATGATGATGATGATGGTCAGTTCATCAATGATGATGATGATGATGATGATGATGGTCAGTTCATCGATGATGATGATGATGATGATGGTCAGTTCATCGATGATGAAGATGATGATGATGGTCAGTTCATCAATGATGATGGTCAGTTCATCAATGATGAAGATAATCAGTTCATCAATGATGAAGATGATCAGTTCATCAATGATGATGATGGTCAGTTAATCAATGATGATGATGATGATGATGATGATGATGGTCAGTTCATCAATGATGATGATGATGGTCAGTTCATCAATGATGATGATGATGGTCAGTTCATCGATGATGATGATGATGATGATGATGATGGTCAGTTCATCGATGATGATGATGATGATGATGATGATGATGATGATGATGATGGTCAGTTCATCAATGATGATGATGATGGTCAGTTCATCGATGATGATGATGATGATGGTCAGTTCATCAATGATGATGATGATGATGATGATGATGGTCAGTTCATCGATGATGATGATGATGATGATGATGATGATGGTCAGTTCATCGATGATGATGATGATGATGATGATGATGGTCAGTTCATCGATGATGATGGTCAGTTCATCGATGATGATGGTGATGGTCAGTTCATCAGTAATGATGAAGATCAGCAGCTCTTAAATCCTCTGGAGGCGGTAAGCAGAGCTTTTTGGCCGCCTGTTCATTTTATTTAAATCAATAACACATCATGTTCCTCTGAATTGTATTTTCATGTTAATGTCATGATTTGATTTTATACAAATAAGTTCAAACGAAGGGCAACACATTTTATAAAAGTTTGACTGAATTATCCACATTGTAGTTTGTTTAGTAGTTATCTTTTTAATTAAGTTTTATAAAAATCCAATTAAAAAATATTTCCCCAAAGGAAAACTAGTTCCTTTAAACGGTTCCAGTTTGTAAAGTTATGGTGCAGCAGCGTTTATATCAGTGTTCCTGGTGGATGATTCAGGGACTCTACAGGCTCCACGTGTGTTTTCCTCTCACTTATAAACTGATGCAGGCTTCCTTCCTTCCTTCCTTCCTTCCTTCCTTCCTTGGTTCATTCCTTCCTGAGGCGAGGCTCAGCATGGAGGAGTGTGAGGTTACGGTGAACTCCAACCTGTCCGGGACTTTACTGAGTCTCACTGGACCCGCAGATTCAGGAGGGGGCTTGTCCACAGGTGGTCAGGCCACCACAGGAAGGTTCCTGGGTCTCATCCTGCCAGGGTACTTTCTGTGTGGAGTAAGCGGGTGCAGATAAAGGAGGGGTTGTGTGTCTGTGTAGTTTGTAGAAATCAGAGCTGTTTGTTAATGGAGACGTATACTGAGATGGACTTTCCTCACAGGTCACGGGTCATCGGTACCTTTATATTCCTGAGGATCAGTTCTTTGTCCAGCCAGGAGAAACACACAGCCACGCAACAGGCAGACGCCGGAAGTTGCTGGTCGCGTGATGATTTCCAGCTTCCATAAATTGGGGGGAAATAAATGAAGGAACAGAAATTGAAAATGTTTTTTTTGTCATATCAAATATTAGACGTATATTAGAATATGGTCTCATAGCTGTGAACAAACGAGCAGATTCGCAGCCGCTCAGACTTTCATCGTCCCGTCTGACAAGTTCCCAACATTTTCATTTCAAAGCTGCTATAATCAATACTTTGACATTCGGCCTTGTTTCATGTTGCTGCACGTCAGCGCTGGTTCAAAACGTCTCCAAATTCCTGGCTGCAGCCTGAAAACAGGAAAAACCACTCCAAACAGAAGCGCGGTTGTGCTGCAGCCGGAGGACAGGATGGAGGCGACTCCACCTCCCTAAATCTGGAGTTCACAACGTTAACAGCTGACCGTTTCAGTTGGAGTTTTGGAAGTTTTCTCTCTTTCTAATTAATCATCATGCAGCATTCAGTAGCCATCTTTTAATCCTAAGACTTTTTTTTCTGTAAAATTGGTAATAAGTCAAAGTCAAAGTCTCGTTTATTGTCAGTTCTGCCACATGTGAGGTTCATACAGAGAATCTAAATTAAATTACTCTCAAACCCTCGGTGCTGCACAATAAATACATTTTAAACACAAAGTTCAAATTAAAAAGAAACATTGGGTTTAAGAGCCAAAGACAATAAAATGACAGTAAAAACACTGAAATGTCAGTATGATGATAGACATGATTGTTATGATGAACTGGATTGTAATAATGACGGTGAAATGTACAACAGTTTTAAAGGTGTGTGACGGTCCTGCAGGTGTTCAGATTATCGGTCTGGTTAAAGTGACCTGGTGCTAAGAAGGTGGTCCAGTTCTGCCAAAAGTTCCTGGTGCAGAAGCTGAGGTCAGAGGGAGTGAGGGGGGGGAGAGCAGTGACAGTGTTCAGCGTCCTGACGGCCTGGTGGATGAAGCTGTCCCTCAGTCGGCTGGTTCTGGTTCTGGTTCTGGCCCGGAGGGTCCGCAGCCTCCTCCCTGATGGCAGCAGACTGAAGAGGCTGTGTGACGGGTGGGTGGGGTCTCTCACGATGCTGAGGGCTTTGGAGTCAGACGGGTCTGTAGATGTCCTGAAGTGAGTGGAGAGAGACACCAACCATCTTCTCAGCTGCTCTCACGACGCGTTGGAGAGACTTGCGGCAGATTGCGGTGCAGCTCCGTACCACACGGTGATGCAGCTGGTCAGGTTGCGGTGCAGGATCCGTACCACACGGTGATGCAGCTGGTCAGGTTGCGGTGCAGGATCCGTACCACACGGTGATGCAGCTGGTCAGGATGCTCTCGATGGTGCCTCTGTAGAAGGTGTACCTGATGGGGGCGGGGATCTGGCTCTTCTCAGTTTGCAGAGGAAGTAGAGACGCTGCTGTGCCTTCTTGGCGAGTGATGCGGTGTTAACAGTCCAGGAGAGGTCCTCTGAGATGTGGACACCCAGGAACTTGGTGCTGCTCACCCTCTCCACAGCAGCACCGTTGATGGTCAGAGGAGCATGCTGGGTGTGTTGTCTCCTGAAGTCAGCAACAATCTCCTTGGTCTTCTCCACGTTCAGGGAGAGATTGTTGTCTGCACCACTCAGCCAGGCGGCTCACTTCGCTCCTGTAGTTTGACTCATCGTTGTTGTTGATGAGACCCACCACAGTCGTGTCGTCCGCAAACTTTACGAAGAGGTTGGAGCTGTGAATCGGTGTGCAGTCGTGGGTCAGCAGGGTGAAGAGGAGGGGGCTCAACACACATCCCTGGGGGGCCCCTGTGCTCAGTGTGATGGTGCTGGATGTGTTGCTGCCGACCCGTACTGCCTGTGGTCTCCCAGTCAGGAAGTCCAACAGCCAGTTGCACAGCGAGGTGCTGATCCCCAGCTGGTCCAGTTTGTGAACACCTGCTGGGGGATGATGGTATTGGATGTTGGTGGCTTTGAAGCACGTGGGAACCACCGCCTGACTCAGTGACATGTTAAAGATGTCTGTGAAGACATCCGTGAGTTCTCCTGCACAGTCTCTCAGTACACGACCAGGTATGTTGTCAGGACCCGGAGCTTTGCGGGCGTTGATCCTGCTGAGGGATCTCCTCACAATGTCCGGTGACAGCGTCAGCACCTGGTCGCCGGGAGGGGGTGGTGCTTTCTGTGCGGCGATGGTGTTGTGTGCCTCGAAGCGGGCGAAGAAGGTGTTCAGCTCATTCAGCAGGGATGTGCTGCTCTCACAGGTCTGCGGTGGGGGCTTGTAGTCCGTAATGGTCTGAATCCCTCGCCACAGGCTCCGTGTGTCCCTGCTGTTGCTGAAACGGCGGGCTATCCTCCTGGAGTACCGTCTCTTAGCCTCCCTGATGCCATGGGACCGGTTGGTCGTAGCTGTCTTCAGACCCACTTTGTCTCCAGCTCTGAAGGCAGCGTTCCGAGCCCTCAGGAGTCTGTGGACTTTCTTTGTCATCCACGGCTTCTGGTTGGCTCTGAGTTTGATGGTTCTGGAGTCTGTTACATCATCGATGCACTTGGCGATGTAGGCGGTAACAGACTCCGTGTACTCCTGGAGGTCTGTGGTGTTGTTGGTGGTGGCAGCTTCTCTGAACATGCTCCAGTCTGTGGTGTTGAAGCAGTCTCGAAGTGCCTCTGTGGACCCCTCTGGCCACACCCGGACCTGCTTCCAGACTGGTTTGACAACTTTAACCAGTGGCCTGTATGCTGGCATCAGCATGACAGTGATGTGGTCTGAGGCAATAAAAACCATCTGATGAGATAAACAACATAAAAGCGTATTCATTATTTTCACCGCGCCAACGTTTATGTGACCAAAGTGAAGCCCAACAGTCCCACACCCTCATGTGAACATCCTGAAGTACCACCTTCCTGCTTCTGAAGGAGCCAGGTGCGGAGCCAGGTGCGCAGCCAGGTGCGCAGCCAGGTGCGCAGCCAGGTGCGCAGCCAGGTGCGCAGCCAGGTGCGCAGCCAGGTGCGCAACCAGGTGCGCAACCAGGTGCGCAGCCAGGTGCGCAACCAGGTGCGCAGCCAGGTGCGCAACCAGGTGCGCAACCAGGTGCGCAACCAGGTGCGCAGCCAGGTGCGCAGCAAGGTGCGCAGCCAGGTGCGCAGCCAGGTGCGCAGCCAGGTGCGCAGCCCTCCATCTAAGAGACGCTGACATTCACTTGGTGTTTCGCTGCGAGTGCGTCCTTGAGTTGCTAGATCCGGTGACACTGACCTGAAAATGATTTTTTTACTCTCATATTTCATAGTTGGACACTCAAACCTGTTTGTGTTCAGATTTCTGCTTTTCTCAGGACGTTTTCTATAAACTGCTTTTCCGTCGGTGGTTGTAACACCACTCAGCGTTGGCGTGGTTGCTTCTCCTGAACACAGGCCGTCCTGCTGCAGGCGCTGCAGGTTCGAATCCTGGCCTGTCACTCTTTACTGCATGTCCTCCCCTCTCTCCCCACATTTCCTGTTTAGATACTTTGAAAATAAAATAAAGGCCACTAGAGTCACAACAGAATCTTTAACTGCCAATCCAAAGACCACGCCCCCAATCATTCATAAATGTGTTGCTTTAAATAAGTTCACCTGATAAGATACGTAAGAATTCACCAGTTGTCATGGAGGTGGACTATGGAGACTAAAACTTGTGGTTGGTACAGGGACCCCAGGTCTGGACCCAGACCCTGGTGGTCTGTAGAAGAACTGAGGACAGAAATGTTCAGCTTCCATCCTGGCTGGGCTTTTTGGCCTCACATATATAAATATATATGAATGTTTCTGTGCGTTACCCAGGTGGATACTACCTGACCAGCGCCTACGGAGCCATGGCCCTCATCAAGAACTTCCAGGAGGAGCAGGCAGCCCAGGTGCTGAGCTCCGAGGCCAGGAACACTCTGCACCAGTGGCACCGGCGGCGGACCGCCCAGCGTTCGGTGCCATCTGTGGATGACTTTCAGGTATCACGCCTGACCTGAACCCTCCTTGAACGTCCAGGCAGTGAGTCCAAGTTGTGCCAATTCCAGATAAACCCACACACTCAGGAATGAACACGTCTAATAACACGGCAGCATGTGGATGCGAGCACAGCGCCTCCTAGTGGAATAACTGCATGAACCATCTGAGCGTAGAACCACCTGGACGAATGAGTCGGTACCTGAACTTAAAGGAAGAAGAACCAACGTGAAAACGGCAAAAGTAACAATGAATGATCATTTACTCAACAATGACTAATGAAAATCAGACGTTGTTAAATTGTGGTTCAACAGAATCGTAAAGAAATGACAGATTAGCTGGTTCTGCTAGAAAAGCTGTGAGTGACGTTTCCATGGTGACGAGTTAAACTCGTCCTGTAATTCAGTCAGTCCTGAGTGGTTAAAGGGTTCAAAGTGGAAACTCTGTTCATGAAGACCAGAACGCCTGTCTACAGGTGCACGGATCGACCGTAGCGCCAATCACTGAAACGCTTGTAAATCGAATGTTTGCCTTTGGACAGTTTCATGGTTTGTTTTTAAACCACTGTTGAACCACGACTGTCTGATTGACCTCGTCCACGTGTGTATACCAGTTAGTCCGGCCGCTGTAGACCCCAGCATCGGGAGAACCGGTACAAAGCTTGGGGGGTTTTCATAGCTGCATGCAGAGTCGCTGTAAAGCTTCCTGTCTTGTGGATATTTTCTTCTAACTCCAGCTGTTTTCTCTTCAGAACTTTCTCCGGGTCGCCCTACAAGAGGTGGACTCGGGCTGCACAGCCAAAACCCTGCTGGTCCAGCCATACGCCACCGCCGAGGAGGTCTGCTCGCTTTGCGCTTACAAGTTCAAGATCCCTGACCCGGAGAACTACGCGCTGTTCCTGGTTACCGAGGAGACCAGCCAGCAGCTCGCTCCGGACACCAACCCCCAGCGGATCAAAGCCGAGCTCCACAGTCGCCCGCTCGCTCACGTCTTCCACTTCGTCTACCGGCAGGTTTCCAACCTGAATCTCAGCGTCCCGCCTGCCATTCAGAATGGAAACTGTCTTCAGGTTGAACCGTGAGGTGGAGCGCCGTGGCTCGCTGCCGTTCATCCCAAACATCCCAAACAACCGTTAACAACTTGAAGATGGACGTGAGGATTTCTGAACAGGAGGGGAGCAAAGAAATCAAGAGGTTTTATGAGGAACTGCCAGGTGTTTGGATGGACTCTGGAACGTACAAGTATTAGAACCACTCTGTGTAGCAATACCACGTCTGACCACATGGGGGCAGACCCTGGTGTGAGACACAACAAAGAGCACCTCTGGTGGGACAAAGTGGTGATTTTGGGCCTGCTGGACTGCCCCACTTGTCTTTTGTCAGCAGAGCGGATGTAAACGCCCCCACTAGGTCATAAGTGGTATTACTACATAGAGTGGCTTTAAGAACAAGTGAGGAGAGCTTCAGCCCCAGATCCAAAGCAGTCGAGATGCTGTGTGAAAGTAGAACAAATTCTGAATCCAGTATAAATGTGAAACTGTCAACTTTTTATTCTGGGCCTCAGGAGATCAGTAGGGGCAGTTTCATGGGCTCAATCACCAGAACGTGTCTGGTCCACTTCTGTAACGATCAGTTCAAAACCTGTATCTCTCATGGGATGGAAGTGCAGTATTCACATCTGGATGGGGAACATCAATGCTGAAAGGTAGACAGAGGTTTTCGATCCATCCAGATGTTTTCTTCAGGGAAGGTCTCGCATCGCTCAGCAAGATGAGACTAACCCACAACATGCCTTTGTAGAAGCTGAGTCCTGATGTTGAACGGACCTGCAGTCCAGACCTTTCACCTACCGGAAACAGACTGCTTTTATTTTCAGGGTCTCGCAGCTTTGGATCTGGGGCTGTCAATCTGGATCTGAGCAGGTGGACGCGTGGAAGAACGCGAGCAGTTGGGACATTTCCGTGCATTAGTCCGTCTTTTGTAACTAACTTTCACCTTAACTGCTGTTCCCGGGTTCCTCTCGCAGCAACTGAACAAACTGCTACTGAGAGCAGAACGACCCTTTTAAACGTCATGTCAAACATTTATTTAAGAAGTAAAGTAAAAGTCTTTTATTGCTCTACAATTGCAGGTCAATTGTATCTTGTATCTTGTAAAAATATTTTTATATTCCCAAAAGTGACAAAGATTTGTATTCGGATTTAATATTTCTGTACCGGAATCAATACTGGACGTATTTATACCAGTTATTTCTGAAAAGTCGACTTAAATCAACACTGTTTTTATTGTTTGTTATAAAATGCTCAAAGCTGACCGTGGAAATAAAAAAAGTCCTGAATGAGACGTCTCTGCTCCGGAAGAATGATTTCCTGAGGGTTTGGTGACACGTTGACGTGCCGACAACAGAACCGAGGAGTTAGTCACCTTCATTTATTGACCAAAATGAAGCCAAAGAGAACAATAAAAGCGGACCAGATGGTCCTCATTGATGACCGGATCAGCAGCAGGTGTGCAGACCTGTAGAGAAGCAGATGTTTTGGCAGTTTTTCAGTCTGGAACGTTCCGGTGTTTCCGGTAGCTCCCGGCTCCTTCAGCTGATCCACGCTGGATGAACTGTGGAGCTGCTGCTGACGTTCACTGTGACGCCTCATGTTACAAATGTCCACCAGGTCCTGGTTTTCTCATGACCTCCTGCCAGCTGCACCTGCAGGTCTGGATCCTGGTCCTAGTGGTCAGTGGAGGAACCGCAGACCCAGACTTTCAGTTCTTCCAGTGACCACCAGGGTCTGGATCCAGACCCTGGTGGTCACTGGAGGAACTGCAGGTCTGGATCCAGACTGCCGTGGTCAGTGGCGGAGCTGCAGGTCTGGATCCAGACCCTGGTGGTCACTGGAGGAACTGCAGGTCTGGATCCAGACCCTGGTGGTCACTGGAGGAACTGCAGGTCTGGATCCAGACCCTGGTGGTTACTGGAGGAACTGCAGGTCTGGATCCAGACCCTGGTGGTCACTGGAGGAGCTGCAGGTCTGGATCCAGACTGCCGTGGTCGGTGGCGGAGCTGCAGGTCTGGATCCAGACCCTGGTGGTCACTGGAGGAACTGCAGGTCTGGATCCAGACCCTGGTGGTTACTGGAGGAACTGCAGGTCTGGATCCAGACCCTGGTGGTAACTGGATGAACTGCAGGTCTGGATCCAGACCCTGGTGGTCACTGGAGGAGCTGCAGGTCTGGATCCAGACTGCCGTGGTCGGTGGCGGAGCTGCAGGTCTGGATCCAGACCCTGGTGGTCACTGGAGGAACTGCAGGTCTGGATCCAGACCCTGGTGGTAACTGGAGGAATTGTGATGCTACAGGTAAATAAAGTCACTTTCCCGGCGTGAGCAGAACATCTGGACAGTCTTGTATTAGTACATCTGTGTTCAACACTTTCTCCACTTATTTCATGCTGGCTCAGTTTTTCTTTGTTCTATCTTTTGAAATAAATTTATTTTATGAATAAATATTCCAAGTACTCTTTAAATATCCTGTTTTTGACTACCATAGGTCATTATTTCCATTTTTCTCTTCATACTTTATGAGTTAAAATAGCTTTCATGCCTCAATGACATGTTTTTGGAGGTGGGCGTGCATTCCACGTGTGGCATGAGGAGCTCTTCGCCCGGTTCCTGTTGTTCCATGTTGTGCTTTAGAAGGGTTTTTACTCAAAACGGTAAGTCAAAAATAAGGAAAGAATATTTTACAATCAAGGAAGTCCTAAAAAACTAAATAATTAACTTGTTATTTTACAAAGATATGGAAAGAAATAATTCAGCCAGGTCAGTTTTGACCATGTTGTGTATCAATGGGACAAAAGCAAATAAAATACTCTAACTGGCATTTCATAGTTTGTCATAAAAGTTCACAACCTGAAAATGTAAATGTGGACATCTCCTTTTAACTCGGTATTTGCATTTATTGATTTTTGTCTTGTTTTCCTGCTATTTTGTTGCAAACACTCATAGTTAAAAACACAGCACCAGCGGTGTTGTTGCAGCCACGTCTGCAGCGTCATCTAGCGGTGCTTCTGGGATCTGCAGGACATGACGCATGTTGACGTTGGTTGACAGCAGTTGCTGGTCGGTATCTGCGGCGTCAGGACGTCTCAGCAGCATCTCCTGAGTCACCCCAGAGGAGCCGTCAGCACGGACACAAAGGTAGGCTGGAGGATGTTTCCTAATGAAACCATTTAAAAATCAAACCAAACATTTTACCTGTCTGAGTTTTGTTTTGGAGCGCTCGGGATTGCAGGGATGATAAATGTTACGTAAATACTTAACACCAAAGTGTGGACGCAGGTGGATGTTGGTGGTGGATGACGCGATAATCTGACCAGATGTGGTACAGAAGGGTGTGGAGGCTGCTGAGGCGGGATGGCGCAGTTTCAGCGCAGAATACTCATCCTGACATCATCCTGCAGACACGCCAGAAAAAACTAAAGTGTAGAGGAGGACGCGGAGAGACGCACGCGGCCCCGAACGCACCCGAACTCTGAACTTTAATGACCCTGATTTAACCTGGACATTAATAACGGAGGATTTGAGTTTTTCATTTCTGACATCAGGGACCCACGTGCGCACGAGCTGTTGTCCCGTGACGTCACGTTTTCGTGAACGGTGTAGCCATCTGGTGAGGGAAAACTATTTTATTTGGCACAAAAAACTACTTTTAACAATGAAATTTAAAAAATGTGCAGTTCCTTCTACTGACCACCAGGATCCGGATCCAGACCTGCAGTTCCTCAACCGACCACCAGGGATCCATCAGTGAGCTCACCTCCAGAAAGAGCCTCCAAAGAGCCACGGAACATAATTCATATTTCAGAGTACGTTTTGTTGTGTCATTAATTTTTAAGCGAGCGCCTGACTGGTTTTGGGTTTAGTTTGTAAGGACCCAAAGACTGAGGTCCTCTTCAGATGTTCACCAGCAGCTGCTCTGGCGTGGATCTGGACCTGGGTGCGACACTCCATCATCTCGTGATGGCCAACCGCTGCAACCCAGCGAGCGACGCCGGGGCCCAGCAGGGCTCTGCTAGAAGAAAATCATCTTCTTATCTTCGTTTATTTTCATTAAAAGCAGGCGAGTCGTTGCCTGAAGAAAGGTTGTAATGCTCCAATCATATTCAAGGTCACTCAGAAAACCTATGTGTGATGTCACACATACAGTCTGAACCGGTCTAGACCTGTCAGTTCTGATCCAGTTCTAGTATTTACATCCTCATACCTGATGCTGATGTCAGAGGTCTTTTTGTTGATGTTGTCATGTCTAGGTTATTTAAGGCAGCACTCCTCGAACTCATAAGAGTCGACATGTTTCTCTCCACTTTATAAAAAACCTGCTGCTGTTTTTAATCGTTTTAATAATCTGTCCTCATTCACAGCCCAGAAGTTCACCAATAATGTTAAGTAGGTGAAGAGGTAACAGCTTGACGGCGTTCATTTCTGTGCAGCTGCAACTCAAATGATGCATCCAGAATTATGCAAACATTTGTTTGAATATATTTGAATCACGCAGAGAAAACATTTTGTTTGTCTGCATCAGAACAGGGGCATGATTTCAACGGTCTCTTTAATTCATCTGTTAATTCCACATGCACAGAAAAACATTTTCATCATGTCTATTCTCCAAATCAAAAGCCAAAACTGTGCTGCAGACCTGCACTCAGTTTCAAACCTCCACGTTCTTTGACCTAGATGACTATTCAAGGTTTTTTTTATTTGAATTGGGTTGGAATGATTAACTGAATATATTTAGTAACATATTTAGATCGTTAAGTTCTTTAAATTAACTTGATTCATTAACGTCTATGCAATTCCGTCAAACGCAATGATGTCAGAAGTCCCGCCTTTGTCAGTCAGTCAACTGTAACTGACTTTCTCCGTCTGCTTGAGTCAAGAAATGTATTTAGTGACGGGATATATGTGATAATTCAGCATACATATTAAATATACTTAAATTAGAAAGATTAATTCATGATTAAATTATATCAATATAATCAATAAAAATTGTATCATATAATCGATAATCAGGCAATAAATAAGTGTAACTGGAAAATGTAATTTTGCTTGTTCAATTACTGAGCAGATCTGGTAGTAAACTTACAAGTTGTCTTCACTGTCTTTGGCCATGAAGGTTTCATAAAAGTTAAAAAAAAAAACAAAAAACAGTTGTTTTTGTTGATCAGAAAAAGCAAAATAATAAAGAACATTTTGATGAATAAGATTTTTTTAATCAATATGCACTTTAAGAGGAGTTAAAGGTAAAATTTGAAGCTAAATAAATAAGTAATCACTGTTGGTTTTAAAGGCATTTATGGTCGACGACATTAGACCAGAACTAAATCCAAAACTCAGCTCAGCACTTTGAAAACGACACCCAAGTGACCAAAGTTCTGAACACAAGCATGGGTTCAGAGAAAAACATTTAAAATTCAAATAAAAAACACGTCAAACATATGTAAAAAAAAGTTTTTACGCCACAGGGGGCGTGTCCAGAACTGATACAACTTTGGCATAAACGTGGTCAGAAACTTTTTACCTGCTTCTCGGAAGCTTTTGTGAACCTTAACTTCCTCTGGATCGGCTGTCTTCCAGACTGAGCCACCATGGGGAAGGAGAAGCTCCACATCAACATCGTGGTGATTGGACATGTGGACTCTGGGAAGTCCACCACCACTGGCCACCTCATCTACAAGTGCGGAGGCATCGACAAAAGAACTATCGAGAAGTTTGAGAAGGAAGCTGCCGAGGTTTGATTTGTTTGCAGTTTTTAGCTTTTTACTTACCAGCCGCTGTCCCAGCTTTATATCCTTTAACAGATTAGATTTAACAGATTAGTCTCCTATTGGGGTCTGAAAAGTCTCCTGTAGAGGTCTGAAGAGTCTCTTGTAGAGGTCAGAAGAGTTTCCTGTGGAGGTCTGAAGGGTCTCCTGTAAAGGTCAGAGGAGTCTCCTGTAGAGGTCTGAAGAGTCTCCTGTAGAGGTCTAAAGAGTCTCCTGTAGAGGTCTAAAGAGTCTCCTGTAGAGGTCTGAAGAGTCTCCTGTAGAGGTCAGAGGAGTCTCCTGTAGAGGTCAGAGGAGTCTCCTGTAGAGGCCTGAAGTGTCTCATGTAGAGGCCTAAAGTATCTCATGTAGAGGTCTAAAGAGTCTCCTGTAGAGGTCTAAAGAGTCTCCTGTAGAGGTCAAAAGAGTTTCCTGTAGAGGTCTAAAGAGTCTCATGTAGAGGTCTAAAGAGTCTCATGTAGAGGCCTAAAGAGTCTCCTGTAGAGGTCTAAAGAGTTTCCTGTAGAGGTCTAAAGAGTCTCATGTAGAGGCCTAAAGAGTCTCATGTAGAGGCCTAAAGAGTCTCATGTAGAGGCCTAAAGAGTCTCATGTAGAGGTCTAAAGAGTCTCCTGTAGAGGTCTAAAGAGTCTCCTGTAGAGGTCTAAAGAGTCTCATGTAGAGGTCTAAAGAGTCTCCTGTAGAGGTCTAAAGAGTCTCAAGTAGAGGTCTAAAGAGTCTCATGTAGAGGTCTAAAGAGTCTCCTGTAGAGGTCTAAAGAGTCTCATGTAGAGGTCTAAAGAGTCTCATGTAGAGGCCTAAAGTATCTCATGTAGAGGCCTAAAGAGTCTCATGTAGAGGCCTAAAGAGTCTCCTGTAGAGGTCTAAAGAGTTTCCTGTAGAGGTCTAAAGAGTCTCATGTAGAGGTCTAAAGAGTCTCATGTAGAGGCCTAAAGAGTCTCATGTAGAGGTCTAAAGAGTCTCCTGTAGAGGTCTAAAGAGTCTCATGTAGAGGTCTAAAGAGTCTCATGTAGAGGCCTAAAGTGTCTCATGTAGAGGTCTAAAGAGTCTCATGTAGAGGCCTAAAGAGTCTCCTGTAGAGGTCTAAAGAGTTTCCTGTAGAGGTCTAAAGAGTCTCATGTAGAGGCCTAAAGAGTCTCATGTAGAGGCCTAAAGAGTCTCATGTAGAGGCCTAAAGAGTCTCCTGTAGAGGTCTAAAGAGTCTCATGTAGAGGTCTAAAGAGTCTCATGTAGAGGCCTAAAGAGTCTCATGTAGAGGTCTAAAGAGTCTCATGTAGAGGTCTAAAGAGTCTCATGTAGAGGTCTAAAGAGACTCATGTAGAGGCCTAAAGAGTCTCCTGTAGAGGTCTAAAGAGTCTCATGTAGAGGTCTAAAGAGACTCATGTAGAGGTCTAAAGAGTCTCATGTAGAGGTCTAAAGAGACTCATGTAGAGGCCTAAAGAGTCTCATGTAGAGGCCTAAAGAGTCTCCTGTAGAGGTCTAAAGAGTCTCATGTAGAGGTCTAAAGAGACTCATGTAGAGGCCTAAAGAGTCTCATGTAGAGGCCTAAAGAGTCTCATGTAGAGGCCTAAAGAGTCTCATGTAGAGGTCTAAAGAGTTTCCTGTAGAGGTCTAAAGAGTCTCCTGTAGAGGTCTAACAAGTCTCCTGTAGAGGTCTAAAGAGTCTCATGTAGAGGTCTAAAGAGTTTCCTGTAGAGGTCTAAAGAGTCTCCTGTAGAGGTCTAACGAGTCTCCTGTAGAGGTCTAAAGAGTCTCATGTAGAGGTCTAAAGAGTCTCATGTAGAGGTCTAAAGAGTCTCATGTAGAGGCCTAAAGAGTCTCATGTAGAGGTCTAAAGAGTTTCCTGTAGAGGTCTAAAGAGTCTCCTGTAGAGGTCTAACGAGTCTCCTGTAGAGGTCTAAAGAGTCTCATGTAGAGGTCTAAAGAGACTCATGTAGAGGCCTAAAGAGTCTCATGTAGAGGCCTAAAGAGTCTCATGTAGAGGCCTAAAGAGTCTCATGTAGAGGTCTAAAGAGTTTCCTGTAGAGGTCTAAAGAGTCTCCTGTAGAGGTCTAAAGAGTCTCCTGTAGAGGCCTAAAGAGTCTCCTGTAGAGGCCTAAAGAGTCTCATGTAGAGGTCTAAAGAGTCTCATGTAGAGGTCTAAAGAGTCTCATGTAGAGGTCTAAAGAGACTCATGAAGAGGTCTAACGAGTCTCCTGTAGAGGTCTAAAGAGTCTCATGTAGAGGTCTAAAGAGTCTCATGTAGAGGTCTAAAGAGTCTCATGTAGAGGTCTAAAGAGTCTCATGTAGAGGCCTAAAGAGTCTCATGTAGAGGTCTAAAGAGTTTCCTGTAGAGGTCTAAAGAGTCTCCTGTAGAGGTCTAACGAGTCTCCTGTAGAGGTCTAAAGAGTCTCATGTAGAGGTCTAAAGAGACTCATGTAGAGGTCTAAAGAGTCTCATGTAGAGGCCTAAAGAGTCTCATGTAGAGGCCTAAAGTATCTCATGTAGAGGTCTAAAGAGTTTCCTGTAGAGGTCTAAAGAGTCTCCTGTAGAGGTCTAAAGAGTCTCCTGTAGAGGCCTAAAGAGTCTCCTGTAGAGGCCTAAAGAGTCTCATGTAGAGGTCTAAAGAGTCTCATGTAGAGGTCTAAAGAGTCTCATGTAGAGGTCTAAAGAGACTCATGAAGAGGCCTAAAGAGTCTCATGTAGAGGTCTAAAGAGTCTCATGTAGAGGTCTAAAGAGACTCATGTAGAGGCCTAAAGAGTCTCCTGTAGAGGCCTAAAGAGTCTCCTGTAGAGGCCTAAAGAGTCTCCTGTAGAGGTCTAAAGAGTCTCATGTAGAGGCCTGAAGAGTTAAAATTTTGACTTTTATGTTGCTTATTTGGCATTTTATAAAGTAAGAAATTCAGAGTTTTCTCTGGTAAATATGCAAAAGTCTTAACTTCTTGAGTTTTTTTCTCACAAATTTTATATTTTATAAAGTCAGTAATTCTGAGGTTGTGAAGCCTGGTTGTGAATATGCCATTTTATCGAGTCAAAGCTTTTTTTTTTTTTTTTTTGGGCTTATTTTTTTAAATAAAAGTTTTCCACTTTATAATGTCAGGAAAACCGTGACCCTGATGGAGGAATTCTTGTTTTTTTCTCTTCTGCACCGTGCAACTTCATTTTACCGCAAATGAACCTCATTTTCCATCTCACTAGATTATTTTCACTGGCTCAGCTTGAATTTAAACTTTAGATTCTTTTATCCAGTCTCCTTTCTTCTCAAAGTGTAACAGATTAAGGCATCACCGTGGATCATCTTAAAGGGTTTGAACTCCTCATCTGGACAACAAAAATCATTTCATCTGTAAGTTAGTTTACAGCAGCTTTTTCAGATCGCAGGGAACCATACTGAGAAAACCGCACCACTTCTTGTACCAAACGAACAAAAGCATGATTGTAAGATAAAATGGTCCAAATGAAAAGTCTTCATATCTGCGTCCTTAGATGGGGAAGGGTTCCTTCAAGTACGCCTGGGTTCTGGACAAACTGAAGGCAGAGCGCGAACGTGGCATCACCATCGACATTTCTCTGTGGAAGTTCGAGACTAGCAAGTACTACGTGACGATCATCGACGCTCCGGGACACCGGGACTTCATCAAGAACATGATCACTGGGACGTCTCAGGTGGAGTTGAGAAAGGTTGAAGGATGTCAAAGATAACTCGAGAAGAGTAGTGGGAAATGTTTGCTCATTTCTGTCCACACAGGCTGACTGTGCCGTGCTGATTGTGGCGGCCGGCGTCGGCGAGTTTGAAGCTGGCATCTCGAAGAACGGGCAGACTCGTGAACACGCCCTCCTCGCCTACACGCTGGGAGTGAAGCAGCTCATCGTAGGTATCAACAAGATGGACTCCACTGAGCCCAACTACAGCCAGAAGCGCTACGAGGAGATCGTCAAAGAGGTCAGCACTTACATCAAGAAGATCGGGTACAACCCCGACACCGTGGCCTTCGTGCCCATTTCTGGATGGAATGGAGACAACATGTTGGAGCCCAGTCCAAACGTAAGTCCGCTCAAGCTGAGCCCGCAACAAACATCCAACAGAATCCAGTTTCTGCATTTCCAGGACCTTCAAGTGGCCATATTCTACTAATGTGTGGTCCTGTGGAGCATCTTCACACCTGGCTCAACTCCTCGTCCTCAACATTAGTGTTTACCTGCCTCCCCGGGTCAGTACTGTTCCTGGCCCGGTGGGAGGCCACAGACCGGGATTCAGACCTGCGCTGCCTGCATGACGGCAACAGCCTCTAACGGCGCCCGTTCAACCCGCTGAGCCACTTCAGAGCTTTTTAGTGCCCAGTCAGAAAGCCTGTTGGGTAAACAGTTAAATAAGGTCATTAAAAGCCACAATCACCAGCGCTATAAAATACAACATTCGTTTATTGTGATGGAGGAGTTTTTATCGTCTCCTTCAAAGTGGATGAATGACGCCACCCAGTGGTCAGAGCCGTAACATCCTGACATCTATAATTACATCATTTACGCTCAACGTTTGACAAAAAATGACCAGAAAGAAGCTATGAAAACAGCAACAACTTGTGTTCCTCTGATTGTTTTGTGTCTTCAGTCAAATCTGAGATGATTATTCACAATAAGAACTTTGCAGATAATCAGAAAACATGAAAATCAGACCGTGAGCACTTTAATACGAGTTGCATGTAAAGTGTTGGCGGTAAAACTGTTCGTCTGCAGATGACCTGGTTCAAGGGCTGGAAGATCAACCGTAAGGATGGTAATGCTTCAGGGACCACGCTGCTGGAGGCTCTGGACGCCATCCAGCCTCCCACCCGCCCCACCGACAAGCCCCTCCGCCTGCCGCTGCAGGATGTCTACAAGATTGGAGGTGAGCGGGAAGATCTGCCCCAGTTATCAGGTTCTGCATCAGTGCTTCTGCTAGCAAGAGGAGCAGAGACGAATGAGGTCCTACAACATCTCCCCGGAGCTTATTCTGTCCCACATTTACCAGAATGATCCTTCTACCATAGCTTTGCTTCATGCACCAGTTTCTTTTCCAGCCCAAGACCAAGTTGTTTCTCTGACAGGAATTGGAACCGTTCCTGTGGGCCGAGTGG
This sequence comes from Xenentodon cancila, assembly GCA_014839995.1. Lineage (NCBI taxonomy): Eukaryota > Metazoa > Chordata > Actinopteri > Beloniformes > Belonidae > Xenentodon > Xenentodon cancila. The sequence continues at coordinate 1,114,563 of CM026198.1, forward strand.
AGACGGGAATCCTCAAACCCGGCATGGTGGTGACTTTTGCTCCCGTCAACGTGACCACTGAGGTCAAGTCGGTGGAGATGCATCATGAGGCGCTGACGGAGGCACTGCCCGGTGACAATGTGGGCTTCAATGTGAAGAACGTGTCTGTTAAGGACATCCGCCGGGGCAACGTGGCCGGAGACAGCAGGAACGACCCACCGCAGGAGGCCGCCGGCTTCACCTCTCAGGTCTGATCTCGAGTCGCGCCGGCTGTGTGTTTGTCCGGTTGCGTTCTGACCCGCCTCTCCTGTCTACAGGTGATCATCCTGAACCATCCTGGTCAGATCAGTGCCGGCTATGCCCCCGTCCTCGACTGCCACACCGCACATATTGCGTGCAAGTTTGCAGAGCTAAAGGAAAAGATCGACCGCCGTTCTGGAAAGAAGCTGGAGGACAATCCCAAATCCCTAAAATCTGGAGATGCCGCCATCGTTGATATGATCCCTGGAAAGCCCATGTGTGTGGAGAGCTTCTCTGAGTACCCGCCGCTGGGTGAGTGTCTGGTCCTGGACTCCAGGCTGCTTCCAAGGTGTAACATTTCTGCTGATGTTCAGTCGTGTAAAAGGTTTATTCCTCTTCTTTTAACCCTTTTTAAAGGTAACAAAAATCCTCTAATCGTACCAGATCTTGATATTAAATGCAACATCACACAAACCACAACATACAACTTAGGAGAAGGTTTTATGTTAAATTATTACTTTCAGTTTCATTTAAAGGAATATGAGATTATTTTTTCTTTCGCTGTCGTGGTGTTCCCTCCAACCATCAGCTCCCGTCCTGACGCCTCAACACCACCTTTCACCGTTTGTCTCTAGAAAGACACTGATGTACTTAGGACTTTTGGGATCACTTAGGCAGTCCAACCCCAGACCACCATCCCTCCACCACCCTGCTTGCCAGTGGGTCTGAGGTGTTTCTGCTGGTTTTCTCCAAACATGGTTCTGGACATGAAGACCAAAAGGAAGTCTACTGGTTTGTTCAGTGGCAGGTTTGTGAGGCCTGTAGACTCAAGAGGGAGGTGAATCTGCAGGGACGTCGACTCCTGGGAAGACTGATAACTGTCAACAATCTTTCTCACTGTCGAACTTCAAATAATTGGAAATAGTTTTAGAACTTTGTAGAGACTGATGCTGATGATGCTTCTCCAAAGCAATTACCAATGTATTTTCCTCTTGGCATTGTGGTAACACAAACCTGAATGAAGACCAGGAAACTACCAAAACATCTCCTTTTCTAGAGGCCTGAACACCTGATGATAATCAGTTCATCATCGATGATTAGTTCATGATGATCAATGATGATCAGCATGTTGATGAGGATCAATTCATCAATGATTGTTCATCAGTGATGATGATGATCAGGTATATATATATATATATATAATTCTCTATTTGTTAGTTCATGGCTGTGTTTCACCTGATATTGTGTCCCGTCAGGATCAGATGGTCTTAATTAAGTTTTCAAACGTAGAATTAAAACGCCAACTGTATCACGAGTTGTCCTTTTGAACTGAAACCTTGACGGTGACCTCCAACATAAATGTTTTCCGCATGTCTCCGCAGGTCGTTTCGCTGTCCGTGACATGCGTCAGACAGTGGCGGTGGGGGTGATCAAGGGCGTGGAGAAGAAAGCCCCCACCAGCGGTAAGATCACCAAGTCAGCACAGAAGGCGCAGAAGGCCAAATGAACGTTGTTGCGGGCTGCTGCCCCGAGCGCTCAGCGTGGCCGAAGACGCACGTGCACGCTGCCACTCCTGCTCGCCATCATCAGCGTCTGGTCTATTATCACAATGCATCGCAAAAGCCGACGAAGGAAAAAAACTGGTTGTGCAGTTGGGGATCGACACGTTAGGTCACCGTGATGTAGGTTCTATAGTCTCAGATTTGCTTCGTAGTGCAGCTCCACAGACGCTCCCCAGACGCTCCCCAGACGCTCCCCAGACGCTCCCCAGACGCTCCCCAGACGCTGCACAGACGCTGCACAGACGCTCCCCAGACGCTCCCCAGACGCTGCACAGACGCTCCCCAGACGCTGCACAGACGCTGCACAGATGCTCCCCAGACGCTGCACAGACGCTGCACAGACGCTCCCCAGACGCTCCACAGACGCTGCACAGACGCTGCACAGATGCTCCCCAGACGCTGCACAGACGCTGCACAGACGCTGCACAGACGCTCCCCAGACGCTCCACAGACGCTGCACAGACGCTCCCCAGACGCTCCACAGACGCTGCACAGACGCTCCACAGACGCTGCACAGACGCTGCACAGACGCTCCCCAGACGCTGCACAGACGCTGCACAGACGCTCCCCAGACGCTCCACAGACGCTGCACAGACGCTCCCCAGACGCTCCCCAGACGCTCCCCAGACGCTCCCCAGACGCTGCACAGACGCTCCACAGACGCTGCACAGACGCTCCCCAGACGCTCCACAGACGCTGCACAGACGCTGCACAGACGCTCCACAGACGCTGCACAGACGCTCCCCAGACGCTCCACAGACGCTGCACAGACGCTCCACAGACGCTGCACAGACGCTGCACAGACGCTCCCCAGACGCTCCCCAGACGCTCCCCAGACGCTGCACAGACGCTCCACAGACGCTGCACAGACGCTCCCCAGACGCTCCACAGACGCTGCACAGACGCTGCACAGACGCTGCACAGACGCTGCACAGACGCTCCACAGACGCTGCACAGACGCTCCCCAGACGCTCCACAGACGCTCCACAGACGCTGCACAGACGCTGCACAGACGCTGCAAAGACGCTCCACCACGTCTCAGTTGGAGAAATCCTTCCTGTTCTCTCTCACCAGCCTCACGTAGACTGGGCGCTTGCACGTTTGCTCTCCAGCTCCAGAAACCGGAGATCTTCCCGCCCTTCACGACCTTGCTTGGCCTAAACTCCCCCGTAGTAGCTCCAATAAATGTTACTGGAAAGTTCATGCGCCTTAAACGTTGTTATTTGTGAGCAGATGTTCATCAAAGTAAAGATGTTTCAACAGAATGTCGTTGCTCCTCGAATCATTGACGAGTCTGAAGCGGACCAGAAGAGTTTCAATGAAACAAGAAAAGAAGTTTCTCTTAGAATTTCCTTTATTGAAGAATGAGAATAAAAGTTCACTTGCATTGTTACATTACAGGCTTCATTAATCCGAGATTATTACTAGTGAGTAAATATGTGCTCATAATTTAAATAAATTAAAGGAAACCAGACAGAATGCTTGTTAACATAGAAATATCTCATTTGATGCCCAGTAACGAAACGACCTCTGGAGAAAAAAAAACTGTTTAATTAAATGTAAAAATGCCTCAAACCAGAGAAAATGAAGGAATCAAACCCAACTTAAAGAAAAGTAAGTGGACTAGAGATGACTACGTACCACAACAGCAAGGCACCGGTAATCTGGTTGGGTTTCAGCCGACAACCCGCCCTGTTCTCACTTTACCCGTTACATCGGACTACGCGACCGAATCGGCGCCACATCCGGTCACTGAGCTGCCGACCGCTCGGATGCCCTGAACTAAGCGTTATAAATCTGACTGAAATGTACATTTGTGCCATCATGCCCAGGTTTTGATTTTCCTTCGTTCAGGCGCTGGTTTTTGATAACAGATATGGTCTAGAGGTGACTATGTACCAGTCAGGGTTCAGTAGCTTCGCCCGGACTGTAATAAAACCACCCTAACCAGTGCTCCCAGTTCTCCACCGTGCAACAGGAGAAGGAAGCCTGGGAAGGGGTTGGAATCAGTCCACCTAGTCCGCAGCAGTCAGCTTTTCACTCTGCTGCAGGTCCGGCTCAAGAAGCAAAAGAAACCCACGTTACACATGAGAGCAAACACGTTCCCTTCACCTAAAAACAGGAAGCCAGATTTCTGAACCTTCTTTGTCACCTTTTCTGTTCCTGAACCGGAACAAAGTGCTTCAGTTGGTCAAACGTAGGTGGATCATTTTTGAATGACTGGGTCAGTAGCCCACGGCTGACCCCTGTTAGCTCCTCCCTCCACACTGCAGTTGTCACTTTTAAAACCACGCCCCCAAGCAGCCTCAGATTTGTGTTTCATATCAATAAAGTGGAGAGTGATGGCCTAGTGGTTACAGAGGTGGGCCTGGAGGACCCGGGTTCAGGTCCCTGGGCTGGCAACAGTGGTGAATCACTGGGGGCCCCTGAGCAAGGCCCTGAACTCCCAACTGGGAGCTGGGACAGCAGCCCTGCTCCTGGTGGAACCAGTGACGGTTAAAAGCTGAGGTCCAATTTCGGGGTATCGTGAGATTTACACTGACAAGAATAACGAAGCTTGAAAAGCTTTGAGGAAATAAAAAAAATCATGAGGGTCAAATCTAAGTAGGGAGAGCAAAACAGTTTCTTGTACCAGACTGTAAATATGTTTATTTGATCTACGTGTTCTTGAAAACTGGAGGTTGCTTCTTGACCCAGACTCAAGGAGGACATCGGGAAGGTTGAACATCAACTTCTACCTGACAGCAGATCCCACCTGCACCGAGTCAAAACTCGATACCTGCATCGGAAACACTCGGTCCGGCCAAAAACAAGCGCACCGTACAATACCAGGCCATTTTTATAAACGAAAAAACAAGCGTGGAAGTTGCACAATACTGCCTTGAAACTTCCTGTGTTGAGTTGAGAGGTGGAGAAGATGTGTCGGTGTCCTCCTGAGTTACTTATGTAACTTTAGTCCAACGCCATCAACTGGTGTTAAATCACCTCTCGGTGTCGGCCAATAACCAAACCACATTGAGAATCCGTACTGGAAGGTATCAGAACATCTCTGGCCAACACCAAGGCCCGTCCCGCAGCATCTCGGGGCCTCACCAAAGTACTGCCCCAAAGGCAGGGACTTGTCTTGGCCGGGAGAAGTTCCTGAAAGTTCTTGTAAAACTACCCGGGATGACAATGAAGGTAACTGATGGACGAAGCAATCGAAGACGACATGAGAGGCAGACCAACTCAACAAAGTCATGACGGGACAGAAAATCAAAGAGTGACTGAACAAAAACCAGTCGGCCAGTGTTCAATGGGACGGCACTTCCAGGCCTACAGGGAGACCATCTGGGATAAAAGTAAAAACTCCTTTGTGTCGCTTTAATTCAACAGCTTTTCAGGCATCTGTGTTCCTGCTTTTCAAGCTTTCAACTTCTATCTCAGGTTTTTCAAACGTTGTTAAAATGTGGAATTCATGCAGTTGATGTGAACAGCCTGTATGAAAACCCCCAACAAATGCATCAACATGAAAATAAAGAAAAGAAGACCCCGTGTTATATTCAGATCCTCCCGATTCCCTTCAATAAGGATAAAAACTGTGTCTTGAGGTGGGAATTACGTCTCTTTCAAACACAAGTCTATTTTAGGCGTACATGCGGCCTATTCAGCAATTCAGCGCTGCCAGATGGAGGGGACATGTGACTGCTGGTCAGGCTTTGGTTCGAGTCCTGGGACCCCGTCCCTGGTCTGCTCCCTGTCCTCAGGAGATCCTGAGAGAACGTCTGAGCTTCAGCGGCCCCTTGTCCAAGGAAGTCAAATCCCCGTGTCTCTATGTCCCTGTCACTAATAAAGAGGTCCTCCTCCCCCCACCCGCCTCCACCACTCCTTCCTGTGCCACCCCCCCCTCCTCCAGGGTCTTGGCTATGGGTGTGGAAGCTTATGGGCGAGTCACTGCTTGTGCTGGGGCTTGGAGATGACAAGCTGTGGCGGGTTTCGTGGACAGGGGCGACCTGCACTAGGTCCTGCACTGACATGGACTTGCCTCGTCCCTGGGCCATCTTGATTGGTCCAGTGCAGCAGCCCGGGACCTGTGGGACCAGGGGCTCCAGCTCCAGGCTCATGTGTCTCCTCCAGGAGGCGGCGTCCTTGGCATTTAGCCTGTCATTGCTGTTGGTGGGCCTTTGTAAATGCAGTCCCAATTCAAGGCCATGGTCCTCCCCTACTCTGGTGTCCTCCATCTGCTGCCCCAGACCCCTACAGAAGTCTTCCATTTCAGGGGAAACCTCACTCGAGGTTGTTTGTCCCAAGCTGCCTGTGCCACCACTTTGGGTGGAAGGGGGTGGTGGAATCCTTGCCAGAAGAGGAAACCCTCCATCACCTCCTCCTCTACATCCAGAACTGTTAGTACTGTTTGGGGTGAGGATAGGAGGAGAGCTCCCCACAACGTCATCAGTGCCACTCTCAGGGGAGGTGGGTTGAACCCGTGAATGGTGATGATGATAGTGGTGGTGATGATGATGGTGATGAGGCAGTGGTGAGGGGCTAAAAGAAGAAGATGCAAGCCCAGAGGGGGGCGTCGCAGAGGAGGCGTTGAGATTGAGGTTGAGCTCATTTGGAGGTGCCAAGATGAGATGGAGTCCTCCCTGGGATAAGTGGGAGTTTGCTGTGGAGCGGTTGACAAAGCCGCCAGATGGGGGCGCTCCGCTGCTGCTGACCTGGGTGGAGCCGGACAGGTCCTTACTGAAGACGGAGGAGTTGTAGTCGGACGTTTGCTCCAGCTCGAACAGAGGCAGAGAGGACAACGTGAGGCCTGAAGATGAGCCTTTATGCAAAACCTGACGATAAATATCAAGAAGGGAGTCCAGCTTCGACTCGATCGACTGGACCTGCGAGGAGGACGACAGCAGTTAGTAGTCAGAAAACGTAGACGACTGAACCGTCGGTCGCGTTCAGGCTTCACAACTGTGGGGTCGGGGGTCAGGGATCGGGGTCGGGGATCGGAGATCGGGGTCGGATGTCGGGGATCGGGTGTCGGGGATCAGAGTCGGGGATCGGGGTCGGGTATCGGGGTCAGGGATCGGGGATCGGTGGTCGGGTATCGGGGTCGGGGATCGGGGATCAGGGTCAGGGGTCGGGGATCGGGGTCGGGGATCAGGGTCAGGGGTCGGGATCGGGGATCGGGTTGGGGATCGGGGTCGGGGATCGGGGTCGGGGATCAGGGTCAGGGGTCGGGGATCAGGGTCAGGGGTCGGGGATCGGGGTTGGGGATCGGGGATCGGGTATCGGGGTCGGGGATCAGGGTCAGGGGTCGGGATCGGGGATCGGGGTTGGGGATCGGGGTCGGGGATCGGGGTCGGGGATCGGGATCGGGGATCAGGGTCGGGGTCGGGTATCGGGGTCGGGGATCAGGGTCAGGGGTCGGGGATCGGGGATCAGGGTCAGGGTCGGGGGTCGGGGATCGAGGTCGGGGATCGGTATCGGGGTCGGGGATCGGGGTCGGGGATCAGGGTCGGGGTCGGGGATCGGGGATCAGGGATCAGGGTCGGGGATCGAGGTCGGGGTCGGGGATCGGTATCGGGGGTCGGGGATCAGGGTCGGGGATCGAGGTCGGGTATCGGGGTCGGGGATCAGTATCGGGGTCGGGGATCGGGATCGGGGATCGGGGATCGGGGTCGGGGATCGAGGTCGGGTATCGGGGTCGGGGATCGGGGTCGGGGATCAGGGTCAGGGGTCGGGGATCGGGTATCAGGGTCGGGTATCGGGGTCGGGGATCGGGGTCGGGGATCAGGGTCAGGGGTCGGGGTCAGGGGTCGGGGGTCGGGGTCGGGTATCGGGGTCGGGGTGTTCACGCTACCTGACTGATGGGTCACGTACACAGATGTGGGAAAACGCCATCAGTAAACAATCAATAATAAAACCGAAAAAAGAGCTACATTAAAGTAGTAGCTTTTACATGTGCTGAAAAAAAACAACTTAAAGAAAAAATAAAACAGGCGTCAAATGAGGATGCTGGTGTGATGCTCAGTCATCTGGGTCATGGACTTCTTTTCCTTTTGCTATGACAAACTGCACTTTCCCTCTTTGGGTGTCGGCTGTCAAAGTCAAAGTCTCGTTTATTGTCAGTTCTGCCACATGTGAGGTTCATGCAGAGAATCTAAATTAAATTACTCTCAAACCCTCGGTGCTGCACAATCAATACATTTTAAACACAAAGTTCAAATTAAAAAGAAACATTGGGTTTAAGAGCCAAAGACAATAAAATGACAGTAAAAACACTGAAATGTCAGTATGATGATAGACATTATTGTTATGATGAACTGGATTGTAATAATGACGGTGACATGTACAACAGTTTTAAAGGTGTGTGACGGTCCTGCAGGTGTTCAGCTGATCGGTCTGGTTGCGTCAGTAATGACGCAGTCAAACAACGGGGGCGGCGACTGACCTCAACGACTTTCCTCTAATCAGTCTACAAACACTACGGCTGCAAATTCAAATCATGTCGCATGAAAGAAAACACGCAGCTTCCTGCTGACGCTTTGGACCTCGTCAGATGCTGTTGTGGAAGCAGCGTAAAGCGTCTGTGACACACCTGCCGCTCCACCTTACAGACGCGACCCAGCATGCTCATGTCCTCCAGGATGTCGCCGTCAGACAGTAACTTCTCTCGGATCTTCTTATCCAGAGGGATCTGGCCTTTCCCGAGGATTTGGTCCACCCTGGACATGACACACAAACAAGAACATGTTAATGACGGGAAGAAGAGCAATGGAGGAGAAATCCAAAAAGCAGGAAGAGAAGAAGACAGCAGCCACCAACCAGAGCAGAACAGTCAGCCTTTTCCCAGAGAAAAATTACCACCCACGGTTCCTCTACCAACCACTGGGGTCCGGATCTGGACCCGTGGTTCCTCTACCAACCACCAGGGTCCGCCAACAACCATTCAGTCACATGCTCACTCAAAATTTACACAGGAACCCTGGTGACCCTTGGTGGAACCCTGGTAGAACCCTGGTGGAACCCTGGTGAAACCCTGGTGGACCCCTGGTGGACCCCTGTTGGACCCCTCGGTGGAACCCTGGTGAAACCCTGGTGGACCCCTGGTGGACCCCTGTTGGACCCCTCGGTGGAACCCTGGTGAAACCCTGGTGGACCCCTGGTGGACCCTCGCACATTCACGGTTCATTGACAATAGTTGCAGTTTCAAGCCAGTATTTACAGCAGCGTTGCAGCAGTGAAAGCGGTGAGAAACCAGCTAATCTGTGTAGTTTTATCGGAGTTTGATGGATTAAACAGGACAGAAGAGGAAGGAAAGTGTCAGAGTCAGATTTGGTTGAAGGTTTAAATGATCATCTCAGAGAATCAAACTGTGCAGAAGAAGTTTTTAATTAGGTAGTGGAGGGTGGGTGGGTGGGTGGGGGGCATGCTGACCCCTGGGTGGAGTTCTTCCTCCCCTGGCTGTGATAGACAGTCAGGGGGGGGGTGGAAAAGGTCTTGGCTCGGCTGCTGAGGGGCTGCGGGCCGACTATCATGTCCAGCCTGTGAGCAGAGGGAAAACATGAACACACGGGAGGAAACATGCACAAACAAACACGTCAGAGGCATGAGTTCATATGAGCTGGTCCGCCATCGGACCGCCGTGGCTCCCACCTGGTCTGCAGACTCTTGATGCGACACAGCATGTCCAGGTGACCGGCAGAGTACTGCTCGATCACGTCCTTCACGTCGTACGGACGCAGCGTCTCCTTGAACTTTTTCTTTGCGACGTGGAACTTCATTATTCTACGGAAGAAGAAGAGACGTTCATAAATGAGCCAGAAGGGGGAGCTGTGACACAACGCAGGGACCAGCTGGACTCCTGGAGTCTAGTTTATGCTGTTTACTTCAGCAACTAGCAGGTGTAGTTGAATAAATCTGGCATCAAAATGAACATGTGAGATGAAAGCAAAAGTGTAAATTAAGTCTAAATGTTATCAGACCAGAGTGAATCTGTCTGGATTCATGTGGTTTGAACCTAAACACTCCAGAACGATCACAAAACGGTCTCCTTCGACTCACCTGACGGCTCTGATGACCGTCTTCACTGGAGGCAGTAAATCCTCCACCGAGATCTCACAGTGGCAGCCCTTCTCGTCAAAACCGTCCTCCCCAGTGGCGCTGGAGTCGGCTGCTCCATAGAAGAGGACAGAAGAGGACTTACACATAAACTATTTCCACTACCCAGCAGTGGATGAACAGTTTTGACCGTGGATGTTGTCATCTGAAACCATGGCGACAGTAAGACGACGCTTCTCTAAGCCCCCACCTCCAATTAAACCTTTGTAACAATCGGATCGAGTTTTAGATTTCCTACATATTTGAATGCTCCTCAGTGAAAGGTGGCCCTTCCCTTCACAATCGATTATTTTCATCATGTTTTTATGCAAATAAAGAACATAAGAATAAAAGAGAGGTTCTAACCTCTGCACACGAGTGTGGACTTGATCTCAACTGATAGTTTGTTTGGGGGGTCCCTGGATCCAGGGCTGAGGAATATTGAATTTAAGTACTTTAGGGTTACATGGATCTTTTAAAAGTTTGATGAAAATGATAGTGGTGAAAAACCGCACGGAGACAGAAAACAGACTAATTTGATTGGATGTCTGGGAGCAGCAGCCCCTGGTTTACTGCAGACGAACGCCAGCAGCAGCCCTGCTTGTGGACCTCACGAGTTATGTCACCTTGGTGAGTAAAACGTGGTCGCGCTGCATGACTAGAGCTGGACAGCATGTAGGAACGCAGACGTCTCCATCAAAGGTCAGCTCCACCTCTGGTAGAGCCTGAATGGAGGGCCATCATGTCCATCCCTGAAGAAACAGACTGAGCAACTAAACCAGCCAGCCAGCTGTGGTTGTTGATCCTCCAGAAGCAGACCTCAGCCAGCTGGACGGCTCGCGTTCGCCACCGCCACCTTCCACCAATCCACCAATCCACCAGTTCAACAGGCCGTCAGGTTCCAACAGAGGAGCGGCGGCTGGACTAGAAGAACCAGTCGTGGTGGACCAGGCGCCAAAACCAGCTCATTAAGGACGTCCACATATCAGAAACCGTTTGGACAGTCTACCAATACAAATATAAAACAACAAAACTGTAATTCTCTTACTTTGACTGTAAAAACACATTTGTTCAAGATGAATTTGCTGGTATAAATCTGTTGTTTTTCATTCCAGACGTCTCGCTACTTGACTTGACACTTTCAGGCGCCAGGACTTCAGCATCAGCCTCACAGGTGAGGTGGCGCTGTTCACACTACAAGACCTGACCGCGACCTGGTCACCCTGCTGGTCTCCTATGTGAACGTGGGAAATGGGGTGTCACGCTAAAAACACCGGGCGGATGCAGGAAAGAAACAGTGATTCAAGCTGTTCCAGAGGTGATTTGTTCCGAAGACAAACGACAGTGAAATGCCGATAGGCGAATGATCGCTGCTCTCCTCGACCAGCTCAGCGACTGATGTCATGTGGTGTGAAAAGGTTGTAAGTGGTCCAGCGGGGGCGGGACTCTCCACATGACTGACATGGGAACATGGCCTCGGCCAACTTCCTCTTCATCATCTGAATGCAGGAAGGAGCCCACAATGATTTCCCCTTTATGTCAGTGGTGTTTACAGGAAAACTGAGGAACTGACCGTCGGTGGTGGAGCGGGACTGGCTCTTGAGGCGGAGCGATGGTCTGAAGCGAGTTCGGTCGTTGAAGCTCCAGCTCTTCTGGACCTTGGCGGGACTGGTGCCCTCTGTGCCAACGTCGGCTACTGGAGAGCGCCGATCGTTCATCGAGGACACGTGCCGATTCTTGATGCTCTGACCGCGGGGGCTCGCCATCTTCACCCGCTCCTTAAAGCTCAGCTTCTGGCTGAAAGTGGGAGGAGCGTTTGGAAAGAGGGAAAGAAGGGAGTGATGGTTTGGAAATGAGAGACGGTAAAGACATGTTAGTATTAGTTTCAAGCATGAACATGGATTCTCCTGATCAGGAGCTCATTCCTGAACTTCCACGACGCTAGTTATCGTTCAGCTTTCTCTGATGAGAGGGAGGGGCTACAGGGTGAGGCGGAAAGACCAGCATGCACTGCAGCAGGTAGTTAAGACAACATGCACGCTCTGGTAGGTGTAATAAAGCTCGTAGTTTGTTCCTCAAATATGGCTGTGGGCATTTCTTCAGCTTCGGTGACCCCCTTAGGCCCTGACCTGACTCTAGACTGTTCGGTTCCTGTAGACCTCCCTGACCTGGCAATGAAAAAAAAACAAAAAAAAAACTGGACCAGACCAACTTGTCCCTGGTCTTAGGATATGTACCACAGGCTTTTAAAGTCGCAGTAATCAAACCATTACTTAAAAAACCCTCTCTTGACCCAGACATTTTAATAATTATAGACCGATTTCCAACCTTCTATTTATCTCTAAAATTCTGGAAAAGGTCGTTGCAGCAGCTGTGTGACCATTTTTATAGAAATAATCTATTTAACCATACTGGTTCTGTTGGACCTCAGATGATGGATTAGTGTCCATACTGGTTGTGCTGTTGCGATGGCCTCCAGTAAAACTGTGAGAAACCTTGGCGTTATATTCGATCAGGATTTATCATTTAAACAGCATATTAATCAGGTTTGTAAAACCGCGTTTTTCCACCTCCGTAATATCACAAAGATCAGGAGCATCCTCTCCCAGAGTACATGTTCTGCAGACCAGAACCTCAGGAGCTGCTTGCTGACCTGCAGTTCCACCTCTGACCATCCCAGTGTTCACCTCCACCTGTCTGTGTGGATGTCTGTTGGATACTTGCTGACATCCCGACCTGCAGTCCTCATCCCCTTGGATCACCGTCTATCCATATATCACCCATATTCACAGAAGTTTAATTGGACTACTGATGATAGTTACTATTGTATCCTGTCTTGTACCTTTGACGGTGTCTCTATGTCTCTATTCTTTCTTATTTCTTGCTCTACCCGGCTGGTCTTCAGCAGGAGGGTCCCCCCTCATGAGCCAGGTCCTGACCCAGGTCCTGATCCAGGTTTCTTCCCCCTCATGATCCAGGTCCTGCTCCAGGTTTCTTCCCTCTTATGATCCAGGTCCTGATCCAGGTCCTGATCCAGGTTTCTTCCCTCTTATGATCCAGGTCCTGCTCCAGGTTTCTTCCCTCTTATGATCCAGGTCCTGATCCAGGTCCTGATCCAGGTTTCTTCCCTCTTATGATCCAGGTCCTGATCCAGGTCCTGATCCAGGTTTCTTCCCTCTTATGATCCAGGTCCTGGTCCAGGTTTCTTCCCTCTTATGATCCAGGTCCTGATCCAGGTTTCTTCCCTCTTATGAGCCAGGTCCTGGTCCAGGTTTCTTCCCTCTTATGATCCAGGTCCTGGTCCAGGTTTCTTCCCTCTTATGATCCAGGTCCTGGTCCAGGTTTCTTCCCTCTTATGATCCAGGTCCTGATCCAGGTTTCTTCCCCCTCATGATCCAGGTCCTGATCCAGGTTTCTTCCCTCTTATGATCCAGGTCCTGGTCCAGGTTTCTTCCCTCTTAAAGGGGAGTTTTTACCTGCCGTTGTTTATGTAATAATTGATCGGGGTCGTGTTCTGGTCTCTGGATCCTGGAGACGACTGGTGTTGTAGAAGACGCTGTATAAATAAAATTGAATTGCAAAAGCTGTGAACTTTTCTTAAATATCTTGCTAATGTTTGAACGTTTATTTTAATCAAAGAACTGCTGTTTTCAGCTCCTCCCCCTCCACAGCTGTGGTGGGGGAGTGGCTTTTATGACTGTCTGGGACTTCTGGTTTATTTTCATCTGTTTCTGGCTCTCAGTGACTGTGGAGATGTTTGGGACCCCTGTAGCCTCAATAACCAGTGTTTCAGGGAACTAAAACCCATCCACTCGTTAACGTGTGCCTATCAAGACCGGGTTCAGGGCAGCAGTCTTACGCAGCCCAGACAGCCCTCGCCCCAGCCACATCCAACAACCAAGACCTGGATCTTCCCCGCGGCCTCCTCCCAGTTGAATGCGCCCTAAACATGGCCCTAGGGAGGCGTTCAGGAGGCATCCTCACCAGATGCCCGAACCGCCTCGACTGTCACCTCTGGATGTGGAGGAGCAGTGACTCCACGGCGAGTTCCTCCCACATGACTGAACTTCTCCGCTCTCTAAGAGAGTCCATCCACCCTACAGACGAGACTCATTTCTGACGCTTGTTCCTGCAATCTTATTCTGTCGGTCACTACCCATAATTCATGACCAGAGGTGAGAGGGGAACGTAGATCGGCCGGTAAACACCTTCACCATGACGGGCCGGTGTAGAGTCCACACTACTGCAGAGGCTGCACCGATTCACCCGTCCGTCTCCTGCTCCGTTTTCCCTTCGCTCATGAGTAGATGCTTCGTCCCCGACCCGGAGACGCCACCCAACCTTTTCCCGACTGAAGGCCACGGTCTTGGATTTGGAGGTGCCGTAGAAACGTCTATGCTGTTTCATGTTTTCATCTTTGTTTCATTTGTTAAACTGCAAGAAGTTTCTCTATATTTCCGGACGTGCAACACATTCCAGAAGCTGGAACTTTGTAAAGATACTTTCATTAAACAACAATCACTGGATTCAAGTTTAATCCGATGTAGAAAAAGAAAACCTGCGGTTCCTCTAGCCGCCACCAGGGTCCGGATCCAGACCTGCGGTTCCTCTACCCGCCACCAGGGTCCGGATCCAGACCTGCTGTTCCTATACTGACCACCAGGGTCTAAATCCAGACCTGCTGTTCCTATACTGACCACTAGAGTCCCGATCCAGACCTGCTGTTCCTATACTGACAACTAGGGTCCGGATCCAGACCTGCTGTTCCTATACTGACCACTAGAGTCCCGATCCAGACCTGCTGATCCTATACTGACCACTAGAGTCCCGATCCAGACCTGCTGATCCTATACTGACCACTAGGGTCCGGATCCAGACCTGCGAAAGCAGTTAAGTGGGTGATTTTGTGAACGCAGCGTTGCCCGCTGCTGCTGATCCGCCTGCCGCCGACAGGAAGCAGAACGGAGGCAGGTGGAGGAAAATGAACATCTACAGCGTCAAGCAGCCTGCAGAGAGTGATGGCCTAGTGGTTACAGAGGTGGGCCTGGAGGTTCAGGTCCCTGGCTGGCAACAACGGTGAATCACTGTGGGCCCCTGAGCAAGGCCCTGAACTCCCAACTGCTCCCCGGAGCTGGGACAGCAGCCCCCTGCTCCTGGTGGAACTAGTGATGGTTAAAAGCTGAGGTCCAATTTCGGGGTGTAACGAAGCTTGAAAAGCTTTGAGGAAAAGGAAAAATAAACCGCTCCTTCACGTCCCCGCTTCGAGCGCGGGAACTCGGCGGCCGCGGACCTTCCTACAGAGGCTGAAACGCAGACGTCTGCTTTATGAGCAGCTTGTTTCATCAGCGGGGTTCAGTCCTGCTGCTGTCCTGATGTTTCCTCTGCTTGTTCCTCTGAGCGCTGGCGCTGAGCAGCTTCCTGTTTGCTGTGATGTCCATGAGCCTTGGACCTGGAGGAACCGCGGAGCGGCCGCCTCAGCGCTCACGTAGGTTCACAAACGTTTACTCGCTGTCTCATAACCGCAAATATTACGTCACCGCCCCGCCGCCCTGAACATCGCCCACCTGTAACGGCTGGAAATGCATCAGCTGAAAGCCGACGGCACGTATACGTTAGAAAATCTGCAAAACAAAGCAGACTAACCAGACTAACGAGAGCACAGCCGATACCGGAGGAGCGTTTCTATGACAACACACGTGTGTGTTTGTCCTGGTTTAAGATGAAACAACGAGTCAGCCAGCGTCTGTGCGGACGTGGTCGTCAGGAAGCTTCAAGTCTCCAGCCGCCTTCAGCGGCTCCACGTTACTGTTTCAGAGCCGTTCACGAGTCCTCAGGCGCGTGTGGAAGTTACAACGCGGTCTTTTAATTCTGACGCGTTTTAGTGTGAAAAAATAAAACCATCTGATCGTAGCGTAAGAAAAAGCAGCCTCCGATTAACAACGGCGTCCACTGTCTTTATTTGTTTAAACAAAGTGAAGGCAAAGAGGACAAAGAACTCCTGCGGATGATTAAGTAACTCCATCAACGCCCAACAGCTTCTAGAAGCAGGAACCTTCAGTAGATGTTTCCTTCAGCGGCAGGAACCTTCAGTAGATGTTTCCTTCAGCGGCAGGAACCCTCAGTAGATGTTTCCTTCAACGGCAGGAACCCTCAGTAGATGTTTCATTCAGCACCAGGAACCCTCAGTAGATGTTTCCTCCAGCGGCAGGAACCTTCAGTAGATGTTTCCTTCAGCACCAGGAACCCTCAGTAGATGTTTCCTACTGCAGCAGCAACCCTCAGTAGATGTTTCATTCAGCAGCAGCAACCCTCAGTAGATGTTTCCTTCAACGGCAGGAACCCTCAGTAGATGTTTCCTTCAACGGCAGGAACCCTCAGTAGATGTTTCCTTCAGCGGCAGGAACCCTCAGTAGATGTTTCCTTCAGCAGCTGGAACCCTCAGTAGATGTTTCATTCAGCACCAGGAACCCTCAGTAGATGTTTCCTTCAGCGGCAGGAACCCTCAGTAGATGTTTCCTTCAGCAGCAGGAACCCTCAGTAGATGTTTCATTCAGCACCAGGAACCTTCAGTAGATGTTTCATTCAGCAGCAGGAACCCTCAGTAGATGTTTCCTTCAACGGCAGGAACCCTCAGTAGATGTTTCATTCAGCACCAGGAACCCTCAGTAGATGTTTCCTTCAGCGGCAGGAACCCTCAGTAGATGTTTCATTCAGCACCAGGAACCTTCAGTAGATGTTTCATTCAGCAGCAGGAACCCTCAGTAGATGTTTCCTTCAACGGCAGGAACCCTCAGTAGATGTTTCCTTCAGCAGCAGCAACCCTCAGTAGATGTTTCCTTCAGCGGCAGGAACCCTCAGTAGATGTTTCCTTCAGCGGCAGGAACCCTCAGTAGATGTTTCATTCAGCACCAGGAACCCTCAGTAGATGTTTCCTTCAGCAGCAGCAACCCTCAGTAGATGTTTCATTCAGCAGCAGCAACCCTCAGTAGATGTTTCCTTCAACGGCAGGAACCCTCAGTAGATGTTTCATTCAGCAGCAGCAACCCTCAGTAGATGTTTCCTTCAACGGCAGGAACCCTCAGTAGATGTTTCCTTCAGCAGCAGCAACCCTCAGTAGATGTTTCCTTCAGCGGCAGGAACCCTCAGTAGATGTTTCCTTCAGCGGCAGGAACCCTCAGTAGATGTTTCCTTCAGCGGCAGGAACCCTCAGTAGATGTTTCCTTCAGCAGCAGGAACCCTCAGTAGATGTTTCATTCAGCACCAGGAACCTTCAGTAGATGTTTCATTCAGCAGCAGGAACCCTCAGTAGATGTTTCCTTCAACGGCAGGAACCCTCAGTAGATGTTTCATTCAGCAGCAGCAACCCTCAGTAGATGTTTCCTTCAACGGCAGGAACCCTCAGTAGATGTTTCCTTCAGCAGCAGCAACCCTCAGTAGATGTTTCCTTCAGCGGCAGGAACCCTCAGTAGATGTTTCCTTCAGCGGCAGGAACCCTCAGTAGATGTTTCATTCAGCACCAGGAACCCTCAGTAGATGTTTCCTTCAGCAGCAGCAACCCTCAGTAGATGTTTCATTCAGCACCAGGAACCCTCAGTAGATGTTTCCTTTACTCCACAGGATGATCTTGGAGCTGGGACGTCCACTCCTGGGAAGATGGACCTGTCCTCCACTTGAATAATCCTTTTCACTGCTAAGTGCTGAACTCCAAACAGATTGGGAATAATTTTATAATCCCTTTTTAAACTAATGCGCAGCAACCTGAGAACCACAAAACATCATGCGAGGGGTGGCATAGGGGGTTAGATGACCTGGACATTTCCGGTCTAACTTCAAAAATTAGAAGAACAGCTGAAGAGAATTACTTTTCAAAGACCACAGCAGATCTATTCCCCTCTTGTGTGTGTTTTTTTTAACAAGAACCTGAATCCTCCAGACCAGCAAACTACCAAAAAACAGCTGCTGTTACAGAGGTCTGCAAACCTGCTGATGATCAATTCATCCTGATAACTAGCAGCACTTGGCGGCTACTAACCCTCTTAGATCCTCTGAGTACAGTAAGGGGGTACATAGGATTACCCAACATTTTTCCTCTTTATTATTAATAAATCAATAATAACACAGTGAAAAATGTTAGATGATGTTGTTCATTTGAGGTTGTATTAGTTAAAACTGACTGTGATCTGAGTTTTATTGTTTTTACATGGAAAAACGTGTTTAAAAGGGGGCTACAAACCTTTAAACATGAAACTTGAACTCTGCAGAACTTTTAGTCGTTCTGACAATGTGCACCTGACAAACTTCAGTCAGCAGAGATGAAAATCGTAAACAATACAGATGGACAAGCCAGCTGTTAACAGTGAAGGCTGAGTAAGCTGGTCACAAACCTCGTGGTTGAGTCTCCCTGCTCCTTCCTGGAGGTGACAGACGAGACAAAAGAAAGATGAAATGAGAAAACACTTTTAAACAGTCATTCACAGCCAACACACAGTTCCAGACATTTCTGATGCTCCTGCAGGTTTCAGCCCGAAATACAAACCTAACGCACTAACGCACATCACAGCTGACCACACTGTAAATAAACCTACACCTTTAAGCAGCTTTCATTTCATTTATTTTGTTTATTTTATTTTTCCATACATATAAAAATCTTTCAACACGACACTGAAACAATTTCTGTAATCCAATAAAACGGGCATCAACCTGAGCTCACACCCGTCATCATGGGAAAAGATGTGTGTTCGCTGACGGGACAATTCAGGATTACTTTACCGTTTGAAGTCTAAACCCAACCAAGTGGTTTAGGTTCCTGAACCTAACCAAGTGGTTTAGGTTCCTGAACCTAACAAAGTGGTCTAGGTTCCTGAACCCAACCAAGTGGTTTAGGTTCCTGGACCTAACCAAGTGGTTTAGGTTCCTGGACCTAACCAAGTGGTTTAGGTTCCTGGACCTAACCAAGTGGTTTAGGTTCCTGAACCCAACCAAGTGGTTTAGGTTCCTGGACCTAACCAAGTGGTTTAGGTTCCTGGACCTAACCAAGTGGATTTGGTTCCCGAACCTAACCAAGTGGTTTTGTTTTGTGGACAGTGTTGAAGTCTATCTGCCCATAATTATAAAAGCTGATGGCTGCAGCCTTTGTTGAAATGCAGAAGAGATCTGAAGATCTGGTTGGGCCTAAACGTTCTCTGCTTTCAAAAGTGAAATTTTTGTGTTAGGTTGTTCTGAAGTGCCAAGATGCAGTTTCCAGTTTGTATAATAATTTATGTGCTGACACATTTAAACAGAGTTGGACACCCAAAACTCAATAAAAACTCAATAGGAGTGGCTGATTACATAACTGGAGCAGATCTGAAGAGTCTGCTGCTCTTCAACAACAAAGCTGCAGCTGCTGTTTGAGGGCTGAAACCTGAAAAACATCAGTGAGTGTCATCAGAAGGACAGAAAGGCCTTTATTGTTAAAACTGTGTCAGTAACTTCTACTTTTAGAAATGCAGATGATTTGACCAAAGCAACCAGAGCCATTTCTAGATATATACAGATGCAGGGGACCCCTGCATCCACCAGGGGGGCCCAAATCCAGAACGAGTGGACAAATGAAATAAATCGTCTTCATTTGAGTTTTCTTACAAATTTACAAGTCCATTTCCAAATTTTTTCTAGCAAACAAAATGTATAATGTTATATGTTTTACTTTTCTTCTTGTACATTCACAGCTTTATAAATTCAAATTTGGTAAATTATCAAGTCATAATTTCTGATTTCCTCTCACAGTCGTTTGCCGCCCTGCAGCCACACTAGCTGGCTGTTGTGTGCAGTCATGCCAGCTCAGCCTCTTGAAAAGCATCTCCACACGTAATCTTGATCTCCTGATCATACCGGACTTTTACAGTATGATCAGGGGCCCCGGACTGAATGCTGCACCGGACCCCCCAGGAGCTAGAAACGGTGCAGCGACACGTCATCGGCAACAAACATGTCAGAGGAACAAACACAGACCAACATGCAGATTCATGCAGACTGAAGCTGCTCATGCAGAAAGAGGAGGTGGCGACTGAAGAGGAGATTTGAATCGCAGTTTCTGTCATTAAAGGTGGTTGTGGCGGTCTTTCCAGGCTCCAGAGACGGTTTTCTAAGACCGTCATCATCCTATTCAGACTCAGCGGGAGGGAAAACAACAAACCAGAACGCTCTGAGACGTTTTTAGTTAAATGAAATGCACAAATTTCAAAAGGCTGAAAATGTAAATAACATGGAAACCTATTTATGATTTGCATCATAAATAAATATAAAACAGGGGATGAAGGATGAACGTGCAGCTTCAGCTGTTTAAATTGACAGCAGACAAGTCAGAGCAAAGCAGCAGATTCAGACCAACGGAGCCTGGAAATGACCAGATCTACAGATGAATGTGAACCTTTTACTCAGAAGAACCATCAAACTTCTACTACAAAGCAGACACACAGAGGCAGGAACAAAGAACGCAATTCTCCTGGAAGTAACTGGTTCTCTGGACAGATTTGCTATCAAATGTGATCTAATCTCCATCTAAGTCCAAGAACAAATTGGAGTAACCATCTGTAGTACCAAAGTCCTACTGAGCTTCAGCTGCTGGACATTATTCTGGAGGAGACCTTAGTAAACCTAGAAATCCCTCCGTTTTACCGTCCGTGATGAAGGTGAGTTGTCCGGACTCTGAAGCATTGAAGGAAGCCCGTATGATGATGCCCGTCAGCTGCGTATGGAAGTGCCCTTTCACACACTTTGATTTCATCTTCCCATCTACCAGACATGGTCAAGCATCTATGTCCTGTGAGCTGCTGCTTGGACAGCATCCCTGCCTGACTACTTAAAGGTGTCTTTGAGTGCTTTTACTTGGTGAACATCTCTAAAGAAGAAGAAGAAGTTGGGCCCTTCAGGATTTTTGTAACTTTCGACCCCAAATCTAGAAGTTCAAATTATTTATTTAAATTGTTTTCTTGCTCTGTATGTTTTGAAAACGCATTATTTATATAATTTTATTTCTTACACGTTAAGCCCCCGTGGTTGTTTTTAAATGTGCATTTTGAATGAATTTAACTTTGGTTCACCGAGGTTTCCTGTGTTGTCCTTACATGGACTTCCTGCCTGTTCAGTGACTTCTGAATGGTCGACTCATGAACAGCGATGTTTGCAGTTCTGACAAAGTCTTCAAGCCTTCAGCTGTTCCTGATAGCTTCTTCTTTACCTCATCAGGTATGGTCTTTGGAGACGTCTTGGCTGGACGTCCACTTCTAGGAAGAGTAGTTACAGTGCTGAACTGTCTCTATTTCTGGACAGTTTGTCTATATGTGGACTTAGACATCTTTTATTGAGACATGGTTCACAACAGTAGATGATTCTGATAGGAGGTTTCTATTATTCTGACTGACACAACACGCCTACATCTTTGAAGGTGCTTGGAGTATTTCTCCATGAGCTTGGCCCATCTCGTCATTCTTCAGGACCAGACTGGTCCAGCTCCTCTAGGTTGAATGGTTCTGCTGGTGTGCAGCAGTCTTTAAGTCAGACCACAGATTCTTGGATGGAGGTCTGGGCTTTACAACACATGTGAATGTTTCTCCTTGAACCACTACAGCGTTGCTGGACCACTAGCCATATTTGGGGTCATTGTCCTGCTAGAAGATGAACCTTTGTCCCAGACTGGAGGACTGAAACAGGTTTTCCTCAGGAGTTTACCTGTATTCAGAACTAGCCATCATTCTCTCATTTCTGACCAGTCTCCCGGTCCCTGCTGATGAGAAGCATCCCCTCAGTATGATGCTGCCACCACCATGCCTCACTGTGGGGGTGGTCTTCTTGAGCTGTAGAGCAGTGGTGGATTTGCAGCAGATGAGGGCCAAGAAGTTCATTTTTGGTCTCAGCTGACCTGAGAAACTTCTTCCATACATCTGTGAGCCGTAGCTTTTTTCTCACCACTCTTCAATAGTAGTGGCCTTTTGGACAGATCCTCCACACCGATTTTCACGTCCTAATTTGAACTGCTCCTTAACTTTAACCACAGCCATGTTGTTATAAAGATAAACTGGTGTGTTTTCCTTCCACCGTCACTCTCCAGCTGGGCTTTCATGGTGACCCCCCCAACATGGAGCCTGACTCACATGTCCCTAGTGGTCAGAAGAGGAACTGCGGTTTTCTACTTTCTGGGTGGATTAAACTAAGAAGTTAGCACTTGATGAAACTTAGATGAAAATCAGAAAACATTTTGTGCCAAATCAACACAGATAACCAGTCAACTCCGAAGGGTTCACATAGTTTTTCTTGCCACTTTGAAATGGTACCAGAGCAGGAAACATGAATCAGATCAAATGGAAGAGTCGGAGAGGACGACTGCAGCGCCACAGACACCAACACCAGACACCAGCTGCCACAGTTGTACCTACTTCGTAGGGCTGCAGGTATGCAACGCCTTCAAGTGAGGCTTCCAGGTAGCAATGGAAACCGAGTTCTCATCAGCCGCATAACTACGCCACACACACTGCATGCAGAATACACAAGACCAGGAGGAAGAAAGGGTACAAAGAACCCCCCAAATAAAAGACAAAGGTAAAGGTAAAAAAAACCAAAGTGTCAGAATGAACAGGGGGAAGATGAGAAGAACAGAAAAGAAAGTAAAAAAGTTAATTAGTGAAAAAAAAAGGACAGGTGTGTCGCTCATCTGTGGTTGGCGGCGGTCAGGCATGGATACATGCCTGGGGGAGGGCAGGAGGCTCTCATAGTGACGCCACGTGGCGTCCAGGTCGGACCTGGCGCTGTCGGTGGAATAATAACGCCACGCAGCCTGGTACAACATGGATGGAGGGATGAAGAGGATGAAGAGGACGAGGACATAGAATCACGTGGAGAAACATGACGCGGACAGAGTGACAACAGCAACGAGTAGAGAAGAGGAGGGAGTTTCTGAAAGAGTCTGGAAAAACTCCCCGACCGTCACGTACAAACGATAGCGATAAATAAAATGAGTTAATAATAAAACTATGTAACCAAATCTTCTGAACGTGGTGGGTTGTAGTATTGTGATGTAGATGAAACGTTTTGGTCCACGTTTGGTTCCACGTTTGGTTCCACGTTTGGCTCCACGTTTGGTTCCACGTTTGGTTCCACGTTTGGTTCCACGTTTGGCTCCACGTTTGGCTCCACGTTTGGTTCCACGTTTGGTTCCACGTTTGGCTCCACGTTTGGTTCCACGTTTGGTTCCACGTTTGGCTCCACGTTTGGCTCCACGTTTGGTTCCACGTTTGGCTCCACGTTTGGTTCCACGTTTGGTTCCACGTTTGGTTCCACGTTTGGCTCCACGTTTGGCTCCACGTTTGGCTCCACGTTTGGCTCCACGTTTGGTTCCACGTTTAGTTCCATGTTTGGTTCCAACGTTGCCCGACTGGTCCGACCCTTCAACTAGGACACGCGTCAGACCTAATTCCATCCTCTTTGTTTCTGAGTTCAGGTGTCTTCTGCTGATGTTCCCTGAGTGATTGGAGTGTTTGGACATTCACTTCCACACACAACTCTCTGAAGGTCCCACTACAGCATCTCGGTCAGGCTCAGGTCTGGACTTTGACATGTGTTTTGGTCACATCCAACCAGGGCTAGGCCATGGGGAACCCAGGACACACTGGACAGATTATATCATATATGGCCTGTGGCCATCTCAAATCCCCCCAGAAGAGCTGGAGGAGATATCCGGGGAGATGGATGTCTGGACCTCTCGGGTAGGCAGCCGTCCACACAGGACATATCAGGAAAAGCAGAACCTAATAAACAGATGGATGGAACTCCACTTTGGTCTCATCTGTCCTTAGGACATTGCTGGTTTTACATACATTATGCACAGCATCGCCACCAGGTTCAGCTCTGGACTTTGACCAGGTCATTTCAGAACCTGGATTCTTTTATCTTTCATCATTTTAGTGTAGATCTGCTGCTGTGCCTGGGGTCGTTTCTTGTGACATGACCCATTTTCATCAGTCAGACAAATGTCTTACATCTGTCTCTTGAAGACTCTGGTCTACAGAGCAGCTCATGGTCCACTCAGAGACTGACAGATGTCCAGGCCCAATCAAATCATTTCCCTCACCGTCTTTTACGGTGGGCTTGAGGTGTGTTTGATGTTCTCCAGGTTCTCCTACGCTCAGAAATGTAACTCCTGGGTTTTTCAGAGTATTCCTCAGTCTGAATTAGGGTAAATCTGCTGGAACGTCTGCTCCTGGGAAGACTGACAACTGTCTTGAATCACCCCCCCCCCCCCCCCCCCCCCCCCGTCTTCAAGTGTGAGGTGCAGCTCAGATCATTTTAGTTTTTGGTGTTCCAGGGTTCCTTCTACTGGACGGTGTTCCCCCCCTTCCAGAGGCAATGTTAGTGTGTTCTGTTCTTATTGTGCAATTCCTGATTAGAGATAAAGTTGTTCCTTTTTGGCGTTGTGTTAATACACCTCTCAATGCTCCAGTCAGAAAACCGGCTTTTCTGAAGGTCGGCACACCCGGCTGCAGTTCTCAGTTCTGAATACCCACTTGATCTTCTTTTCTTTTTATTTTCTGTCATTTGGTTTTAAATAAAGGATGTTATGGTTAGAAAGGTGTGACATTTGTCTAATACTAAGATCCACTACCGTCACATTGCTTTTATCATGGTTTTTCCATGTAACAATGGATTAAAAGAGGGAAATCAGGAGGATTCAGAGTGAAGCCACTCATTTTCAGATGGTTTAAGGGTTTCAGAGGCTCTTCACAGGAAAAACAAAAACTGGACAAGAATGAATCAACAATGAATTTAATCACATTCTGCAGAGATCGATTTTACTTTATAGGGATTTAATGTCATTATTTCTTGAGTGTGTGAGAGAAACAGCAGTCAGGATGTCACATTTACCTGGATGAGGTAGGCGGCCGGGTTCCTCCTCTTCTCAAAGTGCTTCTGTCTGTGCTGCTCCTGGACCTTCAGGGCGAAGCCGGAACCCAGGATGCCCTGGAGGAAAGTAACAGGAAGTTCTACCTTTAACTAGTCACCTGTCTGTGAGTAACCCTGCTGATTCGTACTTGGAGGTGAAGTTCTCCACAGACATTTAGATCTTTGTTTGATAGAGTCAACAAAACCAGATCATCTGCAAAAAGTAGAGATGAAATCCTGACACCACCAAACCGGACCTCCTCCACTCTGGCTGAGTCTAGAAATTCTATCCAAAACTTCCTGCCAGCGATTCAGAGTAGTCCATAATCCCGGAGCAACTCCCTACCGAAAACACCCAGGGACATGGTCGGAAACCTCCTCCCAGTCCACAAAGCACATGGGGACTGGTTGGATAAGCTCCCATGTTCCCTCCAGGACCCTAGTGACGGTAAAGCGCTGCTCCAGTGTTTCCCAGCCAGGATGGAACCTGGTTCCTCCTGAATTTGAGGTTGGACAGTCAACTAGTCTCTTCTCCAGCACCCCTGCATGGACCTTTCCAGGTAGGCTGAGGAGTGGGATTCCACCTTCTGAAAAGCGGAACCATCATCCCAGTTTGCCAGTCCACAGGGACTGTTCCCTGATGTCCACATAATGTGTTAACCAAGACATCCCTAGAAATGTCTTCAAAGTCGGTTTATATTGAGAGTAAAAAGAATAGATAAATACAGATACAGAATCAATTGTTAAAAATATCAGCAATCATAAGTGACTCTAAAGCAAGAAAACATTCCTCAGTTTCACCTCAGATGTCCTCCACATGTCTCCTGAAGATCACAAAATAACCGCTGACTTACTGCTGGCAAAGCGAAGAAGGAGATCCCCAGGAGAGCGAATCCAGCAGACAGCATGCGTCCTGTCCACGTCTTTGGTGTCTTGTCTCCATAGCCGATGGTTGTCAGGGTAATCTTTGAGAGAAAAATACAAATAAAAACGCTCATTTGGTGCTGAATGACATTCATCCCTCATCCTGTGTCCTCCAGAAGCATCCAGCTACGTCATCCTGGTTAAACTGAAACTACAGAGCAGTTCATGGTCCTCTCAGGTCCTTGAGTGGATCCAGACCTGCTGTTCCTCTACCGACCACCAGGGTCCGGATCCAGACCTGCTGTTCCTCTACCGACCACCAGGGTCCGGATCCAGACCTGCTGTTCCTCTACTGACCACCAGGGTCCGGATCCAGACCTGCTGTTGCTCTACAGACCACCAGGGTCCGGATCCAGACCTGCTGTCCCGCTTCTGACCACCAAAATCCAGATCCAGACCTGCTGTCCCGCGACTGACCACCAGGGTCCGGGATCCAGACCTGCTGTTCCTCTACCGACCACCAGGATCCGGATCCAGACCTGCTGTTCCTCTACCGACCACCAGGGTCCGGATCCAGACCTGCTGTTCCTCTACCGACCACCAGGGTCCGGATCCAGACCTGCTGTTCCTCCACTGACCACCAGGGTCCGGATCCAGACCTGCTGTTCCTCTACTGACCACCAGGGTCCGGATCCAGACCTGCTATTCCTATTCTGACCACCAAAATCCAGATCCAGACCTGCTGTCCCGCGACTGACCACCAGGGTCCGGGATCCAGACCTGCTGTTCCTCTACCGACCACCAGGATCCGGATCCAGACCTGCTGTTCCTCTACCGACCACCAGGGTCCGGATCCAGACCTGCTGTTCCTCTACCGACCACCAGGGTCCGGATCCAGACCTGCTGTTCCTCCACTGACCACCAGGGTCCGGATCCAGACCTGCTGTTCCTCTACTGACCACCAGGGTCCGGATCCAGACCTGCTATTCCTATTCTGACCACCAAAATCCAGATCCAGACCTGCTGTCCCGCGACTGACCACCAGGGTCCGGATCCAGACCTGCTGTCCCGCTACTGACCACCAGGGTCCGGGATCCAGACCTGCTGTTCCTCTACCGACCACCAGGATCCGGATCCAGACCTGCTGTTCCTCTACCGACCACCAGGGTCCGGATCCAGACCTGCTGTTCCTCTACCGACTACCAGGGTCCGGATCCAGACCTGCTGTTCCTCCACTGACCACCAGGGTCCGGATCCAGACCTGCTGTCCCGCGACTGAGTCAGTCCCGCGACTGGGTCTTGATCCAGACCTGCTGTCCCGCGACTGACCACCAGGGTCCGGATCCAGACCTGCTGTTCCTCTACCGACCACCAGGGTCCGGATCCAGACCTGCTGTTCCTCTACCGACCACCAGGGTCCGGATCCAGACCTGCTGTCCCGCGACTGACCACCAGGGTCCGGATCCAGACCTGCTGTCCCGCGACTGAGTCAGTCCCGCGACTGAGTCTGGATCCAGACCTGCTGTCCCGCTACCGACCACCAGGGTCCGGATCCAGACCTGCTGTCCCGCTACTGACCACCAGGGTCCGGGATCCAGACCTGCTGTTCCTCTACCGACCACCAGGATCCGGATCCAGACCTGCTGTTCCTCTACCGACCACCAGGGTCCGGATCCAGACCTGCTGTTCCTCTACCGACTACCAGGGTCCGGATCCAGACCTGCTGTTCCTCCACTGACCACCAGGGTCCGGATCCAGACCTGCTGTCCCGCGACTGAGTCAGTCCCGCGACTGGGTCTTGATCCAGACCTGCTGTCCCGCGACTGACCACCAGGGTCCGGATCCAGACCTGCTGTTCCTCTACCGACCACCAGGGTCCGGATCCAGACCTGCTGTTCCTCTACCGACCACCAGGGTCCGGATCCAGACCTGCTGTCCCGCGACTGACCACCAGGGTCCGGATCCAGACCTGCTGTCCCGCGACTGAGTCAGTCCCGCGACTGGGTCTGGATCCAGACTTGCTGTCCCGCTACCGACCACCAGGGTCCGGATCCAGACCTGCTGTCCCGCGACTGACCACCAGGGTCCGGATCCAGACCTGCTGTCCCGCGACTGAGTCAGTCCCGCGACTGAGTCTGGATCCAGACCTGCTGTCCCGCTACCGACCACCAGGGTCCGGATCCAGACCTGCTGTCCCGCGACTGACCACCAGGGTCCGGATCCAGACCTGCTGTTCCACCACTGACCACCAGGGTCCGGATCCAGACCTGCTGTTCCTCTACTGACCACCAGGGTCCGGATCCAGACCTGCTGTTCCTCCACTGACCACCAGGGTCCGGATCCAGACCTGCTGTTCCTCTACTGACCACCAGGGTCCGGATCCAGACCTGCTGTCCCGCGACTGACCACCAGGGTCCGGATCCAGACCTGCTGTCCCGCGACTGACCACCAGGGTCCGGATCCAGACCTGCTGTTCCTCCACTGACCACCAGGGTCCGGATCCAGACCTGCTGTTCCTCTACTGACCACCAGGGTCCGGATCCAGACCTGCTGTTCCTCCACTGACCACCAGGGTCCGGATCCAGACCTGCTGTTCCTCCACTGACCACCAGGGTCCGGATCCAGACCTGCTGTTCCTCCACTGACCACCAGGGTCCGGATCCAGACCTGCTGTTCCTCTACCGACCACCAGGGTCCGGATCCAGACCTGCTGTCCCGCTACCGACCACCAGGGTCCGGATCCAGACCTGCTGTTCCTCTACCGACCACCAGGGTCCGGATCCAGACCTGCTGTTCCTCTACTGACCACCAGGGTCCGGATCCAGACCTGCTGTTCCTCCACTGACCACCAGGGTCCGGATCCAGACCTGCTGTCCCGCTACCGACCACCAGGGTCCGGATCCAACAGTGACTCATCAATTTCCACCTCCAGGTTAAAATGTTCAACTTGACAGCAGAAATAAACATGTTTACAGTCTGGTACAAACAGTTTTGGTCTCCGTGGTTACTGCAGTAAATGTATGTATTCCGTGTGTATTAACTTCTGAGATGTGAATAAAGGCATAACAAGACATATTTCATATTTTAAAGACTTTTTTGTTGTGTTGTTAATTTTACTAACGAGTTCAGGCAGGACCTTAATTGCTAAATGCAGCGCTTATTTTCCGATTTTGCCCCCAAGATGACCTTCTGTTGCAAATGTGTGGATCCGCCCACGGCGCTAGGAGCCATGGTGGGTCATTTCAGGATCCCTCCAGCAGAGGGCCGGTACGCTTCATGACAACATTTCTAACCCGGCAGCAGCAAGTCATGTGACGGCGGGTCGACGAGGAGATGTTCTAGTTCTCGTTGTTTCAGGAGTAACCCTTGAAGTGAGGGTGTTTGGACAGATTTCATTAGAACGCATCTAAATTAATAGGTTAGAATAACTAAGTCAGCTAAACTAAAATAGCTGACTTTGATTGACACAAGGGTCCGCCCATAAACAGCTGGAGCTGTGCAGGATGAGGAAAAAGAGAAACCTTTGGGTGATGTCACAGTGGGCGTGTCCAGTTCTTCTGGTACAGACTGAGAGTGAGATGGACGTGACAGCACTTAGAATTGCCAGAAATATTTTTTTGCGTTAATTTTGTTATAAAAATAATGACAGCTGTACTTACTTAAAATACTTTAAAAACAGCTTTTTGTGTCTTTAAAGACGCAAACGGCTAATGAAAGCCAGATTCAAACACTTACACGAATGCCACATCAAATATAATAAGATATGCAGGATTTTACAGAGTTCTGATACATGTTTTACAGTCATGCAAAAGTTTGGAACCTCTCTCTAAATGTTGTTTTTAGGTCTAGAAACAAATATAACCTGAGATTTGTTTTCACTACTGTCATTATTTAACAAAAATAAAGCCAAAAGGAACAAATATCACATGAGCAATACTAAGTACCCCCTCAAAGTGTGCACAGGATTTAAGTGTTGAAGTGCTGTGTTTCTGACACTGTTAACAAAACCACAATAAACCTGCTGCTGGAGCGAAAACCAACCGGAGCTGGTTGCTTAACCCAAGGTAAGAAACCACTACTATCAGATGATGATCACCCCAAAGTCAGACCACGAAGTGCTCAGACAAAAAAACCAAAAACACTAGAGGGACACTAAACCTAGAGAAGACTCAGGAGAACACAGACAATTTCAGCAGAAGCACTGCCTAGCATGGAGGTGGAGGGGTGATGGTTTGGGTTTGTTTGGTACCTCCCAGCCACTGAGTGGACCACGAACTCTTCAGTAGACCATGATCTTCTGGAGACAAATGTGAGGACATCTGTCTGACAGATGTCAGACTGGCTGAAACTGGGTCATGTGACAGGAAATGATCGAGTTACAGGTCTTGGCCTGATGAAACCAACAGAACCACATCGTCTGAAACAAGCAGAAACCCAATTCTGATGCCACCAAACCAGACCCCTCCAACCTTTTGGCCGCACCTAGAAATTCAGTCTATGAAAGTACTGAACAGAGTCGGTGACAAAGAGCCGCCTTGGCGGACTCCAACCCCCACAGGAAACGAGTCCCATTTACAGCCGACAATGTGGCCCAAGTTCTGACACCGGACGTAGGGGGACCGGACAGCCCGGATAAGGTGGTCTGGTAAACTGGACTCCCGGAGAACCCACCATAGGACACCACAAGAGCGGCACAATCAAATGCCGTCTCCAAGTCCACAAAGCACGTATGTGGACTGGGGGAAAACTCCCACGATCCCTCCAGGACCCTGCTGAGGGTGTAGAACTGGTCCACCGTTCCACGGCCAGGACGGAAACCACACTGGTCCTCTTGAATCTGAGGTTCGACTTTCTGACAGACCCTCCTCTCCAGCACCCCTGACCAGACCTGACCAGATCTGACCAGACCAGACCTGACCAGACCTGAACAGACCAGACCTGACCAGACCAGACCTGACCAGACCTGACCTGACCAGACCTGACCAGACCTGACCAGACCTGACCAGGCCTGACCAGACCTGACCAGACCTGACCAGACCAGACCTGACCAGACCTGAACAGACCTGACCAGACCAGACCAGACCTGAACAGACCTGACCAGACCTGAACAGACCAGACCTGAACAGACCTGACCATACCTGACCAGACCTGACCAGGCCTGACCAGACCTGAACAGACCTGACCAGACCAGACCTGACCAGACCTGAACAGGCCTGACCAGATCTGACCAGACCAGACCTGACCAGACCTGACCAGACCTGAACAGACCAGACCTGACCAGACCAGACCTGAACAGACCAGACCTGACCAGACCTGACCAGACCTGACCAGACCAGACCTGAACAGACCTGACCAGACCTGACCAGACCTGACCAGACCAGACCTGACCAGACCTGACCAGACCAGACCAGACCAGACCACACTTGAACAGACCAGACCTGAACAGACCTGAACAGACCTGATCAGACCAGACCTGACCAGACCAGACCTGACCAGACCAGACCAGACCTGACCTGACCTGATCAGACCAGACCAGACCAGACCAGACTAGACCTGAACAGACCAGACCTGAACAGACCAGACCTGACCTGACCTGACCAGGCCTTAACAGACCTGACCAGACCAGACCTGACCAGACCAGACCTGACCAGACCAGACCAGACTAGACCTGACCAGACCAGACCTGAACAGACCTGACCAGACCAGACCTGACCAGACCTGACCAGACCAGACCAGACCAGACCTGAACAGACCTGACCAGGCCTGACCAGACCTGACCTGACCAGACCTGACCAGACCAGACCTGACCAGGCTTGACCAGACCAGACCAGACCTGACCAGACCAGACCAGACCTGAACAGACCTGACCAGACCTGACCAGACCTGACCAGACCTGACCAGACCAGACCAGACCTGAACAGACCTGACCAGGCCTGACCAGACCTGACCTGACCAGACCTGACCAGACCTGACCAGACCTGACCAGACCAGACCTGACCAGGCTTGACCAGACCAGACCAGACCTCACCAGACCAGACCAGACCAGACCAGACCTGACCAGACCTGACCAGACCTGACCAGGCCTGACCAGACCTGACCAGACCTGACCAGGCCTGACCAGATCTGACCAGACCAGACCTGACCAGACCAGACCAGACCTGACCAGACCAGACCTGACCAGACCTGACCAGACCAGACCAGACCTGACCAGACCTGAACAGACCTGAACAGACCAGACCAGACCTGACCAGACCAGACCAGACCTGACCAGACCTGAACAGACCAGACCTGAACAGACCTGAACAGACCAGACCTGACCAGACCAGACCTGACCAGACCAGACCTGACCAGACCTGACCAGACCAGACCAGACCTTACCACACTTGAACAGACCAGACCTGAACAGACCTGAACAGACCTGATCAGACCTGACCTGACCAGACCAGACCAGACCTGACCAGACCAGACCAGACCAGACCAGACCAGACCAGACCAGACCAGACCTGACCAGACCTGAACAGACCAGACCTGAACAGACCAGACCAGACCTGACCAGACCAGACCAGACCAGACCAGACCAGACCAGACCTTACCGCACTTGAACAGACCAGACCTGAACAGACCTGAACAGACCTGATCAGACCAGACCTGACCAGACCAGACCTGACCAGACCTGACCAGACCAGACCAGACCTGACCTGACCAGACCAGACCAGACCAGACCAGACCAGACCTGACCAGACCTGAACAGACCAGACCTGAACAGACCAGACCAGACCAGACCAGACCAGACCAGACCAGACCAGACCTTACCACACTTGAACAGACCAGACCTGAACAGACCTGAACAGACCTGATCAGACCAGACCTGACCAGACCAGACCTGAACAGACCTGACCAGACCAGACCAGACCAGACCTGATCAGACCAGACCTGACCAGACCAGACCTGAACAGACCTGACCAGACCAGACCAGACCAGACCAGACCAGACCAGACCTGACCAGACCAGACCAGAATCTGACTGATCTGATGTTCTACTGAGGCTCTGCTGGCTGTTCTTGCAAAACATGGTTCATATTTAGAAATGTTGTTGCTTTAGTGCAAACTGAAAACAGAAAATTATAAAATGCCTTCTCACCCTATAGAGGAGGAAAAGATTTGTAGATGTTCTGGGTCTCTAAAAAGCGCCTAGAGGCAACTTGTGTGGTAACAGACGCCATATAAATAAAACTGAATTGATACAGTATCTAGTGTAAAAAAAAAAAGAATTTCTGATGCAAAGAAGTGCAACTGTTGCCATAGAAACCAAAGATGCATTAAAAATTCAAAACAGTTTGCTTCAGGTGGAGGCAGCTGTCAAGGCTGGTGGATCGGCCTCCAAACTCACCGTTCCCCACCACAGGGCGTCTGCGTAGGTGGCAAAGTCACTGTTGAACTTGTTCTCCACCAGGTAGACGAGGAACGAGGAGAAGATGAGGACCAGGAAGCCAATGTACCAGGCCGTCACCAGCTCCTGCAGGCAGAGAGCGTAAGAGAGCAGGTTTAATCCTTAAAGTGAGACCTTTTATCATTTCATGAAAAATATTAGCTAATTTTGAATGTGATGGCAGGAAAAAAAGTAAAATATGGACAAAAAAAATATCTAGAAAAGTAAGTGATACTAAAAAGAAATACCTAGAGGAAGATCTATGATTAATTAGGTTAATTTATCAGCAGGTCAGTGACATGATGGGTATAAAAAATATCATCTTAGAGAGAAATCACTGTGCCGGGGACGAGGCCCATCGTCGGTCCTTCTGACCTCCCAGGATGGCGCTGCTTTAAAAACAGATATGGTTTTGTGACAGACCTCTGAGACGATTCCAGTCTGAGCTTGTGGTGAATCTGCTGGGGCTGACTTTTGTCTTAAAAATATTAAACTCATAAATGATCTTTCTCTCTGAAGAATGTTGAACTCTCCCAGATCAATACTTAGATATTTACTAGACACATCTCACAGTCCTCCTCCTTTACGTGTTTTGTCAGTAGTTTGTGTGACATCAGTAGTCATCTTATAACAAAATAATCAGACTACAACAGAGCAGGAACTCTGACTACTGCTGGTTTTACAGAAAAACGTGTTGATCCAACATGTTATAACAACCTTATAACAACCAGCCAGACCCTAGTGGTCAGTAGAAGACCAGCAGGTCTGGATCCGGACCCCAGTGGTCACTAGAGGAACTACAGGTCTGCATGGAGTTCTGGACTCGGACCCTGATGGTCGGTAAAGGAACAGCAGGTCTGGATCCATAATTTAATTAAAATCTGTGATATTACGGAGGTGGAAAAACAGTCTTATAAACCTGATTAATCTGCTGTTTAAATGACAAATCCTGATCAAAACAACTCCAAGGTTTCTCACAGTTTCATTGGAGGACATCACAACACCATCTAATCCCTTCCTAGCCACAAACATTAGTGGACATCCAGTCCTCGATGTCCTGAAGACACCTGAAGTTTGGTGGATGGTTTTGTTTCATACAGCTGCGTCTCATCAGCATAACAATGAAAATTAATGCCGTGGTTCCGGATAAAACTTCCCAAGGGCTGCATGTATAAACTGAACAGGATTGGCCCTAGCACTGAACCCTGCGGGACACCATAGCAGACCCTCGTCTGTACTGAAGAAACCTCATGAACATGAACAAACTGGAATCTATCAGACAGATATGATTTAAACCAATCTAGAGCTGTCCCTTTAATCCCAACAACATACTCTAGCCTCTGCAGTAAAATGCTGTGATCTATAGTATCAAAACAGCACTGAGGTCCAGCAGAACCAGTATGGACACTAATCCATTATCTGAGGTCCAGCAGAACCAGTATGGACACTAACCCATCATCTGAGGTCCAGCAGAACCAGTATGGACACTGATCCATCATCTGAGGTCCAGCAGAACCAGTATGGACACTAACCCATCATCTGAGGTCCAGCAGAACCAGTATGGACACTGATCCATCATCTGAGGTCCAGCAGAACCAGTATGGACACTAACCCATTATCTGAGGTCCAGCAGAACCAGTATAGACACTAATCCATCATCTGAGGTCCAGCAGAACCAGTATGGACACTGATCCATCATCTGAGGTCCAGCAGAACCAGTATGGACACTAACCCATCATCTGAGGTCCAGCAGAACCAGTATGGACACTGATCCATCATCTGAGGTCCAGCAGAACCAGTATGGACACTAACCCATTATCTGAGGTCCAGCAGAACCAGTATAGACACTAATCCATCATCTGAGGTCCAGCAGAACCAGTATGGACACTAATCCATTATCTGAGGTCCAGCAGAACCAGTATGGACACTAACCCATCATCTGAGGTCCAGCAGAACCAGTATGGACACTAATCCATTATCTGAGGTCCAGCAGAACCAGTATGGACACTAACCCATCATCTGAGGTCCAGCAGAACCAGTATGGACACTGATCCATCATCTGAGGTCCAGCAGAACCAGTATGGACACTAATCCATTATCTGAGGTCCAGCAGAACCAGTATGGACACTAACCCATCATCTGAGGTCCAGCAGAACCAGTATGGACACTAATCCATTATCTGAGGTCCAGCAGAACCAGTATGGACACTAACCCATTATCTGAGGTCCAGCAGAACCAGTATGGTTAAATAGATCATTTCTATACAAACGGTCACACAGCTGCTGCAACGACCTTTTCCAGGATTTTAGAGATAAATGGAAGGTTGGAAATTGGTCTATAATTATTAAAATGTCTGGGTCAAGAGAGGGTTTTTTAAGTAATGGTTTGATTACTGCGACTTGTGGCACATATCCCAAGACCAGGGACACACACACACACACACACACACACACACACACACACACACACACACACACACACACACACACACACACACACACACACACACACATTCTTGTCAGTGTGGACATCGTGTATGTACGATGCACACCGAAGTTAGTCTCTGCTTGTAACCCATCAACCAGTTTCAGCAGTGAGCAGCGGGGCTGCACTGCTGATGTATTGTGTACAGGGGCTACTGACCTTGCTGTGAGCATAGACGACTGATCCCAGCAGCTTCCAGGTCCCTCCACGTCGGTCCATTCGCACCATGCGAAGAATCTGCAGGAAACGGAGGCTTCGCAGGACCGATGTGGCGAAGATGTTGCCCTGACTGCCCGCTGACACCACCGCCACGGACGCTATCAGCACGATGATGTCTACGTGAGGGGAAGGGGCGGGGCCATGAAAATGAAACTGTGAAATACTGCTTACTTGTGTAAGGCTGGAAAGTTCCAACCGAGAGTAAAAAACAATAATCGGTACAAATTTAAATGTGAATCAGAATATATGTAAATAATAATGGGGAAAGCCTCTTCTGTCTAAGAAGAACATGGAAGCGCGACTAAGATTCACAAAACTGCTGTCCCAGCAGACGTCTGGGACAATGTCCTCTGGACACATGAGACTAAAGTGGACATATTTTGGTCTACATGTCCAAGGCTTGGACCTGGACATCTTGGATTGAGCTGAAGCAACCAGAATTCCACTTCAACTTACTGTCTATTCTAGACAGGTCTCTAATCAGCAGCTACAGGTCCGTATCAAACCTCCCCGTTCCAATTAAAATCCTAGAAACAGCTGTACACCGACGTCTTCCAGTCAGGTTTCCGGCCACATCACACCACTGAGACGGCTCTAGTAAAGGTCCTTAATGACATCTGCTGCGATACAGATGGTGGCAACGGTTCAGTCTTGGTCTGACTGGATCTCAGTGCTCCGTTAGACATGGTTGACCAGAACATGTTGACAGACCGGTTGAAGAACTGGGTGGGACTGGGACAGCCTTTCCCTGCCCACTCACTCAAATTATGAAAAAAAACTGAAATGTGTTACCATTACCAACTACGCAGATGACACACAAATCCAGATAACCATCCCACCAGGAGACTATAATCTAATTCAAACATTGATCAAATACATTGATCTGAATAAAGAGCAGATGCACCAGAATTTTCTTCAGTTAAATGAAGAAAAAACAGAAATAATAAGTGTTTGGACTCAACGAAAAAGATTAAATGTCAGCACTTAGGTTCAAGACCTTGTCCAGGCTTTTACCTTCAGTAGACTGGACTACTGTGACGCTGTTCTCACGGGTCCCTCAAACATCCATCAAACATCTGCAGTCAGTCCAGAACGCTGCTGCAGAGTCCTCACTGGACCAGAGACTGGACCAGAGACCGGATCAGAGACCGGACCAGAGACCGGATCAGAGACCGGACCAGAGACCGGACCAGAGACCGGATCAGAGACTGGATCAGAGACCGGACCAGAGACTGGATCAGAGACCGGACCAGAGACCGGACCAGAGACTGGACCAGAGACTGGACCAGAGACTGGACCAGAGACCGGACCAGAGACCGGATCAGAGACCGGACCAGAGACCGGATCAGAGACCGGACCAGAGACCGGACCAGAGACCGGATCAGAGACTGGATCAGAGACCGGACCAGAGACTGGATCAGAGACCGGACCAGAGACCGGACCAGAGACTGGACAGAGACTGGACAGAGACTGGACCAGAGACTGGATCAGAGACTGGACCAGAGACCGGACCAGAGACTGGACCAGAGACCGGACCAGAGACCGGACCAGAGACTGGATCAGAGACCGGACCAGAGACTGGATCAGAGACTGGACCAGAGACCGGACCAGAGACTGGACAGAGACTGGACAGAGACTGGACTAGAGACTGGATCAGAGACTGGACCAGAGACCGGACCAGAGACTGGACCAGAGACCGGACCAGAGACTGGACCAGAGACCGGACCAGAGACTGGATCAGAGACCGGACCAGAGACTGGATCAGAGACTGGATCAGAGACCGGACCAGAGACTGGACCAGAGACTGGACAGAGACTGGACCAGAGACCGGACCAGAGACTGGATCAGAGACTGGACAGAGACTGGACAGAGACTGGACCAGAGACTGGACCAGAGACTGGACCAGAGACCGGACCAGAGACTGGACCAGAGACCGGACCAGAGATTGGATCAGAGACCGGATCAGAGACTGGACCAGAGACCGGACCAGAGACTGGATCAGAGACCGGACCAGAGACTGGATCAGAGACTGGATCAGAGACTGGACAGAGACTGGACCAGAGACTGGACCAGAGACTGGACAGAGACTGGACCAGAGACTGGACCAGAGACTGGACCAGAGACTGGATCAGAGACTGGACAGAGACTGGACCAGAGACCGGACCAGAGACTGGACCAGAGACCGGACCAGAGACTGGACCAGAGACCGGACCAGAGACTGGACCAGAGACTGGACCAGAGACTGGACCAGAGACTGATACTGACCTTTTTATTTACTGCTGCATTTCAGTAATCTCCCACAAGGCAGTACAGCCTTTATTTTATATTTATTTATTTATATTTCTTGCATCTCATTTGTTTTATTCTTTTTAACTTATGTCTGTCTTTAAATTCAGATTTTAAATTATTTTACTTTTTTATGCATTTATAACAATTATTTCATGTAAAGTACTTATAAAATAAACTTGCCTTACTGCTGTTGAAACTGGATTTACACACTGCTTCTTCATGGGGGTACTTAGTGTTACCCACATAATTTTAGCTTTTCTAAGACCACTGCTGACTTCCTTTCTTCTTGGAACTGTGTTTACACACATCTGAATGATCCAGACCAGCAAACTAAAAACATCTGCTTTTCTGGAGGTCTGCACACCTGCTGAAGGTCAGTTTGCCAAAGACTGAT
Source organism: Xenentodon cancila (assembly GCA_014839995.1). Taxonomy (NCBI): domain Eukaryota; kingdom Metazoa; phylum Chordata; class Actinopteri; order Beloniformes; family Belonidae; genus Xenentodon; species Xenentodon cancila. Next base: position 1,153,014 of record CM026198.1, read on the forward strand.
GACAAGCAGCATCTGGCTGCAATGCTTGAATCTTTGTAGAAACAGTGGGTACTTAGTATTACCCAGCAGGCTCTTCTTTATGCTTCATTATCATGTCAAGCATGGCAGCGGAGAGGTCATAGTTTGGTGTTGCCCACATGATTTATTTAGTATTTTTTCCTTTTTGGCTCCATTAAATGAACACTGACGCGGTAAAATCAGTAGTTACTTCTCTGAGGTAGTATCAGTACTAAGACTGGTTTTAGTACTGATTTTTACTGGTTTTTCCCATGTTTTTACACAAAAACATGGAACATGGAAACCGAAGTCACGCTGGTTGGTGTTCGGGTGTTTGGGCAGAAACGTGCTCTGCAAAAGAAGTTCACACAGAAACTAAACTCAGAATCAGCAACATCAAACCCACAAAGAGCACTCACAATTACAGTAACGAGCTGCCGTTATTCAAGGAAAAACATTTTTCTCTCATCTGTCGCCTTCATTTCTGTGACGCACCACGTGAAACCGGAGCCCTCAGCCCCGTTATCTGGTCCTCTGAGCTGAAGCTTCCCCTCATGTAAACCCGCCTGTCCTCCTGACGAACCCGGTGGTTTGGGGGAAACTGCTGACCGAGGCGTGGCCGGCTCCGGCTACAAACCACAGACCGGAGGGAAGAGGGGGAAGGAGGGGCAGTGCCTCCATAAAAAATACATCAACGGGGGACAGAGTCCCCCGGCTGCTGCGCTGCACGGAGGGAAAAGAGCGCGAGGATGAGGAGCTGCATGCATATATGCACGTTGTTCTGCTCTGAACCCTTGGAAGGCTCTGAGTGACGTGCTGCTGAATGTTGAACAGTCCTGATGTCATCACGGACTGGAGGAGAGGAACTGCAGAAGCTGCTCGTGACCGTCTCAGTTTGAAGCCTGAACGCTCCTCTTCAGGCAGACGCCACGGCAGGGCCGCCACGGCAGGGCCGCCACGGCAGGGCCGCCACGGCAGGGCCGCCACGGCAGGGCCGCCACGGCAGGGCCGCCACGGCAGGGCCGCCACGGCCGGGCGCCGCCTTCGGGCCGATGCTGGTAGCTGCTAACCTACTGACCCAGTGGAGCGCTTGGCCACGTGACCCGTCTTTCTTTGCAGGGGGCGGAGCCGTGTTGCCTCAGAAGCTGACGGCTGATGACCCTTCAGCTGAACCCACCAAAGTATCATCAGAGCTGCTGTCAGACGTTTCCAGCGGGATAAACCTTTTAACATGTTAACACAACGGCGAAATAAAAAAAAACGCCGCATGTAGCCGACTGGGTCGTACAAATGGCCGGTTGCTTCGCTGAGCGCGGTAGCAGAATGATTACAGATGAGGAAATGATAACGGCATGCCATTGGCTGAGCCGACTGCCAATCAATAGTTTTAGATATGAATCTACAGTTGTGGCCAAAAGTTTTGAGAATGACATAAATATTGGAAAGTGGAAAAGTCGCTGCTTAAGTTTTTATAAGCAATTTACTCCAGAATGTTATGAAGACGGATCAGATGAATCGCATTGTCCTTCTTCATGAAAATGAACTTAATCCCGATAAAAACGTTCCACTGCATTTCATTGGTGTGATTAAAGGACCTGCTGAGATCACTCCAGTAATCGTCTCGTTAACTCAGGTGAGAATGTTGACGAGCACGAGGCTGGAGATCATCATGTCAGGCTGGTTGACTTGACATGTTAGAAGGAGGGTGATGCTTGAAATCATTGTTCTTCCATTGGTAACCATGGTGACCTGCAAAGAAACGTGTGCAGCCGTCACTGCGTTGCATAAAAACGGCTTCACAGGCTACTAAGATTGCAGCTAAATCAACAATTTATAGGATCATCAAGAGGTTCAACTCTTGTTAAGAAGGCTTCAGGGCGTCCAAGGAAGTCCAGCAAGCGCCAGGATCGTCTCCTAAAGAGGATTCAGCCGCGGGGTCGGAGCGCCACCAGTGCAGAGCTCAGGAGCGGCAGCAGGCAGGTGTGAGCACATCTGCACACACAGTGAGGAGAAGACTTGTGGAAGATGTCCTGGTGTCCAGAAGGGCAGCAAAGAAGCCACTTCTCTCCAAACAAACACCAGGGACAGATTGATCTTCTGCAGGAAGTATGTGAATGGACCGCTGAGGACCGGGGCAACGTCATGTTCTCCAATGAAGCCTCTTTCCGATTGTTTGGGGCATCTGGAAAAAGGCTTGTCTGGAGAAGAAAAGGTGAGCACCACCATCAGTCCTGTGTCGTGCCAACAGTGAAGCATCCTGAGACTGTTCATGTGTGGGGCTGCTTCTCATCCAAGGGAGGGGGTCACTCACAATGTTGCCATGAATAAAGACCGGTACCAACAGTTTGGTGAAGAACGATGCAGGTTCCAGCACCGTGGAGAACCGTGCCATACGGCAAAAGTGAGAACTAAGTGGCTCGGAGACCAAAACGTTGAAACTCCCCAGATCTTAATCCCTCTGAGAACTTGTGGTCGGTCCTCCAGAGGCGGGTGGACAAACCAAAACCCAGTAATTACTGGAGCTGCTGTGAAACACGGAGGAGGTTCGGTTCTGGAGCTGCCGTGAAATACGGAGGAGGTTCGGTTCTGGAGCTGCTGTGAAACACGGAGGAGGTTCGGTTCTGGAGCTGCTGTGAAACACGGAGGAGGTTCGGTTCTGGAGCTGGTCTGCTGCGTCTGGTTCAGGAGGTCTTGAATCTGCGAAGGTCCAATGAAATCTGAAGACCATCAAGAGCTTCTGGGGACAAATGTGCTGCCCAGCGTCAGAAAGCTTTGGTCCCAGTCGCAGGTCACGGATCCTCCAACAGGACAATGACCCAAAACACACAACTAAAACCAGCCAAGAAACAGTCAGGACCAAACACCGGACTGTTCTGGAGGGTCCTTCTATGAGTCCTGATCTACATCCTGTTGAACATCTGTGGAAACATCTGGAACCTGCAGGCTGGAGAAGAAACCTTCAGACCAGAGACATCTGGAGATGTTTGTTCATGAGGACCACAGGTCCTCATGACCTGTCCTCCACAGGTGGACACGTCTCCCTGACAGTTGCACTGATGCCTGGACTGAGGTGGTCGAGTCTGAAGGTTCAGAAACTGAATCTGAAGTAATTTTTGTCCAGGAAAGTTTCATTAGTAAGTTTTTAAACGATTCTAATGAACCAAATTTCAAAAAATGATGTCTGAATTTTGCTTCCGTTTTCAGTAAATGATTCATACTTTTGTCAGTTACGTTATTTCAGTGTCCTTGCTGGTTTTTCTTAAGCGTGCATTGTTGCGTATGTTTTGTACTCGTGTTGGCTCACAGTCTCTCGGTGATGAAGGAGCAGAAAGTCGGCCCATCTCAGGCTCTTTGTCTTCTGTTCTTGGCTCCGTGTTATCTTGTTTTGTCTTTCGTACTGTCTGAAACCATGGAAACCAGTCCACAAGCTCAACTTTCTTTGGCTCTCCATCACAGTCATGCCTGAACAGTCGTGACGCTTCCTTACAAGGTCTTTGCCTGAAGACGAGTGTTGGGTTTCTTTCTCATCTCTCCTAAGCGTGTGGTTTGATTTCTACGCCAATGTTCCCCAACTTTGTTTTGCTCACATTCCCACTCGGTGCGTGCAAAGCGATACGGCAGGAACCCGTGACCTCAAAACCTCCAAGTAACCCCATCCTGAACAGTCTCCTGTACTTTCCAAGAAACAGCAGAGTTCTGAGTCTAAACAGTGGAAAGAATAAAAGACGGTTAATGCGACCTCCTCACGTGAAGGCTCTGTGGTCCTACAAAACCCAACCACAGATGAAAAGGACACCAGAGGGCGACGGTCGGTGGTGTTCAGTGGAACCGACTGCTGAGATCCACCAGGGGGCGATGGGAGGAGAAACAATTAGAAAGGAAATGGTAGTGTTACTCACCTATGACGCAAAAGGGCTTCCTGGCGAAGCGCAGTCGACCCTGCCATCCTCGGTAGCGACAGCAGCATCCGGCCGACCAGATCCGGATGATGTATTCCAACCCAAACACCACGATCATCACAAACTCCTGTTGGAGAACACAGAACACTCCTGCGTTAGTGATGTTTGCGCTGGCTGGACAGACGACCCCCACATAGACCCGTGTGATTCTGCTGTCCGAGCCGTGTCCAGCCACTTCGGACTGGGCACGCTCAGCAGGATTCGCCAGATTCCTCTTCTAAAATGATAGAGTTTAATTTAAGTTTTTTTTAGCAGCTACAAAGTCTATTTGAATAAATATGACATCAAAATGATGTGTGATTACATCCATTTTCTTCTTCTTTGTCCAGCTTCAGGTCGTGGGGGCAGGAGTCTGAATTAACAGGTCCAGACCACTGTCCAGAAACCTCCGCCAGGGAGGTGCTCCGAGACAGCCAAGACATATATTCCTTCCAGCATTTCCTGGGTCTTCATTGGAGCTTCCTCTTGGCCGGACTCCCCAGGAAGGTGTTCAGGAGGTTCTTACCATGAACCATGAACCACCTGTGGAGAAGCAGGGACTCTCCTGCAGAGGAAACTCATCTCAGCCTCTTGTTTCCTCGATCTTGTTCTTTCCGTCTCACAGGCACAAAGATCTACCAACAGTCAGTCTTCACTTCTGACTTTATCTCTAAGATGAACATGAGCACAAGCAATGCAGCTTAGTGATGATGTTCCATCAAGTGCATGTTAACGGGCCGTTGGGGGTAAGAGCTTCCTGTGGTGGGGACCAGGTGAACATACCCCATCCATCCTCAGCAAGAACTCAGGATGGACTTGGTTCACTCCTGAATCCCTGCTCTCATGGAGCCATGGAACATCATCACCAAGTGGAAGTCTGAGAACCGGACCGAAGCTGGGGGGCTGCAACGGCTCGGCTCTGGGAGCTGTGGAGAGCGAGGGTCTCAGTGGAGTTCCGGTTTCAGCTGCTCTGGTCCCGGTTCAGCTGCTCTGATCCCGGTTTCAGCTGTTCTGGTCCCGGTTCAGCTGCTCTGGTCCCGGTTTCAGCTGCTCTGGTCCTGGTTTCAGCTGTTCAGGTCCCGGTTCAGCTGCTCTGGTCCCGGTTTCAGCTGCTCCGGTCCCGGTTCAGCTGCTCCGGTCCCGGTTTCAGCTGTTCTGGTCCCGGTTTCAGCTGTTCTGGTCCCGGTTCAGCTGTTCTGGTCCCGGTTTCAGCTGCTCTGGTCCTGGTTTCAGCTGTTCTGGTCCCGGTTTCAGCTGCTATGGTCCTGGTTCAGCTGTTCTGGTCCCGGTTTCAGCTGCTATGGTCCCGGTTCAGCTGTTCTGGTCCCGGTTTCAGCTGCTCTGGTCCCGGTTTCAGCTGCTCTGGTCCTGGTTTCAGCTGTTCTGGTCCCGGTTTCAGCTGCTCTGGTCCCGGTTTCAGCTGCTATGGTCCCGGTTCAGCTGTTCTGGTCCCGGTTTCAGCTGCTATGGTCCCGGTTTCAGCTGTTCTGGTCCCGGTTTCAGCTGTTCTGGTCCCAGTTTCAGCTGTTCTGGTCCCGGTTTCAGCTGTTCTGGTCCCGGTTTCAGCTGCTATGGTCCCGGTTCAGCTGCTATGGTCCCGGTTCAGCTGCTCTGGTCCCGGTTTCAGCTGCTCTGGTCCTGGTTTCAGCTGTTCTGGTCCCGGTTTCAGCTGCTATGGTCCCGGTTCAGCTGCTCTGGTCCCGGTTTCAGCTGCTCTGGTCCTGGTTTCAGCTGTTCTGGTCCTGGTTTCAGCTGTTCGGGTCCCGGTTTCAGCTCTGTCAGATGTCATTGTTGACACTTGAGATGAGGATATCTGGACAGATTTGATCAAAGTAAACGTACAGTAACAGTAATTACCAGCATAAGCTCGAGGGGGGCGTGTTCCAGCTGGCGTCCAGGTCTGTCCGGTCCGGTCCAACGATCTGTGCTTTCCAGTATGAAGAAAAGGAAGCACCAAAAGAACTGTCCACAAACCTGTGGGTGAGATCACGGGGGCGTGTCCAGTTCTTCTTCTACAGCCTTGAATACGTGTAAACTGAAGCTGAAAGCAGCCACACGTCTCTGAGCTGTGTTGATGATGAGTTTATCAGATCAGAGCTGCACCTTCAAAACGCTTCACTTTTCAAACGTCAAATATGTGAACAAGCGGGGTTTCACTATGATGAGGCGGTGTTGACCTACAGCAGAGCAGCGTCGTCACGTGTGGCTGCAGCTGTCGCAGCAGGGATGCGGATGGCGACTGAGACGGCCAGTTAATGCGCACAAACCGCTCCAGCCTCCAGATACGGCAGCTGTAATGACCGTGGAGCTCTTAGTGAAACGCCACCGGGAACCACAGAAGAAAAGGACCTTTCCTTTCTGTTGGAGGCTTTAAAAGCCGCCGCGCTGAGAGTCTTTTAAAAGCATCGGTGCTGGCGGCCGCGCGCTCCATCCTTCGCAGATCTCTGACTCCAGGCGACTCTGTAACCCATTTGGAGTCACGAAAACTTCACAGAGAAAGAAAGTCGCTGTTGGAGGACAGAAGCTTAAACAAACGAGCCGCTGATGCAGAAGTCTGCCATGTGTCCTGCTGTCCCGAGGTCGGACCTGAGCCGGACGGCGGCAGCAGCTGCACCTCTGATCCTGAGATACGGCACAGCTTCAAATACGTCCTCCAAACATATGTGGCCGGTCCTCGGACCCGGTACTGATCCAAAGGCTTAGGATTTGCACTCAGGTACTGCCAATCATAAGTCCTGGATGAACTGATCATCTGCAGGCGTGCAGACCTCAGAAGGGCAGGTGTTTGATGGTGTGGAGCTTTCGGGTGTGGGTTAAAGGAATAATGAAAGGCCCTACAGACAAACTGATTCCTCCAGCGTTCAGGTTTTCATACAGGAATCCAGACAGATATGAGCTCTCCGAGAGGAAGATACTCAGATTCCCTTTATTTACTCTGCTCTGATACATGTATACTTCACTTTGCTGCACTTTGACATGCTTTATTCTGGTTCCAGATTTATTCACGTTCACCTGCTTGTTGCTGAGATAAACTCCCTCTAGATCAAACATGGCAGGAATCTCACATATAAGTGTGAAGAAGAAGATGGGAGTGTTCTTGTTTCTCACCAGAATGAGGAGGCAGTGGGAAGAGAAGTCCTGATGGGCCGGGATGGTGGAGAAGACGGAGAGGATGAGGCAGCTGAAGACCAGGATGAACCTGCACAAAAACACAAAACAGTCAAACAGGAGCCACGGAGCAGGACGCCTGCCAGTCAAAGACCGTCAGAGGCTTTCCTCCGTGACAACTCCTGAACCCGTCCAGGCGCCTGGCAGCGGCGCCTCAGAGCTTATTTCCTCTCTGCAGCCACCCGTGAGCGCCTCCATCACATCCAGTTAATCAGGATTGTTTGTGCAACCTTTGAAAGTGAAAGTGTAGCTTTTGGAAAAGCGGCAGATTCCTGGCCAGGAAACCGAAGCCCTGCGTCCTCGAGACCAGAGCACGCTTTCGTTTCATTTCCATCACATTAGTCTTCCAGGAACACAGTGCAGCCAGTTACCGGGTCTCCTGATGCGAGCAGCCGGCGCACATCTGTGGTTTATCAGCTCGGATCTCCTTGTGGTCCGGCTGCAGGAACCTCGCTGCTGAGTTGTTTTGTGTTCAATAAGGCTCTAAACTATTAAATTCTGATAAAGATAGCGCCTTGGGTCCTAGAAACACAGAAGCACCTCGATAGGGCTTGTGGCTGAAAAATCTTCTAAAACCATCTCGTCTCTGAACTTGATTGGAGGCAAGTTGGGGAGATATCAGCACTCAGTTGCTAATTTGGAAAGTGAGTCTCACTATTAGGCAATGGTGCTTCCATGGGAAGAAAGAGGGAAAGTTGCAGCCACATTATTTTCCTATTGTGAACAATCTGTAGAAAACTACATTTGAAATAGTTCTCGAAGCCTTTAGAATCCTTTCCAGATTGACATGTAGCAACATCTGCCTTTGTAAGACCATTGCTGATGTCTTTCCCTCCTGGCATTTTGTCAACACACACTTGAATGCTGATAATCAGTTGCTCAGTTGCTCAGTGATGATCAGCAGGACCTGGCTGAACATCCTAACTCCTCTAGAAGCGGTGAGTAGGTACTTAGTTTAACCACATCTACTTCTTTTTTTTCTTATTTGGCTTCATTTCTGTTAAATAAATAGTGGCGCTGTGGAAACGTGATTGTTTTGGTTCATCTGAGGTTTTATTTGTCCAGTATGACGACCCACTATGATCAGATGATTTTATTGTGTTTTTACACAAACATTCGGGCCCTTGGCGACACCCAGACAACCAAAGCAGAGGTCAAAGTTTTCCACCATGGTTACACTGTGGTTCTGGTCTGTTTCAGGCCGACAGAGCAGCTGGAGGTTTAGAGGAAAGTCTGAACCTTCAGCAGCAAAACGGAGGTGTTAACATTGACAAGAAAGGAAAAACGTGATTCTGACTGGAGGAAAACGTGGTGTGAAGAGCTTTGAAGGGCTGTCAGTGCTCGTCACAGACACCTACACTTCCACGTTCAAGGTTGTCGCGCTGAAAGTTACAGAGTGACAATGCGCTGCCTCCATCCTCCATACTCTCTCCTCCCTGCCTCCACCCTCCCTCCACCCTGCCTCCACCCTCAATCCACCCTCCCTCCACACTCTATTCACCTTGATTCACTTGACCTTCAACACACACAACATGGATTTGAACTCATCAGCCTGAGTCCGGGCAGAAGTTACGGATAGATGGATGAATAGATGGATGGATGAATAGATGGATGGATGGACGGACGGGTTTATAACCACCCTGTATCCTCACTGAGGGACAAAGTACTTTACTCCAAAATCCAGTCCAGAAAAGTGATGCCTGGAAACACCTCTATGTCCTCCCGAAGCACCTGGAGAACCTGGATCTCGTCATCCAGGCTGCTGCCTGTCCGGATCCAGACCTGCAGTGCCTATACCCACCACTAGGGTCTAATATGTCTAACTTAACAGAAGAAATAAACATGTTTACAGTCTGGAACAAAGCGTTTTAGTTTCCATAGTTACATTTTACATCCATGACAACTGGACAGAGAACTCTTATGAAGTTCAGGAACAATGATATACAGCTGCAACGTTATGCATAGCAAACAATAAAAAAGATGAGTCATAGTGAGAAGTAGGAGCAAGAAAAAATGAATTCTGAATGATCACATTTGTTCTGGTCTGTCAGCAGGGACCACTGTGGACCTCGGTTGGAGCTCGGTTGGAGCTCGGTTGGAGCTCGGTTGGAGCTCGGTTGGAGCTCGGTCCTTGTGGGAGTCCACGTGATGGCCGTTAGCTGACCGCTTGCAGTGCTCTGGTTAGTTAATGTGGAAGACGAGCTCGCAGCCTTCGACGCGGAGCTTTCCAGGCCATCCTAGAACCGGTCTCTTAGAATCGTTGACGGCGGAACAAGAAACATTGTTTTAAAGTTAGAATGACAGCTGTTAGGTCTTTATTCGGAAGTCAAGAAGAAGGTAGAAGATGGCTGGTTGTTCGACATCTTAGGGGTCAGTGGGGATAAACTCTCTTTTGGTCCCTAGTGGTCATTCGAGAAACCGCAGCTTCCCCTAATTACTGAGTACTACGGAGCACTATGCCGGCCCTGGTGATTGTACAAGGACACATCTGAGGAACGGCTTGATGTGTTTAGGTGATTGACACATCTATGGATTTTTTACAGCCAGTTGAATCAATAGGCTGTCCATAACTACGTCACTTCCGCCATTATCCAATCCGAAGGACGAGGATATTACGTGTTACCTTAGATAAGTCAAGGGTACCGCTGAAGCTGCTGTTGGTAACAGACATGATCCAAGAGACCAAAATCCGTTTGTCACAGAGACGTGTGACCTGCTGGAGTTTCCCACTGGAATCTGACTTGTCACGGTGAAACACCAAAGTGGAACTGAATTCAGAGCTGGACTGCAGAAAGTGAAGTTGTGATTATTGTTCCTGCTGCTGGGATGCTTTTGTCTGTAACAGGAAGCGTCTGGTTTCTCCTTTGGCCTCCTGGTGTTGGAACTGTGTTTAGTTTAGGTGGAAATGCCTTAGAAGGATTAGAATTGAGCTTGTTCTGTTTGTTTGGTGTGCTGTGTATGTTTTGTATAAAAAATATCAAATGACATGATGTTTGCTTTCAGCCTTTAATGTTCACTCGTCTATTTTTGCGGAAGTCTCCAGGGATTATAATTGCAACTGCACAAATCCAGTTTAAACCAAAGTGGAAAGCGTGCACAGCTTATGTTATGTTGAATTTGGTGTTGAGTATCTTTCCCTCCTGCGCCCCGAAAGGTTAATTGGTGCCAAAAGTAGATGGTTAGCGTGCATCATCCGGTAAGGCTTCCTGTTCCAGCCTCTCCACAGCTGGGCAAAGATATCGCAGCTCAAATCCAAAAATAATACAAAAAGAACCACGACAGGAAAACAAGAGGAGCCTGTGAGGACGAAATCCTCCGAGCTGTGACAAAAGCAGAACAAAGGCGCTCTCAGAGGGTAAACCAGAGAGACCGCCCACAGCGAGCAGCTCATCCAAGACACCACAGTAACATCCAGAAACCACGCAATAAAGCTCTTCAACATAGGGAGGAACCACTGCAGAAGTCATAAAGCAGCTCGACGGCGGTTCGCTGCGTCTGATCTCGCAGCAAATTAAAAGTCCATCAGTGGATCTGCAGGAGAACAGGAAATAAAGCGAGTGAACATAGCGATTCGGACTCATAAAAGCAGGGAAGGTCTGCTGACGGGTCATTTACGTGGTTTCTAAAGCGCCCACAGCTGCAGGTTTCATTGTAAAATAGTTCCCTGGAGACAAAGAAGCAGGTTTCTTGACAAATACCTGACTAATTAACATCCTTGTTTGTATTTTCTGATGATGATGATGATGATGATGATGATGATGATGACATGAACTGGCCGACAGAAAGTGCCCAGAAGAAATCTGATGAGCGTGAACGCATGCGGCTGTGTTTCATTCAGGTTCCCAATAAGGCCTCTCCTACAGAACGACCAAAGAAACGTCACTTTCTGCAGCCAAACTTTAGAGTTTAGTCTTACCGGTGCTGTTTAACCGTCAGAACTTTTTCTGAAGCACAAAACTACACTTGATTCAGGCCATCCCAGACCCCACGATAAAATGTTATCAGAGGAGGTACACGGAGTACACAAAGCTTAAGCTTGTGTACTTGGAAGTTCATATTTGCCAAGTAAAACTCAGGAGAACATACTTTGGCGGACGGGAGGATGCAGTTCAGTGTATTTGTATACGTGATGACATCACAGCTCAGCCAGGAGACGAAACACATCTGCAATTTAATTTAGCATAAAATAAACATTCCAAACATTAATACGACTCAGAATTGACCGCAGATTCCTCTGGCTAAAGTTAGAAGACTGGTTTGAAAAAGCACATCCCACTGAAACATCTCTGCTGCCTGTGACAGACGTCCTAAGAACAGCGAGAACAGCGGCTCAATCCTCCATTTATCCTTCTTGACCTTCTGCTGTCTTCGATACAGGTAACCTCAACATGCTGCTGTCTACACCTTCTACATGGACATCTCAGGATCAGAGGATTCTTGGTTCTGTTCCTACCTTACCGGCCGGTCCTTTAAAGTGCACAGGGGTACCCCAGGGCTCGGTGCTCGGGCCGCTTCTCTTTGACTCATACACACCTCCTCTCTGTCATTCCCATGACTTCTCACATCACTGCTATGCAGATGATGCACAACTCTACCTTCACTCCCACCTACAATCCCACAACCGCTTCATCCTAACCCGTCTAAGTCCCGGTTGTCCCCGCCCATCACTCGTTCAGCCTCCATATCGACATAAATATCGCCTCTGCTACTGTCCAGTTTGATGACCAGTTATCTTTGTCTGACCATGTTGGCTCGGTGTCACGGTTGTGCCGCTTTCCTCTCTACAGCATTCAAAAATAGGACTGTACGCGACTCAATACGCTGCTCAACACTGGTCAGGTCAAGGTTAGACCCCACCTCCATTACTGCAACATCCTCTGAGTTGGCCTTGCAGCTTCTGCAATCAAACCGCTACAAAAGGTCTGGTAGCTGTGGCTGCTCCAATAAAGTCTCTGTCACAGGTCTGCAAGGTGGTCTCGGGGTCCACACCTGCATATGTGACCTCCATTGTAAAGGTTTACACCCCTTCATGACCACTGTGCACTTCACAAGAACACAGACTGGCCTTGTCCTCTCCTCATGCGAGGAGATCTCAGTCCAGACAGTTCTCCGTGTGGTTCCTGGTGGAACAAGTTACCAGTGAAAACAAGAGCAGAATCGTCCTTTTCAATGTTCAAGAAGGTGTTGAAAACCGTCCTCTTCCAAGAACTCCTTCTGTCAAAAACTACGCCCCTCCTTGAACTTCCAGAGCACTTGAACATGGTCTTAGCTGCACTTATTTAAATACTATTCAATCTACACCTACGTTGTGATCTAGTGTGGTACTGTATTCTGACTGTATTCGTCTGTTGTGAGTTGTTTTGGATAAAAGCGTCAGTTAGGTGTAACGTAGGAAATATATTCTAGCATGAAAACAGCTGCAAACTGTCACGCAACAGTAACGTTATAGAATTCATCCATGGATTTGGACTGTACATTGAAGAAATGAAGACAATGCGTGTTGAGAAATGCCAACATCATTTCTCCAGTGAAGTGGCTCGATTCCATTAGCTGTAACGGTTCCGTAGAGGTGTTAAAGTTGTAGTTCCTAGTAATGAATATCTGACGGGTCATGTGATGGGTTTGGACGTGGGCCTTGGTGTGCCTCATTTTGCTTAGCCTATTGCAGTTATCTCAAAACATTTACATAGAAAGGAAATGTTTCATAAAATATCTCAAATTAATCCCGTTTCCATCCATCAGTCCAGGCTCTGATACATAAAACATTTTTGTTTCATCACGAATCTTCAGATGAACAGAAGCAGCAAAGCAGACAAAATGGATCCTCATGAGCTCCAACCATCCCCGTCAGAGCCAAGACTGACTAAACCAAGCACTGCCATGGACGGAGGTCTGACATTTACACATCTACTGATCCTCTTCCACAGCTGATGATGTCTACTGTGGATTTCTCTAATCATTTTCAACTATTCAAGGACTCCGTCCATCGATCAACAGTATTCAAGCTAATGGATCAATACCTGGACTCTTGGGCTTTGACCTACTTCTACATTCAATCTTCCCCAAGAAAAACAAGAATTAATGGCCCCAGGCGAGGGGATAATGAGGTGGTCAGACACAAGGAGGCTGGAAACAGGAGAGACTGGAGGGGCACTGACAAAGTCAGAAGAACTCTAGAGCGTCGCGTCGCATAAAACAATCCTGTTACTTAGTTGTGGGCAGTTGGAGCCTGGTCACCTGACGCTGTGTTTAAAGAGCTGGACAAACCGGGTGGGACGTCAGCGCAGGTTTCTGAAGAGACGGGTCTTGAAGCCCATGCTTACAGCGGTTAGGGCAGGCTTGCCCAGTTTCGGTCCTCGAGGGCTGCTGTCCTGTATGTTTCAGATGTTTCCCTGCTCCAACACACCTGGTTCAGATGACCGTGTCATGGTTTCATCCAGACCTTGAAGACTGGCTGATGATGATCATCATTTGATCAGAAAACCCTGGGTAAGCCTGGCTGTCATGTAGGACACGCCCTCCTTACTTTAGTTACCACGAGCTAGTCATTTTAGCCCAGCGTAGCTCATGCTAAGCTGTGATGCTATCAAACATTGGCATCAAACATCATTCTAACCAAACCGTCCGTCCATCCTTGTTTCAGATGTGGCTACCAGCAAGTTCTGGAAAAACCAACGACGAAGCAGGAAAGAACTGCAGTTTGTCTACTGACCACTGGGGGCTGGCTCCAAAAGAGACTGAAATGACATTTGAATTGGGAGGTTTTGTCGCAAATTTACTGCTGCACACTACGGGGTAAAAAAGGCCACAGGTGACATCACAGGGGGCGTGTCCAGTTATTTTACAGTTGATGCTGGCTGCAGCTTACCCTCTTAAATCCTATGGAAACAATAAGGTGGTACTTAGTATTTCCTACATCAATTTTTAATTTTTAATATTTTATTTCAGGAGGCTACAGTTTTGTTAAATAACTAATGGCGCAGTTATTTCTTACACATTATATGCATATTTTGCCTGTGTTTGGGAGTAAATGCTTGAAGCTCTCATTGCAGTAACATACAGAGTCAACCGTGTCCCAAACTAACCCCATGGAGTCGAGTAAGTAAAAGCAACATCCGTACCGATGGCGCTCTGGATAATCACCACCGCCTGTGGTGTCCAGATCAAACCGCTCAAAAGGTCAAACTCACAAATAAACAAAAGAAACGAATGTGTGGAGGATGACTCAGCAGAGCAAGTAAAAGTAACGCTGGCTGGTGCGGCTGCTTCGGGAAGATTCAACGGTCGGCAGGGTTTAAATCACAACTGTGTCTGCTGAGCTGGTTGGTTATTTTAGAGAAAAACTAGTTCCTCAAACTTTAGAGTCATAAATTGAATCAAAAACCGCCCTCCGTGAAAAAGTTAATGACTTCAAAGGAGGTGAAACCCTGAACACATCACATGTATCTGCCCAGGCGAACCCCCCTGACCTGCGTCTGAGCTGAGTCTAATTAATCAGCGGTCCATGGGCTGACATGGAGTCTAAATATAGACGATAACGAAGGATGAGACTAAAACGGGCGGCACCCCTGGACCAGAGCTGAAATATTAATTAACGACAGATGTGAGGACAGATCTGTAATCAACATAAGCTTCATTTTTAACCTCTGTCTCCTTTGTCTCATCGTTTTTCTTCAAAAACATTTGGATTTGATTTATTTTCTTCCAAAAAGCAGCAGTAAAAAGACATTCCACCACTTTGATGGTGTTATGTCTTGACTGCTGGTCTAATTAGGCTTTTCTTTAAATATGATTTAAAAATGAGCATTTTAGTGTATTTAAACTCATTCTTCTTATACAGACTGTCATGATACCCCAGTCCATCCATCCATCCATCCATCCATCCATGCATCCATCCATCCATCCATCCATCCATCCATCCATCCATCCATCCATCCATCCATCCATCCATCCATCCATCCATCCATGCATCCATCCATCCATCCATGCATGCATCCATCCATGCATCCATCCATCCATCCATGCATCCATCCATGCATCCATCCATCCATCCATCCATGCATCCATCCATCCATGCATCCATCCATGCATCCATCCATCCATCCATGCATCCATCCATCCATCCATGCATGCAACTATCCATCCATCCATGCATCCATCCATGCATCCATCCATGCATGCAACTATCCATCCATCCATCCATCCATCCATCCATCCATCCATCCATCCATCCATCCATCCATCCATCCATCCATCCATCCATCCACTTACTTCCACTTATCCAAGTTCAGGTCTTCTGCAGCTCCTTGTGGAGTACCTCAGACCAGTTCAGAACCCAGACTTGCCTACTACAAACTCATGCTGTGGTGAGAGTTGCAGTACATGATTTAGCAATGTCTTTCTGAAAGTCCACCAACTAACCAGGTACCAGTCTGATGGACATAAAACTCAGTGTTCTTGAGTTAACAGATAATTATACTCGTGTATCTGGTCTTTTGTACGTTTGATGGTGTGTCTGTGTCTCTCCTCTCTCTGTTCTTCATCCTCACTTTCCTCTCTCTCTCTCTTTTCCTGTTCTACCCGGCTGGTCTTCAGCAGGAGGGTCCCCCTTATGATCCAGGTCCTGATCCAGGTTTCTTCCCCCTTATGATCCAGGTCCTGGTCCAGGTTTTTTCCCCCTTATGATCCAGGTCCTGGTCCAGGTTTCTTCCCTCTTAAAGGGGAGTTTTTACCTGCCGTTGTTTATGTAATAGTGTATCGGGGTCACGTTCAGACAACTTGCATTGTAGTAGAAGCTGTATTAAAAAAAAGGAAATTGAAAGATGTAAAACCTTCGCTGAGGAAGACATGGTCTGGATAAGAACAGATGTTGCTTTAAATTCTGGATAAGTCTTTCGACATTGACATTTCTTCCCAGATGTATAAATTCTACCTCCACACCATCAGAGATGAACTGATGACAAGCTGGATGGTCCCTTCTTCTGTTTAGTGTGGAGAACAAAGTGTCCATAGTTTCCAAAAAGAAATTCAAATCTGGATTAATCTGACCACATGACAGTTTTCCACTTTACTTTGGTGCATTTTAAATGATATTTGACCCAGAGAAGATGGATCGTGGGTTTTAGCCTGTATTCTTGGATGGTTTTTAGGTTGTGTCCCCGGCATACAGAGATTCCTCCAGATTCTCAGAATGTCTGTTTATCTTTAGTTCTGAGAAATTCTGCCTCTGTAAGAGAATCTTACGTACACACTTTTTTGGACATTATACTTGTTTCAGCTGTTTTTAGAAGTGTTAATGCCATCAAATTCAAAATATACTAACATTTTTTATATAAAGGTAAAATGTCTCATTTTTTAACATTTTATGTTTTCTATGTTCTACACTGAATAAAACGAGTTTATGAGAGTTGTAAATCATTGGATTTTGTTTTCCCAACTTAATCATGAATTTATTGTTTTATATCATTTTAATGCAAACCAACAACAGTACTTACCAGCGTTCCTACTACTACAACTCTAGATGATACTTTTGGTTGTTGCTCTGCTTACATCACATCACTTTCATCACTCAGTACTTTAGGGAAATGTTTTGTGGGTAATTATTTTGACCTTCATGGAATATTGGGAGGGTTTTACACTTCTGACATTCCCTGTCATGACAAATGACCACAGTTTTTACAGAGACAGACGTATCTCCAACATTGACACAAAACCATTTAAATACACAGATTATTCAGGAGGCGGTGATGAGGTCTTCATGAAGCTCTAGTGACACCAGAAACCACCACTGTTCATTTCTGTCAAGAAGCTTTTATATCAAAGACTGGAAAAGGTTGTGAGCTTCAGCTCACTGGAACCAGACCTAAACTCACATCATAGATGACCCAAAATTTATCACACCCAATTTTCCACAACCCCCCCCCCCCAGAAGTAGCTGGTCTGGGACACTGCTCATTGATCCAATTAGTGTGAAACCTAAAACACAGTCCAGGCCCGTATTCAGCTTCTGATCAACTTCTAAATTGAAAACTGGAAATACCAAATCACACCGGATGTCTCACGTGATAAGATTTATTCTATTTATAAGGAGTGTGAAATAGAAGGAAGAAGTGAGAGTAAGGGACAATACAGCCTCCAGGTGCGTCTCTCCTCCAGGTGCGTCTCTCCTCCAGGTGCGTCTCTCCTCCAGGTGCGTCTCTCCTCCAGGTGTTTCTCTCCTCCAGGTGCGTCTCTCCTCCAGGCGTTTCTCTCCTCCAGGCGTTTCTCTCCTCCAGGTGTTTCTCTCCTCCAGGTGCGTCTCTCCTCCAGGTGCGTCTCTCCTCCAGGTGTTTCTCTCCTCCAGGTGCGTCTCTCCTCCAGGTGTTTCTCTCCTCCAGGTGCGTCTCTCCTCCAGGTGCGTCTCTCCTCCAGGCGTTTCTCTCCTCCAGGTGCGTCTCTCCTCCAGGTGCGTCTCTCCTCCAGGCGTTTCTCTCCTCCAGGTGCGTCTCTCCTCCAGGTGCGTCTCTTGGTGTTGTCCACCTGGATGCACCATCTCTATCATGGTTCCTTTCACTCCTACAACTTTCTTTTCTTCGTCAGCAACCAAATGCTGAGCATTGCCAGTAAATTATTTTTTGTTTGCAAACGTTCTCTTTAAATGGCCCTGTTTTATTGTTTCTGTCTGCACCACACAATGATGTATATATATATATATATATATATTTTATAACTCAAGTTATAAGTTAACTTGTTTTCACTTTAAAATTTGACTGATCAGGTTCTTTTAGGTTTTGATAGCGACCTATTGGTCAGCAACTGCAGGCTTCCAACCTGTAGGCTGGATTCATTTAGTAAAAGCGGAGGTTGGTCCTTGTTTCAGTGAATAATATCAAGACAGGTTGGACATGAAGGAAAGACAGCAGAAATGACACGGCCGCGTCTATGCCTCATAAAACACCAGCTACCATTTGCTTCCTCTAATAACAGTTTCCAGCTCATCAAGTGCTCCAAATGTCCCAGACTGTTACATCACTGACGTTTAATAAACGGTGGCTTGGAAAATACAAATCAGCACTTTAAATGCAGAGATGATTAAACAACAATTACTGAACAAAACTCCAGCTGAGGGAGTTTCCTCACAATTTCATTACATCGTATTGTAAACTGCAAGCACAAGCCCTTTTATTAGCGTCCACTGTCAAAGTCAGACAAAAGGCTTTCAAAAAAACCTTATTGAGTCCTGGTATGAAGAGATGAGACCCAGCCCACAGTTAATCCCTTTATCCTCAGCTCAGGAAGATGAAATCAGCTTGATACAAGCAAAGTCAACAGAGAGACTCTGACAAAGATGAATAGACCTGTTGAACAAAGACCAAGGGTGGAGCTCCCAGGTGGAACACCTGAGCTCCCCTGTTCCCACTTCAGCTACAGCTGCAGGAGGGTTGGTGTTTCAGAAGAAACACCAGGAGACAACATTCTTACTTCTGACTTTTATTCATCCAGGTTCCAGCAGTGAGTTCATCTCCATTAAGCTCCATGCTAAAATTAACTTCACATCAGAAATAAACATTTTACAGTCTGGTACAAACACCGTTTTGGTCTCAGTTAGATTTTACATCCATGACACCAGTATGGAGGAATTTTATTTACCACATCAGATAAAATATGGTGGTGGTCTTTTAATTGGTGGCCAGTAGAACCAATGATTGTTGTCATCAATTGAGTTACCACCGGGTCCCTGTGGAGTCTACTAGTCCTGGTTTCAGCTCTGGCAGCACTTGTTTCTGAGGTTATTTAAGTAGTGACACTTGACGACAGGACGTTTAGACAGATTTTTGGACTGGGTTAGGGTTAGGGTGGGTCCGACTGCGTTAGTGTTAGAGAGGGTCCCAGCTGGGTTAGGGCGAGTCCCGGCTGGGTTAGGGCGGGTCCCGGGTGGGTTAGAGCGAGTCCCGGCTGGGTTAGGGCGAGTCCTGGCTGGGTTAGAGCGAGTCCCGGCTGGGTTAGGGCGAGTCCCGGCTGGGTTAGGGCGTGTTCCGGCTGGGTTAGGGCGTGTTCCGGCTGGGTTAGGGCGAGTCCCGGATGGGTAAGGATAAGGGAGGTCCCGGCTGGGCTGGGCTAGAGTGGGTCCCTGTTAGGGTGAGTCCCGGCTGGTTTAGGGCGGGTCCCGACTGGGTTAGGGCGAGTCCTGGCTGGGTTAGGGCGGGTCCCGGTTAGGGCGAGTCCCGGCTGGGTTAGGGCGGGTCCCGGTTAGGGTGAGTCCCGGCTGGGTTAGAGCGAGTCCCGGCTGGGTTAGGGCGAGTCCCGGCTGGGTTAGGGCGAGTCCCAGCTGGGTTAGGGCGAGTCCCGGCTGGGTTAGGGCGAGTCCCGGCTGGGTTAGGGTGAGTCCCGGCTGGGTTAGGGCGTGTTCCGGCTGGGTTAGAGCGAGTCCTGGCTGGGTTAGGGTTAGGGAGGTCCCGGCTGGGCTGGCCTAGGGTGGGTCCCTGTTAGGGTGAGTCCCGGCTGGGTTAGGGCGGGTCCCGGCTGGGTTAGGGCGGGTCCCGGCTGGGTTAGGGCGGGTCCCGGCTGGGTTAGGGCGGGTCCCGGTTAGGGTTAGGGAGGTCCCGGCTGGGTCAGGGCGGGTCCTGGCTGGGTTAGGGCGGGTCCCGGTTAGGGTTAGGGAGGTCCCGGCTGGGTCAGGGCGGGTCCCGGCTGGGTCAGGGCGGGTCCTGGCTGGGTTAGGGCGGGTCCTGGCTGGGTTAGGGCGGGTCCCGGCTGGTTTCCAGGTCTGTTTGTTTAAAAAATGATGAAAAGGAGAAACTTCAAAAACAGTCTCAGACACCTGGGAGTGATTTGTCCAGTCATTGCGAGTCCATGGGAAGGACATGCACCTGACTGCATGCTGGCACTCATGGGAAAACCATTTAGTGTGGAAAAGCGACGCACTTCCTGTCCTGTTGCAGAGTGGCGAGCAGCACATTCTCTGGTGGGCCCTCAGTCTCTGTTAAAAGGGTTTGTCACGGCGTTTTACAATGCGGGCACGCTCCAGAACTCTGAGCAGAGACGGTAATTGAAGTGCCAGGTAATCACGTTCAGCGCTTTCTGGAAAAACTGTTGACTTTCTGTCGGGGGTTTTATTTGAACTGCCGCACAGTGACATCAGGAACGGAGGACTCTGACAGTAGCACGCGGCGGTGAAGGGTGACGGAGTGACGCGCTGCTCAGAAAGACCCAACACACAAACCAGAAGCTGCTGCGCGGTTTCTGGTACAACCGAGAGCCAAATGGAAAGATGATATAAATCTGAGATGCTAAATGTATTCGCTTCAGAACGCACCAGCTGGAAATCATGAGACGCTTTCTGGTTAAAGGGCGTGGGGGGAATGAGGTCGGACTTGGAGGTATTTTCCGTCCATTAGCGGAGTAGCACAACATGCGCACGTTATTCACTTTCCACATCTTCACCCAATTAACCAATCGCATTATAATCCGACGACTTGGCTGAAGAAGGTCATGAGCCTGCAACAGACGGACTTCAGCTCAGTCACAGACCGAGCGTTCCCTCTGAAAACCCGCGTTTTTAAGCAAGAACATCATTTAAAAGCATCTGTCTGCAGCAGGTTTCGTGTTAGACAAACATAAACCAAAATTATAAAGACTGGACAAAGGACGCTGCAGCTCCACAGGACCTACGACGGCTCCAAACCATCATGATTGATGAACTGATCATACCTCTGTAAACACAGGTGTTTTGGTAGTTTGCTGGTAGTTGAAGTCTCTAAAACAGCTCCACCTGAACTATAGGAGACTGTCTGAACATGACAGTCAGCTTCATGACTGACCAACATCCTGCTGGAACCAGATCATTGCTCAGTGTCGGCCTACTCAAAGAGCAGGGAGCAGAATCAGCGTCTAAGAGAAGAATCTTTATTATTCACAGGTGGACAACATTCAAGACAATCCTCCCAGGAGCGAATTTACCCCAAACCCCAGAGGGTTTCCAGGAGAAAAGCTCTTCTGTCTAAGAAGTTCCGACCTGAGCCTGATATGAACCGGAGATGCTGCTGATGGGGGATCTACCCGCTACTGAAGTGAGGTACTTAGTATTCCCCACATTACTTTTTTCCCCTCTTTCGTTTGTCATTTTTGTGACATAAATAATAGAATGATGATAAAAGTTATTATTTACAGTTAATATTTTCTTTATACTAAGATGCATTACAACTAGGTGACTTTTAATCATGTTAAAAGAGGAGTAGTAAGATTCTCATGATGGCTGAGTTGGTTGAAGTTCATGTTAAGTGTGTGATTTGTCAGATTTAAGAATTAAAAGCCGGACGGCCGAGCCTTCTGGTCGGGAAAACATCGCTTCCATCTTCAAAATCACCCACACAAGACAAAAGAAACCTCCACTAAGACACGCTCTTGATCGTTTCCTGTTGGCGCATTAAAATAATTCTGTAGGTGAAACATAACGACTTTCATTGGGGCGTTGCATGTTTTAACATGGATCCAGTTTGACAAGACTTTTCCTCTTTCTTTCCTCGGCCTCGTGTCTGTTTAGTTTCGACCAGCGCGGCCTCTAATTCCCCTCGAAGTCGAACAAAGTGCTTGCCTTCTCAAAACCACACAAGCAAAATGTCCTTGGAGTAGTTTTTGATCTAATTGTTCTGGATCACAGAGAAATCAAACGTACTGAGATCCGGGATGACGAGCGGAGGCTCATATGTGGCCGAGACGTTTCCAGCAGCGGCTCAGTGGAAACCAGTTCCAACAATGGAAAAACAGAGCGGTGTGGGCCGCGGCGAGCGCCGCTAATGCCACATGTAACACTGACATTCAGTCACACGGAGCCTCCAGTCGGCCCTTTTGTCCCGCTGACAATGACATTCTCCATCTGCTGGATCGTTGACCTCGGTGAAGGATCGGACGTCCATTCACGCAGCTCCGATTATCCATGATGACCAGGCCTGGGAGCGGTGTTTCAACAACAATGTCCTTCAATGGACGAGTTTGCACAAGAACAAAGTGAATAAAAGCTTTATTTTAACGTGAGGAGGGGCAGCCAGGCAAACAGGTGGATCAAAAGTGATTTTACTTGTGACAGAGTTGATTTATTCATTTTTAGCTTCTTTCAAAGAGGAAACTCAGCAAAACGTTGACGACGCTGACTGTATAGAAAGAACTGGACAACCACCAGTGACGTCACTCCTACAGTTCTACACGCTTCTTTAGCATCGCTTTCATTTTACTGCACTGCTTGTTGGTAGGAACTTAATCCAAAAATGGGTAAATGGGTGGAACAAGCAAACTGCCGTGGACACGCCCACCTCAGCAGGTCACCACAAGTTGGCTCTTTCAGCCGGGCTGGCTGCGTCCCCCAACATTCATTCTGGTCAAATTCCTCATCATCCTCCTGTCGTGTCAGACATGAGTTCTGCCTCAGCTGGAACCCGGACGAGCGCTGCTCAGCTGGGACCTGCAGTCATTCAGCATGCTCCCAGGGCGAGACCAGACCAACCCAGAACCTTTACGGACTGACCCAGAATCTTCCAGACTGACTCAGAACCTTCTGGATCGACCAAAACTTTCCAGACCATCCGAGAACCTTCCGGACCAACTCCGAACCTTTCGGACCGCCGCAGAACCTTCCAAACTGACTCAGAACCTTCCGGACTGACCTAAACCTTCTGGACAAACCCAGAACCTTTACGGACTGACCCAGAATCTTCCGGACCAACCTAGAACCTTCCAGACCGACCCAGAACCTTCCTCACTGACACAGAACTGTTCAGTGTTCTCTAAAGTGTTCTCTAAAGTGTTCTCTAAAGGCTCACCGTCTGAAACTGATCCAGACGTCTATCTGATACAGATGAAACGGAGCAACCAGAGCTCACGGAGGCAGTTTTGAGTCAGTTGTTAAACTAAACACACAAAAAAAGAGAAAACAAAAAGATTTAACATCATAAAGTGTCGCAAAATAGGTTTGTTGCCAGTTTCATGCATAGAGAACTCTTTATCGAGAACTGTTTCTAGACTGGACTTTTGCTGACTGGTCTGTTCAAACTGCTGTCATCTCCTCTGAGTCAGAATTAAGCCAATAAAATGATCTCCTTTAAAGTAATTGTACACAAACTACAGCCACTCAACATAAACTACAGTCCCCCAACATAAACTATAGCCCCCCCAACATAAACTACAGTCCCCCAACATAAACTATAGCCCCCCCAACATAAACTACAGTCCCCCAACATAAACTACAGCCACCCAACATAAACTACAGTCCCCCAACATAAATTACAGCCCCCCAAAATAAACTACAGCCCCCCCAACATAAACTACAGCCACCCAAAATAAACTACAGCCACCCAACATAAACTACAGCCACCATACACAAAATACAGTCACCAGACACAAACTACAGCCACCCAACATAAACTACAGCCACCCAACATAAACTACAGCCACCCAAAATAAACCACAGCCACCACACACAAACTACAGTCATCACACACCAAATACAGTCACCACACACAAACTACAGTCACCCAACATAAACTATAGCCCCCCCAACATAAACTACAGTCCCCCAACATAAACTATAGCCCCCCCAACATAAACTACAGTCCCCCAACATAAACTACAGCCACCCAAAATAAACTACAGTCCCCCAACATAAACTACAGCCCCCCAAAATAAACTACAGCCCCCCCAACATAAACTACAGTCCCCCAACATAAACTACTGCCACCCAACATAAAGTACAGTCCCCCAACATAAACTACAGCCCCCCAAAATAAACTACAGCCCCCCCAACATAAACTACAGCCACCCAAAATAAACTACAGCCACCCAACATAAACTACAGCCACCATACACAAAATACAGTCACCAGACACAAACTACAGCCACCCAACATAAACTACAGCCACCCAACATAAACTACAGCCACCCAACATAAACTACAGCCACCCAAAATAAACCACAGCCACCATACACAAACTACAGTCATCACACACCAAATACAGTCACCACACACAAACTACAGTCACCCAACATAAACTACAGCCACCCAACATAAACTACAGCCACCCAACATAAACTACAGCCACCCAACATAAACTACAGTCCCCGTACACAAAATACAGTGACCCAACATAAACTACAGCCACCCAACATAAACTACAGTCCCCCAACATAAACTACAGTCCCCCAACATAAACTACAGTCCCCCAACATAAACTACTGCCACCCAACATAAACTACAGCCATCCAAAATAAACCACAGCCACCATACATAAACTACAGTCACAGTAAATAATGCATAGTCACCCAACATAAACTACAGTAACCCAACATAGACTACAGCCACCATACACAAACTACAGTGACTCAACATAAACTACAGTCACCCAACATAAACTACAGTCACAGTAAATAATGCATAGTCACCCAACATAAACTACAGTAACCCAACATAGACTACAGCCACCATACACAAACTACAGTGACTCAACATAAACTACAGTCACCCAACATAAACTACAGCCACCATACACAAAATGCAGTCACCAGACACAAATTACAGCCACCCAACATAAACTACAGCCACCCAACATAAACTACAGCCACCCAAAATAAACCACAGCCACCATACACAAACTACAGTCATCGCACACCAAATACAGTCACCACACACAAACTACAGTCCCCCAACATAAACTACAGTCCCCCAACATAAACTACTGCCACCCAACATAAACTACAGCCACCCAACATAAACTACAGTCCCCCAACATAAACTACAGTCCCCCAACATAAACTACAGTCCCCCAACATAAACTACTGCCACCCAACATAAACTACAGCCATCCAAAATAAACCACAGCCACCATACATAAACTACAGTCACAGTAAATAATGCATAGTCACCCAACATAAACTACAGTAACCCAACATAGACTACAGCCACCATACACAAACTACAGTGACTCAACATAAACTACAGTCACCCAACATAAACTACAGCCACCATACACAAAATACAGTCACCAGACACACACTACAGCCACCCAACATAAACTACAGCCACCCAACATAAACTACAGCCACCCAAAATAAACCACAGCCACCATACACAAACTACAGTCATCACACACCAAATACAGTCACCACACACAAACTACAGTCACCCAACATAAACTACAGCCACCCAACATAAACTACAGCCACCCAACATAAACTACAGCCACCCAACATAAACTACAGTCCCCGTACACAAAATACAGTGACCCAACATAAACTACAGCCACCCAACATAAACTACAGTCCCCCAACATAAACTACAGTCCCCCAACATAAACTACAGTCCCCCAACATAAACTACTGCCACCCAACATAAACTACAGCCATCCAAAATAAACCACAGCCACCATACATAAACTACAGTCACAGTAAATAATGCATAGTCACCCAACATAAACTACAGTAACCCAACATAGACTACAGCCACCATACACAAACTACAGTGACTCAACATAAACTACAGTCACCCAACATAAACTACAGCCACCATACACAAAATGCAGTCACCAGACACAAACTACAGCCACCCAACATAAACTACAGCCACCCAACATAAACTACAGCCACCCAAAATAAACCACAGCCACCATACACAAACTACAGTCATCGCACACCAAATACAGTCACCACACACAAACTACAGTCCCCCAACATAAACTACAGCCACCCAACATAAACTACAGTCACCATACACAAACTACAGTCACCCAACATAAACTACAGTCCCTGTACACAAAATACAGCCACCCAACATAAACTACAGTCCCCCAACATAAACTACAGTCCCCCAACATAAACTACTGCCACCCAACATAAACTACAGCCACCCAACATAAACTACAGTCCCCCAACATAAACTACAGTCCCCCAACATAAACTACAGTCCCCCAACATAAACTACTGCCACCCAACATAAACTACAGCCATCCAAAATAAACCACAGCCACCATACATAAACTACAGTCACAGTAAATAATGCATAGACACCCAACATAAACTACAGTAACCCAACATAGACTACAGCCACCATACACAAACTACAGTGACTCAACATAAACTACAGTCACCCAACATAAACTACAGCCACCATACACAAAATACAGTCACCAGACACAAACTACAGCCACCCAACATAAACTACAGCCACCCAACATAAACTACAGCCACCCAAAATAAACCACAGCCACCATACACAAACTACAGTCATCACACACCAAATACAGTCACCACACACAAACTACAGTCACCCAACATAAACTACAGCCACCCAACATAAACTACAGCCACCCAACATAAACTACAGTCCCCGTACACAAAATACAGTGACCCAACATAAACTACAGTCACCATACACAAACTACAGTCACCCAACATAAACTACAGTCACCATACACAAACTACAGTCACCCAACATAAACTACAGTCCCTGTACACAAAATACAGTCACCCAACATAAACTACAGCCACCCAACATAAACTACAGTCCCCCAACATAAACTACAGTCCCCCAACATAAACCACTGCCACGCAACATAAACTACAGCCACCCAACATAAACTACAGTCCCCCAACATAAACTACAGTCCCCCAACATAAACTACAGTCCCCCAACATAAACTACTGCCACCCAACATAAACTACAGCCATCCAAAATAAACCACAGCCACCATACATAAACTACAGTCACAGTAAATAATGCATAGTCCCCCAACATAAACTACTGCCACCCAACATAGACTACAGCCACCCAACATAAACTACAGCCACCCAACATAAACTACAGCCACCCAAAATAAACCACAGCCACCATACACAAACTACAGTCATCACACACCAAATACAGTCACCACACACAAACTACAGTCATCACACACCAAATACAGTCACCCAACATAAACTACAGCCACCCAACATAAACTACAGTCCCCGTACACAAAATACAGTCACCCAACATAAACTACAGCCACCCAACATAAACTACAGTCACCATACACAAACTACAGTCACCCAACATAAACTACAGTCCCTGTACACAAAATACAGTCACCCAACATAAACTACAGCCACCCAACATAAACTACAGTCCCCCAACATAAACTACAGTCCCCCAACATAAACTACTGCCACCCAACATAAACTACAGCCACCCAACATAAACTACAGTCCCCCAACATAAACTACAGTCCCCCAACATAAACTACAGTCCCCCAACATAAACTACTGCCACCCAACATAAACTACAGCCATCCAAAATAAACCACAGCCACCATACATAAACTACAGTCACAGTAAATAATGCATAGTCACCCAACATAAACTACAGTAACCCAACATAGACTACAGCCACCATACACAAACTACAGTGACTCAACATAAACTACAGTCACCGTACACAAAATACAGTCACAGTAAATAAACTACAGCCAAGAGCACAACAAGCCAGATTCTCTTCAAAATAGGAATGATTAGGCTCTGTTAGACTAGGTTAGCTGATAACATAAAGAATAAAGGTAACCACCTTGACACATTGATCCATTATTTGGGATATTCTTTTTTTTTTTTTTTTTTCCCTTTCTTGTCAGTGTGGACATCGTGCACACGCTGTATGTACGATGCACCGAAATTAGTCTCTGCTTTTAACCCATCAACTAGTTTCACTAGTGAGCAGTGGGGCTGCTAGCAGGGCAGCGCCCCGGGGAGCAATTGGGAGTTAAGGGCCTTGCTCAGGGGCCCCCAGTGATTTACCATTGTGGGCAGCCCTGGGCTTGAACCTGTCCTCCACGCCCAAGCCCACCACTGTAACCACTAGGCCACCACTCCCCTTGAATTATTCAGTAGGTTTCTAGAATTTGAGCTGGTAGCACTGAAGATGTTGAAGAACCTGTGTGTCCTCAGACCAGTTATTAAACACTGTAGCACAAGTGTGAAGTTTGCATCTGGAAGCAATTTTCCTACAATCTCATTATTAAATTCAAAGACAGAAAATATGCTGCAAGATATGATGATGAAGATATGATGATGAAGATATGATGATGAAGATATGATGATGAAGATATGATGATGAAGCTACTGCTGATGAAGCTACTGCTGATGAAGATATGATGATGAAGATATGATGATGAAGATATGATGATGAAGATACTGCTGATGAAGATACTGCTGATGAAGATATGATGATGAAGATACTGCTGATGAAGATATGATGATGAAGATTCTGCTGATGAAGATACTGCTGATGAAGATATGATGATGAAGATATGATGATGAAGATATGATGATGAAGCTACTGCTGATGAAGATATGATGATGAAGATTCTGCTGATGAAGATACTGCTGATGAAGATATGATGATGAAGATACTGCTGATGAAGATATGATGATGAAGATATGATGATGAATATATGATGATGAAGATATGATGATGAAGATACTGCTGATGAAGATATGATGATGAAGATATGATGATGAAGATATGATGATGAAGATATGATGATGAAGATTATGCTGATGAAGATATGATGATGAAGATACTGCTGATGAAGATACTGCTGATGAAGATATGATGATGAAGATATGATGATGAAGATATGATGATGAAGATTATGCTGATGAAGATATGATGATGAAGATATGATGATGAAGATATGATGATGAAGATATGATGATGAAGATACTGCTGATGAAGATATGATGATGAAGCTACTGCTGATGAAGATATGATGATGAAGATATGATGATGAATATATGATGATGAAGATATGATGATGAAGATACTGCTGATGAAGATATGATGATGAAGATATGATGATGAAGATACTGCTGATGAAGATACTGCTGATGAAGATATGATGATGAAGATATGATGATGAAGATTATGCTGATGAAGATATGATGATGAAGATATGATGATGAAGATTCTGATGATGAAGATATGATGATGAAGATCTGATGATGAAGATATGATGATGAAGATATGATGATGAAGATACTGCTGATGAAGATACTGCTGATGAAGCTACTGCTGATGAAGCTACTGCTGATGAAGATATGATGATGAAGATTCTGATGATGAAGATATGATGATGAAGATATGATGATGAAGATACTGCTGATGAAGATATGATGATGAAGATTCTGATGATGAAGATATGATGATGAAGATATGATGATGAAGATATGATGATGAAGATACTGATGATGAAGATACTGCTGATGAAGATATGATGATGAAGATATGATGATGAAGATATGATGATGAAGATTCTGATGATGAAGATATGATGATGAAGATCTGATGATGAAGATATGATGATGAAGATATGATGATGAAGATACTGCTGATGAAGCTACTGCTGATGAAGATATGATGATGAAGATTCTGATGATGAAGATATGATGATGAAGATATGATGATGAAGATTCTGATGATGAAGATATGATGATGAAGATTCTGATGATGAAGATATGATGATGAAGATCTGATGATGAAGATATGATGATGAAGATACTGCTGATGAAGCTACTGCTGATGAAGATATGATGATGAAGATTCTGATGATGAAGATATGATGATGAAGATATGATGATGAAGATTCTGATGATGAAGATATGATGATGAAGATATGATGATGAAGATATGATGATGAAGATACTGCTGATGAAGATACTGCTGATGAAGATACTGCTGATGAAGATATGATGATGAAGATATGATGATGAAGATATGATGATGAAGATATGATGATGAAGATACTGCTGTCTGCTGACAGCGTTGACATGCAGGAAACGTGCAGCGAGCATCAGATGGAGACTGTGGATTTGATGATGAAGCTGCTATTGTTCTTTTGTGCTGGTCAGATCATCAAGTACCTGTTTCTCCTTGCTGTTTCCATGGAAACGCGTACTGTATCTCTGTATATGAATAAACTTTTAGTTTAAACAAAAAAAAAAAGCTGAGCTGTGACACCAAACACAGCAGAACTGTTCGTAATTTAAAGACAATAAAGCTCTAATTTGGCCAATAAAGACCTGGGGACGAGGGTTAGCTCAGCTGGGGCTAACTGGAGCTAGCTTCTGCTGCAGAAACAGTCCAGGCCAGCCCACAGCTGGCTCTGAACCAGGCCTCTCTACACCTGGATCTAAATGATTCATCTGGTCAGAACGGTGTAGGCTAACGGGAGTTAGCGTCATCCGCTGGCAGCTGAGCTAATCTAAAACAGGTGACCAAGTCCAAAAACCACTGGACAAACCCCATGTGGTGTCATCCCCAAGTCTTCCCCAAGAAGAGTGAGTTTGAAGATTCTTTTTTCTGGTGTTTCACGGCGTCGTGTTGTAACGGCGTCGTGTTGTAACGGCGTCGTGTTGTAACGGCGTCGTGTTGTAACGGCGTAAAACGAAGTGAAAACTGTTTAATTCCAGACTGTAAATTTATTTATTTCTGCTGTAAATTATAATAAAGTTAAATATTTCAACATGGAGATGAACTCACTGTTGGATTCAGACCCTGGTGGCCGGTACAGGAACCCAGGTCCGGAGCGTAGCGTCCGGAGCGTAGTGGCCGGAGTCTATGTCCGGAGCCTAGCGGCCTGTACAAGAACCGCAGGTCCGTAGCCCAGGTCCGGAGCCCAGGTCCGAAACCTATGTCCGGAGCCTAGGTTCGGAGCCTAGCGGCCTGTACAAGAACCGCAGGTCCGGAGCCCAGGTCCGGAGCCCAGGTCCGGAGCCCAGGTCCGAAACCTATGTCTGGAGCCTAGGTCCGGAGCTTAGCGGCCGGAGCCTAGGTCCGGAGACTAGGTCCGGTACAGGAAACCGCAGCTTTTATTACTTTTGTGATGGATTCAGCCTGGATGACTTGGGACTTGTTGAAATCAGCTCTGACCAATATGGCAGCTGGACTTTGTCCAGTTCTTTTTATACACTCTTTAACACTTTTAGGAAAAGGTAAAAAAAAAAACTAACGTTTAGATGGTTTCTTCAGTCAAATGGAAATCAAACACTGAACTTCAACCCTGAAACGAGCAGATGGTTAACGATTCAGGCCTCCAGAACTTATGAACTTTCCAGACTTTGTGGCATTAAACTAACAACCTAAACTCAAACAAGTATTTGATGTTTCTCCTCAGAAGACAGACCATCGACCGAAGTCGCTGCTCTGGACGTGTCACCTTCGCAGACTCGTCCGTTAAGATTCTTCCAGCTGTTACAAGTCAAACATCAGGTCTGAGGTGGGGGCGTGGGGGTCCAGACGTGGGTGAAGCTCAGGAGACGCGGAGTTGCAGTGGCGGTGGAAAAACCAATCCCCCCAACATTTTCCATTCATAAAATTCCTGGAATTGAGTTGAAGGGGGGAAATAAATCAGACTGCTGCTTGGTGTCTGTGTTTTTTCATGCGAGTCCTTTTTTCTGTGATTGGCACAGCGAGAGGCCGGCCACATGTTTCCTCCGGCTCCCATGATCCTCAGCCTGCTTTTGTTTTTCATCCCAACGTTAAATAGACAGAAAAGACGGGATCTGTGGAGCCGGCCGTCCGACTGAAGTGGTTGGAAACAGGAGGTTTTTTAACAACATTCATTACTCCAAGAGGGAATTTTCTGCATCACCATCACTTTTCAAATAAAAGATAAATCAAACAAACAAAAAAGACTGATTCCAAAAATGTCTCTTAAATCGGTCAAAATAAGCTTGGTTTTCAAATGTGGATTTATTTGTCATATTTGCTGAATCAAACTGCGGAGCTGGACTGTTTGAGCCAAATTGTTTCCCTTGTTTCTGTAATGTGCAGTCGTTTATATCCACTCTTCAAATACCGTCAGCCATAAAAAGTTACTATCCACACTTTGAAATGTATGTTCTTGTGTACAACCTTTATAACAGCCATCTGATTGTCGTGGATCGGAGTAATAGACACATAAAGCATCAGATGAACAACACTGTATAAATGTTTCCTGTATCATTAAATATAAATGAAGCAAAATAGAAAAATAAACAGAAATAAAAATAGAACCACCTTACTGTTCCAGGTGCAGCTCATCATCAGCCCTTCATGAATTGATCGTCTATAAAAGCAGATGCTTTGGCAGTTTGTTGGTCTGGAGCATTCACATAACACAGAGCCAAGAGGGAAAGACAGCAGCAATCGTATTAGAGAAGTAAATGCAGATCCACAGTCAATAAGCTGACAATGGCGACAGGTCTAACCACGGGAACAGGGACTACAGCGGGTCTAACCCCACTAGCACGGTATACAGAAAGGGCTTGTGGAGGGCAGGAGGGCAGTACGGTGGTAAGGTGGTGGGGCAGTAGAGCGGGAGGGTGGTAGAGTAGGAGGGCAGTAGGGTGGTAAGGTGGTGGGGCAGTAGAGCGGGAGGGTGGTAGAGCAGGAGGGCAGTAGGGTGGTAGGATAAGGTAAGGTAAGGTAAGGTAGTACCTCTCCACTGCTTCCATAAGATTTAAAGTGCTCCAAGCCCTGGTCTGGAGCATTCAGTTGTGTGGTCATATCTTTCCTTCTTGGCGTTGTGTTAAAAGGTTACATTATGCAGTGATGAAGATTATTCCCAAAAAGATATCTGTCAATCTTTCCTGGAGTTGAACTTGCAGCAAATGTAGCCCAGATCAGATCCAAGAGCTACATCTCAGAGCCTCCAGACCTCACTGAGCATGTTAGATGTAAAAGTCATTGACAGCACATTTAGAAGAAAACTTAACTAGGATAGTCTGTTTGGAGGAGTTTCCAGGAAGAAAGTCTAAAAAGAATATGGAAGCATGACTGAGGTTCACAAAACATCTGAAAAGCATTTGAGACCAAAGTGGAGATGTTTGGTCTTCATGTCCAGAACCATTTTTGGAGAAAACCAGCAGAAACACCTCAGACCCACTGTGAAGCACGGCGGTGGAGGGATGGTGGTCTGGGACCAGTCTCATGGGTCACGTAAGATTATAAGAAGGCTTACTGCATTTGCGTTCAGATTTGGTAATTAAATTCTTTACAGTTCACAATAAACAGCTTTATATCAGCTTAAAAACCATAAAATGCCTAATTACAGACTGTTGACATGACTTGAGCAAACTTCTCTACAGTTGTCTGCATTGGTTAAGCTGAGTATTTTGAGTTTAGTTTTTTTTATAGCGTTACAGCGTTATAGCTTTTTTATTGTGAGTTTTATTGTACATTTTCATTATGAAATGTCTCCCCTGCTAATTGTCTTGAAAACAAAGTAGTTTTGAAATCATTATTTGAAATAAATGCCAAAAACATGTGGTAGGATACTGATAGGGTTTAACTTTAACACACTCTTTGTTTATCTCATTGTTATTTTACGGTCTGTACACTGCTCGTCTTATAAGATAGTTGTACATGTCAGAATATATCTTGTACTTGTTGCTTATCTTCATGTCGTCTGTGACCTCCTTATTTTCAATAAAAGCCTCAAGAGGCCACCAGAGGGGGAGCGGGCAGAGACGAGAGCAGCGGAGATGTGGCTGTTTCTCTGTCCGTCCTCCTCTGACAGATACTGACTTATTCTTTTTTTCTTTATTACTTAAATTCACTTACTCTACACATAAACTACAGTTTCTGTACAACAAAACTACAGTTACTGTACACATAAACTATATTTACTGTACACATGTTTCTGTACGCAGACTACAGTTACTTACACAGCAACTACGGTAACTGTAGTGTTCACCTCTCAGAAACAGAAGGCTGCATGTTCCTATAATCCCTGTAAGACTACGCCATGACTCAGCAGCGAGGCTTCAAACACCACCACAATGCCTCTGAGATCACACATGAAAACGCGCTGTCTAACTGCGACACTTATGCGTGTCATCTTTTTCAGAGAGAACCTAATCCTGCAGCTATACTGGAAGTATTATGTAAACCACAGCTGCTTCATCCATCCTCCACGATATGAGTCACGCGGTACATCCTCACAACTTACAGGAAAATGTTCAATGCGCAAAAATACACATTCTTACACAGCAGACCAGAAACCAGTCAGGCACCTGGAGATGTCATCTGTGACTCCTCATCAGATGAAGGAACTGCTGCGTTTTCACAGCTGACAAGCTAAGAATGTTGAAAAAATATGTATAAATAAATGAATAGATACAGAAAATGAGGGTGGGCAACACTATATACATCCTTCTGTAGGATTTAACAGGGTCAGTTGCAGCCAGGTGTTCATAACCATCAGCTCTAGATAAACTGTCACATGGCTGTGTTTACACAATGCCACGAGGGAAAGACATCAGCAATACTCTTAGAAAAACGGTTGTTGCAGTAGGAAATGGTCATAAAAACATTCAGAGTACTTTCAGTTCAACTTTTAACAGTGAGAGAAAACATTCAAGACAGTTGTTTATCTTTTCAGGAGTGGAGGTTCCAGCAGATTTACCCCAAAGTCAGACTGCGTAATACACCACCGCCTGCCCCCCACCCCCTTTTGCCTGCCCAGTGCTGGTCGGCCTTGGGCCTTGGGTTTGGCTTCACTGCTGTGGCGGCCCGGACGTGTGGCGTAGCTCCGGCAATGGCGGACCATCGGCGGCACCATTCTTGCTTGGCGGGGACGCGATACATTGGGTTGCCTGGGGATCCGGGGGCATCTCGCACCCATGTCTCCTCGGGCATGTCGAGTCTCTAGCTGGAAATGGTTTGATTTGGAAGGGGGTATGTATGTATATATATGTATGTGTATGTATGTATGTATACATATATATATATGGTTATGTATATGTGTATATGTGTGAATGTATATGTGTATATATATATATATATATATATATGAACATGCATGAGTACTTAAATACTTCAATGCATATTATTACATAGATAACTTTTTAAATACTGCCCCCACACCCTCAAACACTCAGGTATGTAGTAGAGAACAGAATGCTCCTCCCCCTTTCCTCTGTCTTCTTTTTAATTAACACCCTGGTGTTCTTGTTACCACTTTAAATTTCCTTTTTTTTCTTTTTTTTACACACAGTACAACATAGGCACCACACTGCACCACCACTGTCTCGTCTCTCTCTCTCTCTCTTTCTATTTCCTTTTCTGATTTGATCACACACCACACCCGGTGAGTTTGGCCCTCTCTGGCAGAATGTAGTTACTTATTTATTTATTTTTACTTTTTTTTCTTTTCTTTTTTTCTCTTTCTTTTCTTTTTTTCTCTTTTGTACTTCGCTGTACTTAAGGATTAATAAAAGAAATAATCAGACTGTCATTAGGGCCGGTGAGGGGTACACATCTGCACACACACAAAAAAAACCTCGATTACAGATTAAAATGCATATATATATTTCTTTGGGTCTTACCAATTTGGTATCAACCAATAATATATGTGCAAACATGGGGGGGGGGGGGGGGGGGGGGGGATTTGGAAGGGGGTATGGGGCCGGCGACTGCCTGTTCCTCTTGCCCCCCTCCGTTGGTTGGATTGGCTGCGGCCGCTTCTTGAGGGGCCAAGGTTGGTCTAGGGGCGGGAGAATTTGGGAGCGATGACAGATGACGATAGGAACCAACAATGCACTTGTAAGAATAACTATTTTAATATAAACTATTTGAAAGTTTAGAATAATTATTCAAAGGAAGGAGGTATGTAAATGATTTATTAATTTTTTTTCACAATTATTATTATTATATTTTTGTATATATATATATATATATATATATATATATATATATATATATACACATACACATACACACACATATTGTGTACAAATTCCAAAATCAACATAACGTCTGGTAGTCCTGATGTTTTGGGCTCCGTAGCGCCGGCCAGAGGGTAAGAGTTCAAAGAGGGGATGGCTTGGATGCGAGGGGTCCAGAGTGATTTTCTGAGCTCTTTTTCTCACTCTGGATGTGTATAGTTCCTGAAGGGGGGGCAGGGGAGCACCAATAATCCTCTCAGCAGTCCGGACCGCTCTCTGCAATCTTCTGATGTCTGATTTAGTAGCCGAGCCAAACCAGACGGTTATTGATGTGCACAGAACAGACTCGATGACGGCCGAGTAGAACTGTCTCAGCAGCTCCTGTGGCAGGTTGAATTTCTTCAGCTGGCGAAGGAAGTACAACCTTTGTTGGGCCTTTTTAACAATCGAGTCTATGTGAGTGACCCACTTCAGGTCTGTCACTTCAAGGACTGTCCATGATGGTGAGTGAGGAAAGTGCCGGGGGGTTCCTCCTGAAGTCCACTATCATCTCTACAGTTTTTTGGTTTTTTTTTTCTGATCATTCTTGTCAGTGTGGACATCGTGCACACGCTGTATGTACGATGCACCGAAATGAGTCTCTGCTTTTAACCCATCAACTAGTTTCACTAGTGAGCAGTGGGGCTGCTAGCAGGGCAGCGCCCCGGGGAGCAATTGGGAGTTAAGGGCCTTGCTCAGGGGCCCCCAGTGATTTACCATTGTGGGCAGCCCTGGGCTTGAACCTGTCCTCCATGCCTAAGCCCACCACTGTAACCACTAGGCCACCACTCCCATTTTTTAAGCTTGTTCAGCTCCAGGTTGTTGCGACTGCACCAGACAGACAGATCTTTTACCTCCTGTCTGTAGGCAGACTCGTCACCGTCCCGAATGAGGCCGATAACCGTGGTGTCGTCAGCAAACTTCAGGAGCTTGACAGAGGTGTCTTTAGAGGTGCAGTCATTGGTGTGGAGGGAGAAGAGCAGTGGGGAGAGAACACAACCCTGAGGGGCGCCAGTGTTGGTGGTGCGACTACTTGATGTGAATTTGCCCAGTCTCAGTCCCAGCTGTTGCCTATCTGTCAAAAAGCTGGTGATCCATTGACAGATAGAGCTGGGAGCAGAAAGTTGGTTTAGTTTGGTGTGGAGGAGTGAAGGAATGATGGTGTTGAAGGCCAAACTGAAGTCCACAAACAGGATCCTCACATAAGTCCCTGGTCTGTCCAGATGGTGCCAGATGAAGTACAGAACAATGTTCACTGCATCGTCCACTGACCTAAGCAAACTGCAGGGGTCCAGTAAGGGTCTGCTGGTGGCCTTCAGATAAGCCAGAACCAGTTTTTCAAACGACTTCATGACGACAGATGTTAGCGCCACGGGTCTGTTATCTTGGATTTCTTTGAAACAGGAATAATGGTTGAGCGTTTTAGGCAGTCTGGGACTTCACACAGCTCCAGAGACCTGTTGAAGATCTGTGAAAAGATGGGGGCCAATTCGTCAGCGCAGGTTTTCAGACAGGATGGTGTCACACCGTCCGGGCCTGGTGCCTTTCTTCTTTTGTTCTTCCTGAAGACCTGGCGCACCTTTCACCTTTGCTGAAGATGGTAATGGTTGTGTGAAGAGATCATCAGAGCGGGTGTGGGGGGTTTCAGATCTACAGTAAAACTCATTCAGGTCTTCAGCAAGTCGTCGTCCTCAGTGCTTGGGGGTGGTGTCCTGTAGTTTGTGATGGTTTTCAGGCCTTTCCAAACTGAACTTGGATCATTCGAGGTGAACTGATCTTCTAACCTTTTTGCATAGGTCCTTTTAGCCACTCTAATCTCTTTGTTCAGTGTGTTCCTGGTCTGGTTGTACAGGACTCTATCTCCTTTTGTGTAGGCATCCTCTTTGGCCCGGCGCAGATGTCTGACTTTGACCGTGGTCCAATATATTACGGTCTCTGGTGCGGCATGTGACGTGCTGTCTGTATTTTGGCAGTTCACATGAGAGATTAGCTTTATTAAAATCCCCAAGAATGATTAAAGCAGAGTTCGGGTATTGTTGTTCTGTCTCTGTGATCTGATCGGCGAGTTTCTGCAACGCCAGGCCTACGTGCGCTTGCGGTGGAATGAACACGCTCACGAGAATAAACGAGCAAAACTCTTGCGGCGAGTAGAACGGCTTACAGTTTATGAAAAGCACTTCTAGATCCGGACAGCACACCTTCTTTAGCACTGTTACATCTGTACATCCCCTTTCATTGATGTAAAAGCACCTCCCGCCGCCCCGCGATTTCCCCATTGATTCCGTGTCTCCTCTGAACAGCCGGTATCCCGGTAGATGAATCGCGCTGTCCGATATATTCAACCAGCTTTCCGTGAAGCACAGAGCAGCAGAGTGTGAAAAATCCTTATTTGTCCGGGAGAGCAAGAGGAGTTTGTCCGTTTTGTTAGGTAAGGAGCGGAGGTTCGCCAGATGTATGCCCGGCAGCGACATCCGGAATCCACGTTGACGCAGCTTCACGAGCGCGTCAGCGCGTTTTTCCCTCCGGCGCCTCCGGAAGCGTCTGGTTAGCGTTGCTGCTCTGCCAACTACAATGTACAGCAAAACGTTCGAGTAATCAAAAACCGGTTGGAGATTTTGTGGTGTGTTCTGCCGAATGTTCAGCAGTTCTCCCCTGGTAAGACTGATCGTGTTAAAAATCAGGAAAAACGAACAAAAACACTAACGACTGGTCCAGTCCACGCCATCCGCGGCGCCATCTTGGATCAAAGATGTTAAATTAAATTAAATTAAATTAAATTAAATAAATTAAAACACTACCTCAATTTATCCATCAGCTGATGTACTTCACACCTGAATGGCTGCATGAGAGTGTCTGCTGCCTCAAATGACTTTCAGTGTTGCCAAGGGGAAGGAGTGCAGGGGTGCACTGGTAATTAGGTACACACAAAGTTGTGGCCTGAACTGTTTCTGACTTCTGACTCCACGGAGCCAGCCCTTAGCTAAAATATCCAGAAATTACAGAGACAATGAGCTGTCTTCATTTTTAAAAGTTATAAATAAGAACATTTAAATGCAAATACAAATATATGAGTTCACAAAGTGATCATTTTCATGCTTGAACTTGCAACAAGAACTTAGACGATAAAGAAGCTACACAAAAGTTCAATCTTGTTAAACATGAGTCTATCAAGTCTTAAGTTTGTACAAGTCACAATTTCTTTTGTTTAACCTTACAAATTTGTGTTTATAAAGTAAATTCAGAGTCTGATGTCATAAAGAAAAGCTGAAAGAGGAACATAGTTTTCAATTGTTTATCTCATAAATTTGTGAATTTATGAAATCCAATTCTGAATTTAAACTAGCAAATTTGTGAATTATAAAATCTGCTTGAGTTTAATATAGCAATTTTGTAATATTATAAACTCACTATTCTGAGCTTTGTTTTGTTTTTTTCAATTAAAAGATTTATAAAGCCCCAATTTCTGATTTTTTTTTCCATTTGACTTTAAGGTTATATACCATATGAAACCGGACGTATTAAAATAACCGTAAAGTATGAAAACGGACGGTTTAAAATAACCATAAAGTATATAACCGAATGGATTAAAATAACCGTAAAGTATGAAACCAGACGGTTTAAAATAACCGTAAAGTATATACCTGGAGGGTTTAAAATAACTGTATAGTATATAACCGGACACGGCCCAGCAAAAACAGTTAGGAGACAGTGTTGAACATGTGAAAAGATCATGATGGGAAATACAACGAGCAAAGTTCATAAACATTCAAAAACCAAACTAGAAATTAAAAACAGCCCCAAAACAAAACCATAGGTAGACTACTTAGAAAAATCGCACTTTTCAATTCTTGATTTACTGAGAAAATTGTTCATTTAAGAATAAAAGAAAAGAAAAAAGAAAAAGGTGCTGTGACATTTGTAAGTCACGTTTATTTTCCCTGATTAATGTGAAGTCTCGAGGCACCTGAAGCCCAGACTTCCCTCTCCCCAGCCAGCTGGACGAAAATGGCCCATGGAAGGGACATCAGAAATGAACTTTCTTTTTTTCCCATCAGTTATTTTCTTGAAATGACCAGTTATCAGTTATGTCAGCCAGTTGGTTTATAAGTTAAATTTAAACACATCTTACCTGTTTCTTACAAATATGTCCACAGCGGTCTTTTCTTAGGAATTTCTGCAACTGCAAAGAGACCAGTTTTTATAAGATCTGAACCAGGAAACGTCACATGAGTTACAGCTGTGTAGCTCCCTACATGGCAGAGCAGATTGTCTCACATGAAATACTTCTGCAAGACCCCCCACTGCTTATCAGACTTAAGGAGGGGAAAGTCTAATTGGACTACCAAGGACAGTTACTAATGTATCCTATCTTGTACCTTTGACGGTGTCTCTATGTCTCTATTCTTTCTTATTTCTTGCTCTACCCGGCTGGCCTTCGGCAGGAGGGTCCCTCCTCATGATCCAGGTCCTGCTCAAGGTTTCTTCCCTCTTAAAGGGGAGTTTTTAACTGCCACTGTTTGGCTTAAGGTTTTTCTTCCACTAGGGAGTTTTTACCTGCTGTTGTTTATGTAATAATTGCTCGGGGGTCATGTTCTGGTCTCTGGAAAGATCCTGGAGACAACTTGTGTTGTAATAGACGCTATATAAATAAAATTGAATTGAAAAAAATTGAATTGAAAGTGGGAACCTTGTCCAGGTGTAAATTTTAAGAGTGTGAGAAACAGAAAGTCTGTTGTCCTTGACATAAATTTAACACAGGCAACACAGTCAAAATACAAAGAACAGGCTTGTACTTAAAGAATACTCACTTAGGGTCGGATTAAGTTCAGACAATGTTTAAACTGCTTAGTGGAATAAGTGATTCAAACTAGTACTATGTGAATATAATATTTCTCTCACAACATCTCTACAGATTATTGTGCTGGAGTTTTACACAAGCGCCCTCCGTCAGGATCCATCCCAGGTCCATAAACGCTAAAGAAATGGCTCTGTGTATGACAGGAAACCAGCAACTGTGTCTCGTCGTCATGGTGATCCAGATTCTATTAGCTACAGTATCAGTGCTGCTAATGAAGACGCATCACGGCGCCAAAAATAAGCCGGCGTGGTGAGACTTCATCCGAACTCGCGGCCACTCATCCCTGACAGTAAATTGACTCAGATCTGCGTCTCACATTCACCTCATCACCTTGACCCAGTTACCAAACCTTCTGCACTAGACCAGACAGGTGGGACGGTGATGGACGAGGGAGATTAAGGTCACGGAGGTTGAAACGGAAATGAGGGTGAGAGGAAACCAGCTCTGGTTCCAGAGGAGCTGAAGAGGGTGAACCAGAGTTGTGGACGGCTGCTCGTTTTCCATCTGAGTTACACACTCGTTGGGCAGCTGCAACCACCGCCGTGTTTCCGCTCGGCCGTCTGGTGGCCTGCCGTCTGTTCTACACTACAGGTCCTCACCGTCGTCCAGCCGCTTCTCCTCCCATCTGTCTATTGTCACGGCTGGTAGTCCGTCTGTTTGGCTGACATCAGTTTAGAAAAGCAGAACTCTCATTTCCCTGCATTACATGTTCGTTTTAAATTCTGTTGATAATTAAATGGAAACAGACAGTCGATTCATCATTCAACCCAGACGACCAACATCATCTCACTGATTTCACTTAACAAAAATAAGGCCAAAAAGCCTAAGTGGGAAACACCAAGTAACCCCACATTTAGAAACTTGAAGATCGACCTTCTGCAGCTGGGACCTTGTAGATGTTTCCCATTTTCTTCATCAGTCCCACCACAGCATTTTAACCAGGTTGAGGTCTGGATTTTGACCAGGTCGTTCCAGAACCTGGATTCTTTTATTTTTCATCATTCTGATGTAGATCTGCTGCTGTGTTTGGGATCCTTTCCTGTCACATGACTTAGTCTCTAGAAGACTCTGGTGTACAGAGGACTTCATGGTCCCCTCAGTGACTGACAGGTGTCCAGGTCCAGACCACCATCCCTCCACCTCCGTGCTTCACAGTGGGTCTGAGGTGTTTCTGCTGGTTTTTTCCAAACATGGTTCTGGACATTCAGACCAAACATCTCCACTCTGGTCTCATCTTTTTTTCCAACAAACACTCATCAGGATATGACTGTAGAAAGACACAAATGCAAATCCAGAACATTTACTTCCTTGTGGCGGGACGTCTGACATTTAAACCAGGAAACACGTTTATGCTTTAACTGCCTGTTGTGTCACACTTTCTGACTGTCTGCGGAGAGATGAGATGGAAGATAATTCAGGGTGGTAGAAAAGTGTGTGTGTGTGTTTTTGTGAAACATAGCACAACTACTTTACATTGAAAATGAGATTAGTAAGTGTCGGGTTAAGTGGTTGTTTAGCTCGTTTGGAGGTGAGCTGGTGTAGATCAGTGACGGTCCTGGTTCTAGATCAGTGGCCCGTTTTGACTCAGTGCTTTGAATTAAAACAGATCTGGTAGTAAAATAATTACAGCGGAGAATGGCTTGTTTGGATTGTCTGTGAAGTGGAGCAGCTGGCTGTGACTACCGGGCCTCACGGCTCAACAGACGAGGAGGAGGCCGGAACTTCCACACCGCCCTCAGCTGCTGAACGGAGCCGACGCGACGCCTGCACGCCACTTCATGATCCTAACAGAGATAACACACAGCCCAGCATCCTCAACCAGTCCGTTCCTCCGGACTGGACTTGGATGTCCAGAAGGCAGTACCAACGCATGCAGGACAAACTGACTCTGGACACAACTGGACAGACATACAATCAACTCAGGTACAGGAATCATGTGACTTAAGCGGCGCTACAACCAGACTCAAGACGTCAACATGTCTGCAGAGGAGTAGGTGGACAACTGTTGTTGGATTCACGGTAAAAACCTACTGACCGGAGGTGTTATTAGTGATTCTGCAGTCATCTTGGATGCCCCGCCCCTGCTCTATTGGGATTGGTTATTGGTTTGGTACGCTCCGTACTGGTGAAAATGGCTGTGAATGGTCATGCAGTTACTGTGTTGGAATGAGAATCACTGGCAGTAAAACGCTGTAGAACTGCTGAAAAGTGTCAAAAATCAATGAAGGAAAAAAAAAAGAAACACGTCACGGCATTTTGTGGAACGTAAAGGAGACTAGAACCGGCCTGAACACCATTTTATGAGCTCTATGAGGATGTTTTCTTTAAATTTCCTAATATAAGCCATTCCTAGAAAATTGTGACGACACCAACCAGAACATTCTAAAACTAACCAAGAACCTACAAGAATCAACCCAGAACCAATGCAGAACCTCCCAGACCATCCCAGAACCGGTCAGAACATTCCAGATCAACCCATGACCTTCTAGAACCAACCCAGAACTGGTCTCAATGGCACCTTAATGTAATTGCCAGGGCAACAAGACATATTAGCTTTAAGATAAGAGGTTGGCTCCAGCCTCTAGTGGTCAGCAGAGGAACTGCATGTTTGGTGCCTCCAGGCTGGATACATCGAAAACCAGAAGTTGTCGTTTAGGCTGAACTCAGTTTGTGCTTGTTTGGAATATAACTACACAAAGTGCAGGAAGCCTGTAAAAACAGTAACAGCTCTGACGAAATCCGTCATTATGCTTCTGAAAGGCTGAGCGGTGGTGAAGGAGAGCTCTCTCACGGTGGCTGTGTTCAAACTAGACAATCAGTAAAGGTCAACGTCATCGTGACAGGACGGCCGTGTTTGTCAGCAGCGTCATGCAGCAGTTCCTCGCTTCGTTCCACGTCCACGTGCTGTGATCTGCAGCAGCACACGCAGCAGATGAACTGGTTCTTCACTTCGGCTGTTACCTCTGGTGCAGATGCAGATACTCGCATGCATGAAGTCAGCTGCACTGGAACCGAATAGTGCCTCAAACCTCTAAGCTTTTCACTTATATCTGGTAAAAAAATGTGCAGGCATTACTAAGAACCAACAACTCCTTCTACACGATCTAAGAGGAGAAGTTACAGCCAGGTGCTGCACCACTGGTAGAGGAACCGCGGGTCCCGGTCCGGACCCTGGAGGTCGGTAGAGGAACCGCGGGTCCGGACCCTGGAGGTCGGTAGAGGAACCGCGGGCTGGGTCCGGACCCTGGAGGTCGGTAGAGGAACCGCGAGTTTTGTCACTTTTGGTTTGGTAAACGTCCGTCAGCTCCAAAAGCTCAGACCAACGTTTGTAGCCGCGACTCCACATTCTCCTCTTTTAGGATGCGTTTCATTTTTGTCTCGACGTTTGAAACGGATCCAAAGACGACCGAGTCTTCAGACGCGGGGCCGCGTCACATCTTCTGTTTCATCCTTCAAGGTGCTTAAAAATACAGTCGACACAGACTAACAAGATCAGACGTCATGGAGGAAACGCTGTCGGTAAACTAAACATGATAAAAACAAAGAATAACAGGGGAACACGTTCAAGTATTAAAAATGGTGATCAGCTTCAGTTTCGTATATGAGAAAAATGAAGTTAAAGAACTTTGAAGACGCTGACGTCTGTTCAGCAGTCTGG
This sequence comes from Xenentodon cancila, assembly GCA_014839995.1. NCBI lineage: Eukaryota > Metazoa > Chordata > Actinopteri > Beloniformes > Belonidae > Xenentodon > Xenentodon cancila. The sequence continues at coordinate 1,197,370 of CM026198.1, forward strand.
TCGCTCGGCTCACAATAATCACAAATAAAACAATCTCCTCTGCAGTCGACTCGACGCTGCCCCCTGCTGGATGTGTCGCTTAGCAACCGTGTGAACACAATGGAGGTATGTGGGGTGGTGTTGGAAACAACGTCTGGAAGCTGTACAAAGTATGAAAATTGGACATAGATCATCATTTGTGTGACTGAACAAGGGTTGGACGTGTGTGTCCAACAAATAAAGACTGACAGGTAGCAATACTTTCTAAAAGTTACAGATAAAGTTAACTGGGTGGTGAAATATTAAAACTCGTTTCCTTCAGCTGTGTTTGAGCGATTCAGACGGATCTCCGCTATATTCGCTGTATCCTCCATCATCTCTGTCCTGAGGCCATGCGAGCTTTGTTATGTGATCCACGCTCCCTCCCCTCTGCTCTCCACGCCTGTCATGTCATCCATTTGTCCTTCTCGGCTCCATCTCCCTCCCTCCATCCCTCCATCTCGCTGCTCTGTCTTTCAGTTTGCTGAACTGTGCTCCAATTAGTTTGGCCCCACGAGGCAGCTCTGGAGCACCGAGGACACTATAAGGACATCTCCGCTCTCACAGAGCGCCGCTGCTGCCACACATGACCACCGCTCCTTCACACCCGTAAACACACACAAACCAGCGCAGATCCTCGTATTTTACACCAAAACTGCTCATAAATTGCACAACAGATTCAAGTTCAGTTCAACTCCACGATATTCTCCAATAAAGTCCCCAAAATTCCCCAATAAAATTGATTAAAAAACAAAAAAAAGATAACAAAGAGCTTCATCTTATGGGAGACAGAGTGAAGGTTCCACAGTGGCTTCTGCAGCACGTTCACGGCCACGGCCACGGCCGCGGGGCCGCGACCCTGCAGGGGTCACGGCCACATTTGCTTTCTGTCTCTGGATGCTGGTCATGGTGGCGAAAGCTGAGCCCAGTTGGACAAAGGTGTCGACAGCATTGATGAGCTAAGCAACAGGAACTAGTAAAAAATAGAGGTAAGGGCGGCGAATTGCTCCCTTCTCCCGATTCCGGACTTCCCAGACGCGTTGGCTCATGGCCGGCTGAAGTTAGTTCCTGCCAACATGCCATCTAAGATCGTTTGGAGTCTGCAGTTTTCCAGCCGCTCATCCTCAGACCGGCTTTGACAGTTTTCGGGCTGAACGATGACGTGCACTTCCAGCTGTGAACATGCTCAGCTCAGCTTTCACACCTCATGCAAATGTTATTTCAAAAGTGTTTTGTACACTTCAACGTCTCAGTTAGAAGAAAAGCCGCCCCGGAAACAGACTTTTACAGCTCTGAGTCTCCAGGCAAATCAGTCCAGCTTGATAGCAAAGATGCACACAGCCCATGAGTGACATGCAAATAAGCCAATCCTCTGCTGCGATTTGTCGCTTCGCCGCCCTCGGCGCTGCTGTTCTCATGTCTCCTTCCACGGCTTTCTGACCGCTGTTATTCAGGGAGATTACGGCTCAAAATGGAAGGTGTCAGCAAAATAAATGTGCCGTGTGCTCCGCTCAGCATTCACAGGGATCTGCTGGACGCTGCCTCTGCAGGCTGATTGGACCAGAGAGGCGAACGCCATGAGCACGAGGAGAGTCGCTGCCGTTGTCACACAACATTAAACGTGTTAAAAGGAGTCTCCACACTTCCCACGGAGCAGAAACACCTCAGGCGTTCATGCTCAGATCACTGCATCAGCTGTCAGACAGGGTGGAGGTAGTGTTATGATGGGGGGGGGGTAGTGCATGGATGGCAGCCAAGGATCATGTGACTACGGACAGAAGGAGAAGATGAATCCTGAGGTGTTCAGGTGCTTCTAATATGCCAGCTTCTGGGTTCAAACCAACATGGAACTAAGGAAAACCTGCAGTTGCTCTCCTGACCACCAGGGTCTGGATCCAGACCTGCAGCTCTTCTCCTGACCACCGGGGTCTGGATCCAGACCTGCAGTTGCTCTCCTGACCACCAGGGTCTGGATCCAGACCTGCAGCTCTTCTCCTGACCACCGGGGTCTGGATCCAGACCTAAAGCTCTTCTCCTGACCACCAGGGTCTGGATCCAGACCTGCAGTTGCTCTCCTGACCACCAGGGTCTGGATCCAGACCTGCAGTTGCTCTCCTGACCACCGGGGTCTGGATCCAGACCTGCAGGTCTTCTCCTGACCACCGGGGTCTGGATCCAGACCTGCAGTTGCTCTCCTGACCACCGGGGTCTGGATCCAGACCTGCAGGTCTTCTCCTGACCACCAGGGTCTGGATCCAGACCTACAGTTGCTCTCCTGACCACCGGGGTCTGGATCCAGACCTGCAGGTCTTCTTCTGACCACCAGGGTCTGGATCCAGACCTGCAGCTTTTCTCCTGACCACCAGGGTCTGGATCCAGACCTGCAGTTGCTCTCCTGACCACCGGGGTCTGGATCCAGACCTGCAGGTCTTCTCCTGACCACCAGGGTCTGGATCCAGACCTGCAGCTCTTCTCCTGACCACCAGGGTCTGGATCCAGACCTGCAGTTGCTCTCCTGACCACCGGGGTCTGGATCCAGACCTGCAGGTCTTCTCCTGACCACCGGGGTCTGGATCCAGACCTGCAGTTGCTCTCCTGACCACCGGGGTCTGGATCCAGACCTGCAGTTGCTCTCCTGACCACCAGGGTCTGGATCCAGACCTGCAGGTCTTCTCCTGACCACCGGGGTCTGGATCCAGACCTGCAGTTGCTCTCCTGACCACCGGGGTCTGGATCCAGACCTGCAGGTCTTCTCCTGACAACACACAGTGGAGCTCAATGCCCTCTAATCCCTGCAGAAAGAATTCAATAAAAAGAACAGCTGCTCCTCCACATCCAGAGGAACCAGCTGAGGTTCATTGTCTCCTGGACACCTCCAGATGTCCAACCAGGAGGAGACCCAGAGACGGGTCCAGGAGATTCAGGAGAGATTCTATCTCTCAGCTGCTCTGAGAACATCTCTGGGTGCTCCTGGAAGATCTGGACTTGTTACTTTTAGGTGCTCACAGCTGACCTTTATAAGGTTGGTATGATTTTTTTTTTTATCAAAGAAAAGTTGTTCTGGTTCCCGGTTCAATTCCCGGCCCGGTGGGTCTTTCTGTGTGGAGTTTGCATGTTCTCCCCGTGCTTGCGTGGGTTTCCTCCGGGTACTCCAGCTTCCTCCCACAGTCCAAAAACATGCATACTATACCATAATACGTCTAAATTGTCCGTAGGTGTGCATGTGAGTGTGATTGGTTGTTTGTATGTGGCCCTGGATAGACTGGTGACCTGTCCAGGGTGTACCCCTGCCTTTCGCCTGATATGCGTCGGGATAGGCTCCGACAGACCCCCGTGACCCGGAAACGGATAAAGCGGGTATAGATAATGGATGGATGGATGGAAGTTGTTCTGGACTTTAGTTTAAGGTTTAACAATAAAAAAAGCGTTGTTGGAGGCGGCTCTGCTGCCCCCAGGCGTCCAAGGATAATTAAATATTCATGATTTGATCAAATGAATTTGGGAGCGTATTCCCAGGCGGTCCTTTCTGTTGTGATTGCATGTAGTGACATGTTTTGACCACGAGTTGTCACTGCCAGCTGGTATCCTGTTGATTAAGATGTTGTAATAGAAGAAGAGCTGAGGACAGACACGGGAGGAGCACGTGGCGGAATAAAGGAGTTAAGAACATCCAACTTGGTCTCATCCTTGTGAGCACGAACATAACACTTTCATGAACCATTTACCTCCAGACGCCGTCCCTCCCTCACCTGTCCATGTCCACACGCCTCATGCTTGTCATACTTGTCGAGTTTATTTGCAGATGACAGAACCGCCCAGAAAGTAATTAAAACAGCAAAGACTTCATCAGGAGAATGTTTGTTTTGGGCCGTGGAGCTGTGGTCCAGCTGGTTTCCAGGTCGGTTCGTTGTCATGTGCAACATGACGCCGAGATAACAGAGGCTTCAGAACCGCTTGTCAGGAACATCTGGATAACGTCACGGAGGAGTCCAGTTGTTCTTCTCTGGTCGGGGGCTGCAGCTCGGTGGGTGGTGTCGGATGTGATGGAGATCTAACGGACCAGAGGAGGCTGTGAGGGTTTTGGGGGTTGACTCCGGTCTGGGAGGGTGTCTTCTGCAGCTGGCTTGATTTGGTCCTGTGGCAGGTCACATTGTGGTGGAGGAGAGTTGGGGCTCTATTTTTTAGCGCCACCATTGCGACCCCCACCCTCCCCCTCCTCTTCAACATCTTTTCTCTCTTTGCCTCCCACATCCCTCCCCCTTTTCTCCCCTGACATCTCATTTCCCTGTGTAATTAGGCTTCTAATTAAGGATGTGGATGTCGAGAGGATGAATGCCCACTCGGTCTCGTTCTGTCGCTGCACGGAGCCTGAAGCTGGAACACAAAGACCCAGAGCTGCTTCTCCCACTAATTCTGCATTTTTAGACTTAAAGCTGAGCCCATGTTTGATGTGAAAGAGTTCGATATCAGAGGATAAAACGGAAACAGGAAACAGAGAAACGTGACACTGAAACGATGAGGATTGGAGGATTGTTGGAGTCCAGCAGCTTCCAGAAACCTCCAGCATCTGCAGGACGACACCACAGCCTCCTAATCTGGAAAATGATAACCGTCCTACCAGTGATTGACATCAGCAGGCCCAGAAAAACACAGTGATGGGGTTACATGAAGTTTAAGGGGCGGGGCCAGCCCAATGTGACATCTCCGCCCACAGCAGATGACATCAAGCGGGTGAACGTGGTGACACATCAGCTTTGTTTATTTACAGACGAAGTTGGCATCTGCAGACGGACCTCATGCAAATTAGAGTTTTCAATTTCACACGGCGTTGTCGTCTGGATTCAGACGATGGCAGAGTCGAGCGAAAGAGTCTAAAACCATGACAAAGATCATCTGATCATCCTGGGTCTTCATGTTGACAAATGGAACCTCAGATGGTGGGGCCTTCAGTTTACTTTTATCATATTTTTATTGGCCTATTCTTATCTATTTAGGATGTTCACTAATGTTTTGCTCCTAAATTCTGATAAAACAGAAGTTGTTGTTTGTGGTCCCAAACATCTCAGGAAGGGATTAGATGGTGTTGTGATGGCCTCCAGTAAAACTGTGAGAAACCTTGGAGTTATTTTGATCAGGATTTGTCATTTAAACAGCAGATTAATCAGGTTTGTAAAACTGCGTTTTTCCACCTCCGTAACATCACAAAGATCAGGAGCATCCTCTCCCAGAGTGATGCTGGAAAACTAATTCATGCGTTCGTATCTTCTAGACTAGATTACTGTAACGTGTTGTTGGCTGGATGTCCAAGTAATTCTCTGAAGATCCTCCAGATGATCCAAAATGCAGCAGCGCGAGTGCTGACAGGAACCAACAAGAGAGACCACGTCTCTCCAGTTTTAGCTTCCCTCCATCGGCTCCCTGTAAAATTTAGAATCCAATTCAACATTTTATCACGTGTGTATAAAGTCCTGGTTTTCTCCAAGACCTGATGGTTCCTCATGTTCCTAACAGAGTTCTCCGTTCTCAGAGTGCAGGTTTACTCGTAGTTCCTAGAAGATCCAGATGTAGATCTGGAGGACGGGTCTTCTGCTATCAGGAACCATCACTATGGAACCAACTTCCAGTTTGGGTGAAGGAGGCTGATACCACCTCCACCTTTAAAACTAAACTTCAAACGTTTGTGTTCAGTAAAACATCTAGTTGGTGTAAACTTTAGTGTGTCAGGACCAGTAGTCACAGCTGCAGCTGCAGGACCAGACTGGAGCAGCTGGTCTTCAACACAGCTTCATCTGGATCTGCTGCTGTAGACCTGCTGCAGGGGGACACCAGCATGATCCTCTGACCTGCAGTCCCACCTCTGACCACCTCAGTGTCTGCTGTCTACACCTGTTTAGATAGTGGTCTCTGTAGTCCACCAACTAACCAGGTACCAGTCTGATGGACAGAAAACTCTCAGTTCTCCAGGTAACAGATGATTATACTGATGGATCTGGTCTTTGGTACCTTTGACGGTGTGTCTGTGTCTCTTCTCTCTACTTCCTGTTCTACCAGCTGGTCTTCAGCAGGAGGGTCCCCCCTTATGATCCAGGTCCTGGTCCAGGTTTCTTCCCCCTTATGATCCAGGTCCTGGTCCAGGTTTTTTCCCCCTTATGATCCAGGTCCTGGTCCAGGTTTCTTCCCCCTTATGATCCAGGTCCTGATCCAGGTTTCTTCCCCCTTATGATCCAGGTCCTGGTCCAGGTTTCTTCCCCCTTATGATCCAGGTCCTGATCCAGGTTTCTTCCCCCTTATGATCCAGGTCCTGGTCCAGGTTTCTTCCCCCTTATGATCCAGGTCCTGGTCCAGGTTTCTTCCCCCTTATGATCCAGGTCCTGATCCAGGTTTCTTCCCCCTTATGATCCAGGTCCTGGTCCAGGTTTCTTACCCCTTATGATCCAGGTCCTGGTCCAGGTTTCTTCCCCCTTATGATCCAGGTCCTGGTCCAGGTTTCTTCCCCCTTATGATCCAGGTCCTGGTCCAGGTTTCTTCCCCTTTATGATCCAGGTCCTGGTCCAGGTTTCTTCCCCCTTATGATCCAGGTCCTGGTCCAGGTTTCTCCCTCTTAAAAGGGAGTTTTGTTTATGTAATAATTGATCGGGGTCATGTTCTGGTCTCTGGAATGACAACTTGTGTTGTAATAGATGCTGTATAAAAAACTGAATTGAATTGAATTAAACATCAAATGAGTGGTCAGTGTGATTGTGGACGTCAACGAAGGTCTCAGCTGGGATCGGTGGTGTACACACCTGACCAGAGGCGCAGGTGGGGGGCCGCCTGATGGTGTGACCTTTTCACATCACAGACGCTGGAAAATGTCAAACTCCAGATGTTGCAGAACAGCATCGTCAAAGGTGAACACACGGGTCCAGTTGTGTCCCGACGTCAGAACCCGCTCTTATAATCCTACTGGTTTTATTTTAGTCTGTAAAAACAATAAAAGTCATCAGATGGTGGTTGACCTAAATATTCCCAGATGAACAACAACATGCGCTTTTCTCACTGTGTCACTATTCACTTAACAAAAATGAAGCCAAGAGCAAAGGTCAGGTGGTGATACACCGTAGCTCCGTCTTTGGCATCGTAACTTGTTTTCCGGCGCCGAGGAATTCTGGCCGTTCGTCCCAGTTTATTCAGGTTTCTGGGCTTTAGCTTGTACAGAGCTGTCGACCGCCTGATAACCAGCACCCCCAGTACCGGGGGTGCTGGATGGGGTAGATGGATCAGATGGGGGAAGATGGATCAGATGGGGGCAGATGGATCAGATGGGGGAAGATGGATCAGATGGGGGCAGATGATGTAGATGGGGCAGATGGGGGCAGATGATGTAGATGGGGCAGATGGGGGCAGATGATGTAGATGGGGCAGATGGGGGCAGATGATGTAGATGGGGCAGATGATGTAGATGGGGCAGATGGGGGCAGATGATGTAGATGGGGCAGATGGGGGCAGATGGATCAGATGGATCAGATGGATCAGATGGATCAGATGGGGGAAGATGGGGGAAGATGGGGGAAGATGGATCAGATGGATCAGATGGGGGAAGATGGATCAGATGGGGGCAGATGGATCAGATGGGGGCAGATGATGTAGATGGGGCAGATGGATCAGATGGATCAGATGGATCAGATGGATCAGATGGATCAGATGGGGGAAGATGGATCAGATGGGGGCAGATGATGTAGATGGGGTAGATGGATCAGATGGGGGAAGATGATGTAGATGGGGCAGATGGGGGAAGATGGATCAGATGGGGGCAGATGATGTAGATAGGGTACATGGGGGCAGATGGATCAGATGGGGGCAGATGATGTAGATGGGGCAGATGGGGGCAGATGGATCAGATGGGGGAAGATGGGTCAGATGGGGTAGATGGATCAGATGGAGGAAGATGGGGGGGCATCCCTGCCAAGTCCTGCAGCAGCGTTTAGGGCTGAGCTGCTCGCTGACCCGCTGATGCCAAAAACAGCACATGAAAACTGATGACTGTCAAAGACACGCTGAGGACCCACGCTGGACCCACCTGTCCAGCGTGTGGACAGGTGGGTCCAGCGTGTGGACAGGTGGGTCCAGCGTGTGGACAGGTGGAGTTGGATGGAACTCTGGACAGGATGTGTGGGCTTCGAGTGTTTGTGAGGGTTCAAGTGTGCCGGCTGACTTGGATGGTTCATTTGTGAGCGATGAGTGCGGCTGAGGGTGTTAAACAGCTGAGGAACCGAAACCAGGACTAGTGGAGCCAGAACCAGGACTAGAGGAGCCAGAACCAGGACTAGAGGAGCCAGAACCAGGACTAGAGGAGCCAGAACCAGGACTAGTGGAGCCAGAACCAGGACTAGAGGAGCCAGAACCAGGACGAGAGGAGCCAGAACCAGGACTAGTGGAGCCAGAACCAGGACTAGAGGAGCCAGAACCAGGACTAGAGGAGCCAGAACCAGGACTAGAGGAGCCAGAACCAGGACTAGTGGAGCCAGAACCAGTGGAGCCAGAACCAGGACTAGAGGAGCCAGAACCAGGACTAGAGGAGCCAGAACCAGGACTAGAGGAGCCAGAACCAGGACTAGTGGAGCCAGAACCAGGACTAGAGGAGCCAGAACCAGGACGAGAGGAGCCAGAACCAGGACTAGAGGAGCCAGAACCAGGACTAGAGGAGCCAGAACCAGGACTAGTGGAGCCAGAACCAGTGGAGCCAGAACCAGGACGAGAGGAGCCAGAACCAGGACTAGAGGAGCCAGAACCAGGACTAGAGGAGCCAGAACCAGGACTAGTGGAGCCAGAACCAGGACTAGTGGAGCCAGAACCAGGACTAGAGGAGCCAGAACCAGGACTAGTGGAGCCAGAACCAGGACTAGTGGAGCCAGAACCAGGACTAGAGGAGCCAGAACCAGGACTAGAGGAGCCAGAACCAGGACTAGAGGAGCCAGAACCAGGACTAGTGGAGCCAGAACCAGGACGAGAGGAGCCAGAACCAGGACTAGAGGAGCCAGAACCAGGACTAGTGGAGCCAGAACCAGGACTAGAGGAGCCAGAACCAGGACTAGAGGAGCCAGAACCAGGACTAGTGGAGCCAGAACCAGGACTAGAGGAGCCAGAACCAGGACTAGTGGAGCCAGAACCAGGACTAGAGGAGCCAGAACCAGGACTAGAGGAGCCAGAACCAGTGGAGCCAGAACCAGGACGAGAGGAGCCAGAACCAGGACTAGAGGAGCCAGAACCAGGACTAGAGGAGCCAGAACCAGGACTAGTGGAGCCAGAACCAGGACTAGAGGAGCCAGAACCAGGACTAGTGGAGCCAGAACCAGGACTAGAGGAGCCAGAACCAGGACTAGTGGAGCCAGAACCAGTGGAGCCAGAACCAGGACTAGAGGAGCCAGAACCAGGACTAGTGGAGCCAGAACCAGGACTAGAGGAGCCAGAACCAGGACTAGTGGAGCCAGAACCAGTGGAGCCAGAACCAGGACTAGAGGAGCCAGAACCAGGACTAGAGGAGCCAGAACCAGGACTAGTGGAGCCAGAACCAGGACTAGAGGAGCCAGAACCAGGACTAGTGGAGCCAGAACCAGGACTAGAGGAGCCAGAACCAGGACTAGTGGAGCCAGAACCAGGACTAGAGGAGCCAGAACCAGGACTAGAGGAGCCAGAACCAGGACTAGTGGAGCCAGAACCAGGACTAGAGGAGCCAGAACCAGGACTAGTGGAGCCAGAACCAGGACTAGAGGAGCCAGAACCAGGACTAGTGGAGCCAGAACCAGGACTAGAGGAGCCAGAACCAGGACTAGAGGAGCCAGAACCAGGACTAGTGGAGCCAGAACCAGGACTAGAGGAGCCAGAACCAGGACTAGAGGAGCCAGAACCAGGACTAGAGGAGCCAGAACCAGGACTAGTGGAGCCAGAACCAGTGGAGCCAGAACCAGGACGAGAGGAGCCAGAACCAGGACTAGAGGAGCCAGAACCAGGACTAGAGGAGCCAGAACCAGGACTAGTGGAGCCAGAACCAGGACTAGAGGAGCCAGAACCAGGACTAGTGGAGCCAGAACCAGGACTAGAGGAGCCAGAACCAGGACTAGTGGAGCCAGAACCAGTGGAGCCAGAACCAGGACTAGAGGAGCCAGAACCAGGACTAGTGGAGCCAGAACCAGGACTAGAGGAGCCAGAACCAGGACTAGTGGAGCCAGAACCAGGACTAGTGGAGCCAGAACCAGGACTAGAGGAGCCAGAACCAGGACTAGTGGAGCCAGAACCAGGACTAGAGGAGCCAGAACCAGGACTAGAGGAGCCAGAACCAGGACTAGTGGAGCCAGAACCAGTGGAGCCAGAACCAGGACGAGAGGAGCCAGAACCAGGACTAGAGGAGCCAGAACCAGGACTAGAGGAGCCAGAACCAGGACTAGTGGAGCCAGAACCAGGACTAGAGGAGCCAGAACCAGGACTAGTGGAGCCAGAACCAGTGGAGCCAGAACCAGGACTAGAGGAGCCAGAACCAGGACTAGTGGAGCCAGAACCAGGACTAGAGGAGCCAGAACCAGGACTAGTGGAGCCAGAACCAGTGGAGCCAGAACCAGGACTAGAGGAGCCAGAACCAGGACTAGTGGAGCCAGAACCAGGACTAGAGGAGCCAGAACCAGGACTAGTGGAGCCAGAACCAGGACTAGAGGAGCCAGAACCAGGACTAGTGGAGCCAGAACCAGGACTAGAGGAGCCAGAACCAGGACTAGAGGAGCCAGAACCAGGACTAGTGGAGCCAGAACCAGGACTAGTGGAGCCAGAACCAGGACTAGAGGAGCCAGAACCAGGACTAGTGGAGCCAGAACCAGGACTAGAGGAGCCAGAACCAGGACTAGAGGAGCCAGAACCAGGACTAGTGGAGCCAGAACCAGGACTAGAGGAGCCGAAACCAGGACTAGTGGAGCCAGAACCAGGACTAGAGGAGCCAGAACCAGGACTATCTGACTGAAACTGGGTTATGTGACAGGAAATGATCCCAAACACATCAGCAAGTCATGCAGGAAGCTGCTGACGGTGGATCTAAACGCGTTTACTCCTGTGGAACCAGTACTGGGCTACTTGGGTTTGCCCACATAATTATTTTTTCTTTTTGGTTTAACTTTTGTGAAATAAATGACGTCATGGTAAAACACAGTTTCATGTTGGTCATTTATGGTTTATTTAACTAATACTGCTAAAAGCTGATCACGTAGTTTTTATTATAGTTTAAAATCGCAGGCAGGATCAAAAAAGGATAACATTAACTTTGGCACATGGCTGGAATATCCAAGGATTTGACTGATGTGATCCAAACACAGAGGCGTTCCCAGTGTTCCCAGTGTTCCCAGCAGCTACATGTGGGATCACATGACGGCTTTTTTTAATGGCTTTTCTGTCTCCACGCTTAATTAAAGAGAAGCCAGTGTAACTTGTCGGCGTGTTTACGACACCTTTAAAGCTCTCTCTCTCTAATCCTGCCTACAACCTCACTGCATATAAAAGAGAACCACTGGTTTTCAATAAAAACAGACACCGTAGCAAAGTAAAACTTTATGACAGTAAATTAGTCCGCTGGACTAAAGCTGGTCTGCAGCAATACTTGCAGCAGGGAATAAAACTGCGCATTTAACGGCTCTCAGCCGTTGTTTTGCAGGTTAAATCCGAGTCTTCTAGACATCCGTCCCAGCGGGTGGACGGGCTGAAAACGATATGAACAAGTTTTATTCATCACTGGTGTGATGGATGTTCAGGGGTAAACAGCAGCTGTTCTCCGGAGTGAAAGTTGCTCGTAAGTCTGTCACACCGACGGGAAGCAGAAGCCAGGAAACAGCTGATTCACGGACACAAAGTGCAGCCCGACCACCTGACGCGTGTCACAAACCTGCCAGGACGCAAAAAACACTGAAGACAAAATGATCAAAAACTTCTAAGCTCAGAGAAAAAGTAAAGGCGAAGTCAATGAACGATATGCCGGTGTACCGGTCCTCCTGCCTCCACCAGGAGCCAGGAGCTACTGATCACTGATCAGCAGCTCCTGGCTCCTGGTGGCTCCTGGTGATCACTGATCAGCAGCTCCTGCCTCCACCAGGATCAGCAGCTCCTGCCTGGACTGATCACTGATCAGCAGCTCCTGGCTCCTGGTGGCTCCTGCTGATCACTGATCAGCAGCTCCTGGTGGCTCCTGGTGGCTCCTGGTGGCTCCTGGTGGCTCCTGGTGATCAGTGATCAGCAGCTCCTGGTTGCTCCTGGGGATCACTGATCAGCACACGCTTTAAGAGGCTGCTGCTCTGGAGCATTCAGGCGTGTGTTAACACAATGCCAAGAGGGAAAGACATCAGCAATGGTCCTAGAGAAGTACATTTGTCAAACATCAACCTGGAAAGCGTCAAAAAGTCATTTCCAACCATTTTGGACTTAAGAGTTCTACAGTGACCAAAGTTCGTTTACAAGTAAAAACATTCAAGACAGCTGTCAGGGGTGGATATCACAGCAGATGTACCCCAAAATACCTCAAGTTAGCTGACACTCTTTGATGGTACTACCCAAAAACCCTGAATTAGGGGTTACTACTTTTGTATTATTGTATTTAAGTCAATGTAACTAATTAAATTGGATACTAGAGGGAAGACATGACCGCCACAAAGACATAAATTAGTATTTGAAAGTGTTATGTTATATAGAAGAATTCACGGCTCCTGGGCTGGAAAGCGGGCACAACATCCAAGCACAAAACGGACAAAATCTGACAGCATTTACAATCGAAAGGGGGGCGGGGCAACTTAAGTACAAGAAGTCAGGGAAAACAATGACTTTCTGATCGTCTGTCTGAGTCTGAGGAACGGGTTAGTATGTGCAGTTAGTTGGGTCGGTGGTGCACGCAGGCTGACAGATAAGAAATAAAACATTTGCGGTTGGTTTCTGCGTATCTTCGCCGTAGAAGGGAACCCAACGCCATAATCTATGCTGTGCAATGGCGAGGAATTCTCAACCTACTTATCAGGCTGACGCAGGACGCTACAAATGCAGCTAGTCACCTTTGTACTTCCTGTAACTGCTGCTTCTTCCTCGCCGTTCTGAAACTCGCCGCAGTGTCAGTGTTGGCTTAACATTTATCTGCTTCATTTTCTCTGTTGCCGTCTGTAAACCACAAGAAGAACCCACTCTGCCACCTAGTGTTTGGTGGCGTAACTACAGAGCGAGGCATAAACAGCACCGATGACGGAGGTGTCCACAGGCGTAGCTGCTGCGTGGAACCATAAACCCGGCTTAAATGCTCGGTGAGCTAACGAAACAGCTGCTAAAACGGCTTTGAAGTCCAAGTAGCTAAAAGTAAATACACACAAAAAAGATGCAAAATTAATAAATAAATATTTGACATACTAAAAATGACAAAGTACTTTTGGCTGGCAGCAATCACACCTTTAGACCCATTTTCAAAGATATTTGTTTTGTTTCTAAAACTGATTTGTTGCGTTTATCACGAAAGCCTGCGCTGGAGCGTGGAGAAGAGGAGCATTGGACCATGCCGCTGCCACTGAACCGAACCCGCTGCCACTGAACCGAACCCGCTGCCACTGAACCGAACCCGCTGCCACTGAACCGAACCAGCTGCCACTGAACCGAACCCGCTGCCACTGAACCGAACCCGCTGCCACTGAACCGAACCAGCTGCCACTGAACCGAACCCGCTGCCACTGAACCGAACCCGCTGCCACTGAACCGAACCAGCTGCCACTGAACCGAACCAGCTGCCACTGAACCGAACCAGCTGCCACTGAACCGAACCCGCTGCCACTGAACCGAACCCGCTGCCACTGAACCGAACCCGCTGCCACTGAACCGAACCAGCTGCCACTGAACCGAACCCGCTGCCACTGAACCGAACCAGCTGCCACTGAACCGAACCAGCTGCCACTGAACCGAACCAGCTGCCACTGAACCGAACCCGCTGCAACACCTGTTCTTATTAAGCAAATGAAAGATGTTGAATCTGCCTGAAAAAGTTGTTGTTTGGCATGTATTTGGTCTGTGTTTTTAGTTTTTGTGATTATGATTGTGCTGTTTCTACGTGAACGTACTTTTCTCACCGCGGTGCCTCTCCTTAGATCCTCTAATGTCTCTTTCAGGCTGCAGAGGAGACCAGGTGGAGACGTCATCACCTGTTGATCGAAGGCGAGTTCTCAGCCCTTCGTCCACACCTCTTGATCTGATGATGTAAAATCCGACCTTTGCACTGAGTATGTCATGCATGTGCATGTTGGTGCACGAAGTAAAGGTCATCCAGTGGGAAGTCACTCAGGTTGGAGGTTCAAGCAGACAAAGCAGGACTCCGAGGATCAGGGAGCTTTAACGAGGAAGCTGCACATGGTTGACGAGGAGCCTATTTATGATGCATGAACAATCAATGTATGTGGAGCAACGTGTGTTCAACAGTCATTATATTCATGTATTCATGAGTGGGCAGGTAGAAGTCTGGATATGGGCTTACAGACTCTCTCGGGCTGGAAGAATAAATTCATCTAACAACAAAGGTGTCTGACCAGGCTGCTAGAGGCTATCACGTTACTGCAGCGGCTTCCACCAAACTGCATCATGAATCAGTCGCCTCAACGCTGCTCTGTGAAAAAACTTGTCCAGAGAGTTCATCAGAAGCTAAATGGATGTTTTCAAATGGTTTGATTAAGAAATTCTGGGCTTTTTTACGTGAGTGGTCACGTTTAATGTTGCGCACCAGCAATGAAGAAAACGGCATCAAAATTTAAATTAAAGACTCGTTTACTGGAGAGACTGAAACTACGGCGCCGCGGCGCCACCTGCAGAGCTGTCTCGCTTCCTGAAGCAGCGGACAGCCATAAAACATTTTTCCCTGTTTTAAAAAGAAACTAGTTATGCGGCGTCTCCGAGCCAGCGACCGGTAAGAGCAGCTACGACGCCGCGAACGCTTCCCTAAGCTGCGTCTGTATTTTCGGAAGAAGCTGCGTTAGCTCCCATATTTCACCAGCTTTTTTAGAGTCAGCTGACGCTGCAGCTGAGTTGTTGCTTTGGGAAATACAGAAACTGACTCATGTCATGAAGGGACAGGAACCCAGTCCAAACACGTCCAGACCTGTGGACTCAGAACTGCAGTCGTTTGAAACCCGACGCAGAGCTGGAGATCACAGCTGACACCTCCGCTCATGTCAGGCAGATCTGAGAACCTTTGCTGGGTGACAGCTGGTATCAACAGTTGTCCCCCCCCCCAGCTTCATCCTGCTGGTGTCTCATGCTGCATCGTCAGCACAAATGCCACCAGCGACAAAGTTGTCTTGTGCGTTTAGTTCGCTGTTGATGAAAACACACGCCGCTGGTTTATATTCGGCTTCTTCAGCTGTCGGGGCTCAGACACCAGGAAATGGTAAAAGCTCTACGAAACGTGACGGTTAGGACCTAGAACTTCAGGTGAGACCAAGCCGACCATCTAACATCTGGACTGAACCTCACGCAGAACTTAGATTGGTTGCAGTTCCTCGCCTGACCACCAGAGGCTGCAAAAGCGAGTCAGTCTCCACCGACCTCCAGGTTAAAACGTCCGACTTTAGAGCAGAAATAAACATATTTACAGCCTGGCACAAAAACCGTTTTGGTCTCAGTTGTGTGACTTCACATCCACGACTCTCAGGGGGTGAATGTTTTTGTCCCACGACAGGAGAATTTATATGAAGAAATGAATGTATTTCAAATATGACTGATTGACAGGCCGCTCAGCCATTCGCTAGCCGTCATCACTTCCTCATCTGTCATCATCACACAACCGCCCTCGGTGACGCAACCAGCCGTTGCCGTTGTGAGTCGATATACTAAGCGGTTTATCCTGCTGCAAACGTCTGACAGCAGCTCTGCAGATATTTCGGCGAGGTCTGGCTGAGCTGGGAGCAAAGCTAACTTTGATTGACATGCGGTGGGCGTTCCCATCGGCTTCTCAAGGGCTGCTCCCCGTACGAGGGACCAACAGGTCACGTGATCGAACGCTGAGAAACACCTGAGATTAAACTACAAGAAGGTGTGACTGACCGAAGGCTGGTCTGAAACGCAGACACTCAT
Source organism: Xenentodon cancila (assembly GCA_014839995.1). NCBI lineage: Eukaryota > Metazoa > Chordata > Actinopteri > Beloniformes > Belonidae > Xenentodon > Xenentodon cancila. Next base: position 1,213,486 of record CM026198.1, read on the forward strand.
ATGCAGCTGCAATCAAGGCTTTTCTCTCAACTAACCGGGAGTTCTGAAGCATGACGCGTTCCATTTACCTCACGAGTCAGAATTCAGAATGACCTCACATCCGGGTTGAGCGCGTTCCAGTTGCAAAGCCGGAACACGAACCTTTCTTGGCGTGTATATATATATGTATGTACCCAGAAGAACCGACGCGAACGCGCCGCCGTAGCTCGATACGTCGCAGCTGTAGCCTAGGGTCGTATTTAATATTCATTGATTTCTCAACTGTTTGGTATTAAAACATCAACAATTAATTTGTTATTGTCTGATAAAGTTTAAAAACAACAACTGGTGTCATATCCTTGGCAGATCAAAAACACGCTTTTCTTTTGCTGGAATAATATTCCTGAACAGTCTAAACACCATTTCCATGAACAAGAACTGGTCAGCGTGTCCTGACCACAAGAGAAGTTCTGAGGAGGCTTCCTTCAGCTCATTCCTGACGATGCTGTGTCTCCGCTTCAGGACAGACTCGCCTGTGACACGTCAAACCTGACAGCATTCCTTTCACAGTCCTCCGGGTTAAATAAATCACATTCCATCCATACTCGCTGCACAATAAAAACAATCCAGCTGATTGTAGGAAGTGGGATGAACATAATTTACTACCATTTGCCAGATTTTCATGTTGGGTTGGGTGCCGAGTGGTTATGGGAAACCCAAAAAGGTCTAAGATGACAGTGTCATGTGAGCGAGGTTAAAGAAAACTTCAGTCCTGCCTGTCAGATGCACAGAAGAAGACCTGGGTGTCACTCAACCCTAACCACCTGTCAGCCAAAAGACCACACCCCCAACTATACATACATTTGCTGCTTTGTATAATTTTACCTGATGAGTTACATAATAAAATGCGTAAATGTATATGTAGCTATAGAGGCCAAATCAGTTTTTTTACCAGACTGTAAATATGTTTGTCCAGAAACGGAGACGTACCGCTTATTAAACATGATAAAAGTCCAGGGGAGCCAATCAAATCAGTCCGAGCAGACCAAACTCAGAACGAGACTCAGCTGGAAGCAGCAGCTTCTCGTTTCAACGTGGCGTGAAGCTGAGTTCACACAGACGAAGGACACATAACGTCCTCAAGTCAGCACGGTTTTATCCTGCAACACTTTGCAAAAACTTAACCAACAAGGCTTAACAGACATGCCGTTTATTTAACCATCACACGAATTTCTGTTTTATCAACAATAAGAAAACCACAGTTAAGACCAAATGCAGAAGCAGTGAGTGAAAACGTAAAACACCCTGTGATTGTAAAACCACAGTTACCAACACAAGTAAATGCTTTCTGTTTGATTGTCTCTCAGAAGATGTGGATGAATCCTGGTTTACTCTTCAGTCGAAGTCAGTGATGTAGGGTAAAAGCAAGAAGCACAAATGCTCAGAAAGGTTTTTAATTCATGTTTTAGAGATAACAGAGGCTAAATAATAACATCGTTTTGCAGATATTTTACATTTTCCAGAAAACAGCCCAGGCTTGAGTCCTAGTCTTTGGACCTTCTCCAAGACCACTGCTAATGTCTTTCCCTCTTGGCAGTGTGTTAACACATGGCTGAATGCTCCTGACCAGCCAGAACATCTGCTTGTCTAGAGGTCTGCATGGCTGCTGTTGATCAGCTCATCAATGATGGTGATCAGCAGCAGCTGGCTGGAACTTACCATCATAAATCTTCTGGAAGCGGTGACGGGGGAACTTCGTATTTCCTGCACAGAGGGCTCCAGCCTGCCTCCATCTTTAAGATGGTGTGACTGAGGTTTACAGGAAGGCACCAGTATCACGCCAAAGTCTCGTTCCACAGTAAGTATTTTATGCTGGCATTAACAGTTTCCTTTCAGATGCAGGTTAATCACTGAACCGGAGCAGTTTCTGTTTTTCAGAAGCATCTCAAGCGCAAGGCTGCACATGTCAGGCTTATAAACGGAGATGTCCTCGCAGACGAGTGTTTCTGAGCTGAAACCTCTGGTAAGAACAATGAAGCTATCATCATCAGCTCGACGGTTCGTCGGATGTGACCGCGGCCAGACAAGTGGAAAATGGGAATGCACGGGCTCACTGCTGCACTGCAGAGTGCAAAGTCTTTCAGTAAATTTTCTTTAACAATTTAAAGTGGAGTGATGTGGAATGTGTTTCTCAGCTGCAGTCGTTCTGGTGGTTTGGGGCGTATAAAAAGCAGACTAATCCTTAATCACAACAGGAAATTGGGTAGAGCTGAATGTGTGTTTAACAACTGTCTGCATCTTTCATTTCAATTTTCCGCAAAAGAGAAAGTGAGTAAAGCCATCCCGGGCACATGGGAGCTGCGGTCAAGAAATATGCACAAGTCATAGTTTGAGGACCAGATCTAAATATAAGTTATGAATAAAATCTCTCATTAAAATATATTTAATCCTCCTATAAAACCAATAACGATGCTTGGTTTTCCATCGCCATGCAAACTGCCAAGAGCAATAACTCTGCTTCACAACCCTCACCACTGCAGCCGGACGAAAATATAAATTACTTTGACAAATATTTTTCCAACAACCTCAGTCGCCATATGCAGGAGTGAGCTGCAGAGCAGCAGCGTGACTGAGCGAGCGTGACGAGTCGGACCGAGACTTCCCCGCTCCCCCCGTCGACATACGAAACCAGTCAGAAAACATTAAGATTCAACTCAACTCCATTTAAAAAGCACTTTGAAAAACAGCCCCGTTGACCAAAGTGCTGAACACAAACAAGGTGTCCGAGAAAATCCTGAAAGGAAGTAAAACATGTAAAACAAATAAACCTAAAAACAAAACTGAAACACTAAAGCCAAGAGCCAAAGCGAAAAAGTGTGTTTTAAGAGAGCATTTCAAAACGGGAAGCGAGTCCACCTGCCTGATGCGTGAACACGTCAGCAAGCTGCTTCCTCTTTGTCAGAGACGACTAATAACTGCCCTGCAGACCGGAGGGACCGGCTCGGACAGGTACTCTGGACCAGGACCACGAAGACATTGAAAAACTAAAAAAAGTGCCGGGGGTCAAAGAAGTGACTCTGAAACTAGAGTCAAACTGGACAGAGAACAACGTGACGCGATGACTCACAAAACTGCAAATAAAACTAAATATATTCAAACAACAGCGTTTCTACATTCTCCCCCATTTTATTTCTTTCCAGATGGTAAAAATCCAACATCTTGAATGTTTTCTTGTCATTAAGTTCATTTTGATGTTGAATATGCATCATGTGTTTGGCACTAATGAGGAGCTATTTTAGTTTACAACATACACACATATATATATATATTTACATATATATATATATATATATATATATATCCATCCATCCATTATCTATACCCGCTTTATCCGTTTCCGGGTCACGGGGGTCTGTCAGAGCCTATCCCGACGCATATCAGGCGAAAGGCAGGGGTCCACCCTGGACAGGTCGCCAGTCTATCCAGGGCCACATACAAACAACCAATCACACTCACATTCACACCTAGGGAGAATTCAGTATGATCAATTAACCTACACCGCATGTTTTTGGACTGTGGGAGGAAGCCGGAGTACCCGGAGGAAACCCACGCAAGCACGGGGAGAACATGCAAACTCCACACAGAAAGACCCACCAGGCCGGGAATTGAACCAGGAACCTTCTTGCTGTGAGGCAACAGTGCCGACCACTAAGCCACCGTGCTGCCCTATATATATATATATATATATATATATGTATATATATATATATATATATATATATATAGATATATATGTAAATATATATATATATAGATAGTATTTACATATATATATATATATATATGTAAATATATATATATATGTAAATATATATATATATATATATATATATATATATATATATTTACATATATATATATATATATATTTACATATATGTATATATATATATATATATATGTAAATATATATATATATATATATATAGTTGGACCGCCACTGTGGCTCTACCATGAAGATCATGGAGGTTACTCTTCAACTTTATTTATATAATTTCTGTAGTTGTCTGTAGTGGCTTTCCAGAGACTAGGAAAAGAGAAACTTCCTCTACTGCCCCCGGACCCTTGGAGGCCACCCCAGAGACAGTGGCAGCAGTGCTACAGTGCAATTAACAAACCGGGTTATTCAGGTAAGACTCAGATGATTATGTTTAATTATGTCTTCATTCACAGATCAGCCGTCAAATTCATCCAAAAATGCTCAGTTTCAAGTAGCTATAGCGATGACAGCTAGCTGTTGATGCTTTAGGCTTTACACGGCGCGAGCCCGGCGTCAGAGCTGAGAACATATGGGTCCAGGCCTTCACATCGGCACGGTCGTCTGGCTGTGGAGACCAGAACCGTTGTTTTGTACCCAGCTGTATGGCATGTTGCTGCCTGGCTCCAACTTGCCCTGGTAAATCCTGTGGGAGCATTATTGGTGGTACTTAGGATTGCCCGCATTACTTTTTTTTTTTTTTCTGGGTCTACTATGACCAAATTACTTTTTAAATTATTCTTCCACATCAAATGCAACCATATTTTTTTAAAATCTCTTCTGATGGGGGACTGGTGGCGTGTTCTGTTCATCGCTTCACAAATTCAGCTGATGTCACCACAGATGTCAGAAACGACCACGAAAGTGAAAAGCCTGAGGAAGGACGTGGTTGAAAATAGCAGCACCATGTGTTCTGCTGTGACGTATGGGGGGGGGGCATCCTGTGGAAGGACAGTAGATGCTCCATGTGAAGTCCCAGCCAGGCAGATAGTGCGTTCCAGTGGGCCACGCCCCCGGCTTCGAGCTTGGCACGGATCTGGTCCAGCTGCATGATGGCGGGTGGTGGTCCACAGGCCCTCTGACCTTACTGTCTTACCCACAGGGGGAAGAACTCCAGCTGGATAGCCAGCCTGTCTCCGACGCCCCGCCTCCACGTGCCACGGTCCACAATGAGAGTGAAAACGTTGTACAGGAAGTTGGTTCATTCCCCTTTCTGCATCTTGTTGCATCACAGCGGTTTGTCAAAGATGCTTCCGCGTCGGGACGACAAGTGGCCTGTCTGTGCTTCACTTTCCTGCATCATCCAGTCACTTCTCCTGGGAACAGCACAGCTCCTCGTCTTCTGCGCTTGACTCTCAGACACAGAGACAAAGTCCAAGTCAAGCTTTTATCAGTCAGCTACAAACCCACCATCAAAACTGCAAATGTATTAAAAATGACTAAACCTCCCAATATGACAGCTGAGTAACGACGCAGCTCTGGAGCATCCGTACAGATGAATGAAAAAACGAAGCCTCCTGAATCTGGACCGGACCCAGGGATGACCCGGTTCTTCCCTTGCCTTGGGTCTTTGGGCCACGCTCGGCCCTCACGCCACCTGCCGCATCCCACACTAAAACTAACATGTGACATCTGGACCACATCTGCCTCATACAACACGTTCCAAAACTTCCGACTTCCAAGTGCTATAACAGCACTGTGAGCACCAAAAGTCACCCACACTGGGTCCAAATGGGTCTGGTGTCAGGTTGTGTCAGAGGGAGCCGTGTTTCCTGGTCAACCTCAGACGATCCGGTCCTCTGACACACCCCACAACCGCTCCTGGACTCAGATTTGCAAAAGCCTTCTTAGATGTGTCCTCCTAAAAGCAGACTAGTCGCAGTCAGAGGATGAAGCTCAAAGTGCTGAGGTACGAATGAAGCTGGGCCGCTTTTAACCACTGCTCCGTTAGCACTTCCTCGTCGCTGACTTGTCAGAGCGTGTTAGTGGTCCGTTCACTGCCGAGGTCACCTCGGGCCGAGTCCGGTGTGATGCAGATCCAGAGACAGCGCTGCGTGGCTGAAGGAGGAGAGATCACCCACATGCTGCTGACATGAGGAGCTCCTCGCATGCGTTTTTTCCTTCAAGGCCTCTGGCAGCAGCGTCTTCTCTCGGAGGACTGTTATGTCAGCAGGCCGGCTTTTCGAGCCCTAGTGGCTCTTAGTATTGGAAAAATACAAGCTCAGAGGAACAACATATCATTCTTTTCTTCGTGCCATTAGTTATTTAACGATAATGAAGCCAAAAGGGGAATAAAGGACCATATAATTCCTAAGTACCGCTTTACCACCTTGAAAGGATTCAACAGGTTCCGCTAATCGGAGGTGTCCATACAAGCAGGGGTTTGTTAGTTTACTAACTCAAAGCCAAGAGGGAAAGAAATAAGCAATGCTCTTAGTGAAGTATTTGCACAATAATAAGTACAGGTTTGATTCAAGTAGAAACACAGTTGTTTTTCCTGTCAGGAGGAATTCACCCCAAAGATCCGAGCGTGAGAGAAGTGCCAGAAGTTAGAAGAGCGAACGAGTGCAGCTTGTTTTGGAAGCTCTTCCCAACCATCATTCCACTCCGATTTTCAGGGCGCAGTAGCCAGGAAGGCAAAAGAAACTGCCTCCGGGCGCCATCGGATAGACTTCCAACCAATCAGAGACATGAAGCATGTGACGTAAACAGAGGTGTGGTGGAGGGGTGATGACATGGGGACCGCGACACGTTGAGTAGACCATGACCTTGTTGTTGATCATGCAATAACATTCCTCAGCCCAGGGTGGTGGACCCCCGGTCTGGAACCTGCACACGCTGCTGTCACGGCGAGGACCATCAGCTCCTCCGTGCACCAGTGTGTACTGGAGAAGACATTATTGCTGCTAAAGGTGGACCTAGATCAAAAACAGTGAAAAAGGTTGCATGTTCTTGTTCATCTGAGGTTGTTTTTGCCTTATTAATATAATCGAATGATTTACAGTATATTCTTTTCCAAAACCATGATTGTACATGACTTTAACAGAAAGACCTCGTATGCTGCAGATGTTCACCAGCTGTCAGCCACACTATGATGGAAATAAAGAGCTGCAAACCGTCGCACTTCATCAGCGGCTAAAGTGTAGGTGCAACAGGAGACGTGAGCTGTGTCACGAGAAGATGGTGCCCGAAATAATGAGGCTCATTATTCCAAACACGGCAGAAATGCAGCGAATAAAAGACAGACAAAATTGTTGAAAATTGTTCTCATTAGAGGAGCAAGAAAACACGGCAACATGATGTGCAACATCTGCTGGCGGTAACGCAGCAGCACGAGGGTCAAAAATAGAACAAGCGTGATCCGAGAGAACATCTTCTCATCCTGGATCGACGCTGCTGACGCAGGACTGATCCTGGGACTGATCCTGGAACTGATCCTGGAACTGATCCTGGAACTGATCCTGGGACTGATCCTGGGACTGATACTGGGACTGATCCTGGAACTGATCCTGGGACTGACACTGGGACTGATCCTGGGACTGATACTGGAACTGATCCTGGAACTGATCCTGGGACTGATCCTGGAACTGATCCTGGAACTGATCCTGGAACTGATCCTGGAACTGATCCTGGAACTGATCCTGGAACTGATCCCGGGACTGACACTGGGACTGATCCTGGGACTGATACTGGGACTGATCCTGGAACTGATCCTGGGACTGATCCTGGAACTGATCCTGGAACTGATCCTGGAACTGATCCCGGGACTGACACTGGGACTGATCCTGGGACTGATACTGGGACTGATCCTGGAACTGATCCTGGGACTGACACTGGGACTGATCCTGGGACTGATCCTGGGACTGATACTGGGACTGTTCCTGGAACTGATCCTGGGACTGATCCTGGGACTGATCCTGGGACTGATACTGGGACTGATCCTGGAACTGATCCTGGAACCAGCTGGACAGCTGTCTGGAGAAGCCAGCACGTGGGTAACGCATTGCGTCACTTCCTGTTTGTTGTTCGCGGTCTGTGTCTGTCTGCACGGCGTTACGGGCTCTGATTCTTCGAATCCTTATACTCTGATTTTAGTTTGTTTTGATAATAAAACACTACATCTTGTAAACTTCTCTTTGAATCGAGCACTTGTACCTTTTCTCTTATTTAACTTTCATTTCCACCAGTCACCGGTACAGGTACCGTCTCCTGTCCTCTCAGCATGGCCTCCTCTCCCACCGTTTCTCCTTCTTACTGCTCAGTGTGTGAAATGTTTAGTTATTCCTCTGCCTCCTTTAGTGAAGACGGTAAGTGTATAAAATGTAGTTTGTTTGTAGCTTTGGAGGCGAGGCTCAGTGAGTTAGAGGTCCGGTTCCGCCAAATAGACCATAGTCCGGTAGACTCGGTAGCTCGTCAGGCTGAAGTAGCGGCGGACCGGCCAGGAGCTGCTGCTGGTAGCCGCCCCCCTGCAGCACCCGAGCAGCCGGGCAGTCAGGGCGGCTGGGTGACGGTTCGGAGGAAGCGTAGTCCCAAAAGGCGCACGGAACACCACCATTCGCTTCACGTGTCTAACCGTTTTTCCCCACTCAGCGACACACCCGCTGAGAAACCGACCTTGGTGATTGGCGACTCTATTTTGAGGCATGTGAGGCCGACTCCAGCGACCATAGTTAGGTGCATCCCGGGGGCCAGAGCGGGCGACGTCGAAGCAAACTTGAAGCTGCTGGCAAAGGGTAATCGTAAATACAGTAAAGTTATCATCCATGTCGGCGCTAATGACACCCGGCTACGCCAGTCGGAGGTCACTAAAATCAATATTGTCTCGGTGTGTAACTACGCCAAAACCATGTCGGACTCCGTAGTTTTCTCTGGTCCCCTCCCCAATCTGACCGGTGATGACATGTTTAGCCGCATGTTGTCGCTCCGTCGCTGGTTGTCTCGGTGGTGTTCAGAAAACGACGTGGCCTTTATTGACAATTGGAAGACGTTTTGGGGAAAGCCTGGTCTGCTTAGAAGAGACGGCATTCATCCCACCCGGGATGGTGCAGCTCTTATCTCTAGAAATCTGGCTGATATTATTAGATCCTCCCCCTGACAATCCAGGGTCCAGGCCGGGGTGCAGAGCTGCAGTCTTACACGCTTCTCTGCTGCTTCTCGAGGACTATCGCCTGCCAATAAAAAGGTAGAAGTAAATGATGTAATTGGAGATTCTAACGAGGTGCCAAGTAAAATAGATTTAGTATCGATTCCCCGTCCTCCAAATCTTCACCAAGCGCGACGTAATAGAGGCGTTAACCAAAATAACCTCGTAAAAATAAAAACAAATACGCATTTAGTGCGAACTAAAGACCAAACAATTAGATGCGGATTACTAAATATACGATCTTTAAGCTCCAAGTCTCTATTAGTAAACGATCTAATTACTGAGACCCGGAGTGACATTTTCTGCTTAACAGAAACGTGGCTCCAAGAGGAAGAGTTTGTTAGTTTAAATGAATCGACGCCGTCTGGTTACTTTAATTATCATATTCCTCGAATCACAGGTCGAGGTGGAGGAGTAGCGGCGATCTACGACTCCAGTCTTACAATAAAATCCAAACCTAAATGTGATTATAATACATTTGAAAGCCTCACGCTTAGCTTAAAACTGCCGAGCTGGAAATCAGAGAAGCCAGTCTTGTTGGTGGTAGTTTACCGGCCTCCTGCTGGAGCTTATCTGGAGTTTCTGTCTGAGTTCTCAGATTTCTTATCTAGTTTATTGATCAGTACAGATAAAGTCATCATAGTGGGCGACTTTAATATTCATATGGATGTTGACAACGACAGTCTTAAGTTGGCTTTTGATTCTCTTCTAGAATCGATGGGGATTTTACAAAAAGTTAACGAACCGACGCATTATCTTAATCATACTCTTGATCTGGTCCTCGTCTACGGTGTAGAACTTGATAATCTGTTAGTGTCACATGTAAACTCCCTCCTATCCGACCACTATTTAATAACGTTTGAATTCAACATTGTCAACGTTACGCATAATAGGAGGAATTACTTTAGCAGGTGTCTATCCGATAAAGCTATCACTAAATTTAGGGAGGCCGTTGCTCTTCATCTTCTTACAGAGGAACATAGTGAAGCAGTTGAGGGCTGTGACCTCGGTTCTACCTCTGCAGACGTTGATTTCCTTGTCGGTAACACTGCAGATGTGTTGCACTCAGCTTTAGATGTAGTTGCTCCTTTGAGAAAGAGGGTCTCTAACCATAGGAGCTTAACTCCCTGGTTTAACTCACATATTCCTATGTTAAAACAGAAAGTGCGTAAAATGGAAAGAAAGTGGTTCTCTAGTAGGTCTGTAGATATTTATTATGCATGGAAAGATAGTCTAATAGTGTATAAAAAAGCGCTTCGCAAAGCTAGAACAGCCTATTATTCAGTGCTAATAGAGGATAATAAAAATAACCCACGTTTTCTGTTCAGCACTGTAGCCAGGCTGACAAAGAGCCACAACTCTGTTGAGCCGTGCATCCCTGCAGCTCTCAGTAGTGAAGACTTTATGAGCTTCTTTAGCAATAAAATTGTCAGAATTAGAGAGGAAATCGGCCAGGCCCTCCCGGCAGTGGCTGTGGGCATTTCTTCAACTTCGGCGACTCCCTTATGCTCCGACCTGACTCTAGACTGTTTTGTTCCTGTTGACCTCTCTGAGCTGACCTCAGTCGTCAATAGATCTAAATCATCCACGTGTCTGTTAGACCCAATCTCTACTCGACTACTTAAAAATGTTTTCTCTCTGATTGGACCGACAATACTGAAACAGATCAACTTGTCCCTAGTCTTAGGATATGTACCACAGGCTTTTAAAGTCGCAGTAATCAAACCATTACTTAAAAAACCCTCTCTTGACCCAGACATTTTAGCTAACTATAGACCAATTTCCAACCTTCCATTTATCTCTAAAATTCTGGAAAGGGTAGTTGCAAGCCAGCTGTGTGAGCATTTGTATAGAAATGATCTATTTGAAATTTTTCAGTCAGGGTTCAGAATGCATCATAGCACAGAAACAGCACTGGTTCGAGTCTCGAACTTCTTATGGCCTCAGATAATGGGTTAGTGTCCATACTGGTTCTGCTGGACCTCAGCGCTGCTTTTGATACTATAGATCACAGCATTTTACTGCAGAGGCTAGAGTATGTTGTTGGGATTAAAGGGACAGCTCTAGATTGGTTTAAATCATATCTGTCTGATAGATTCCAGTTTGTTCATGTTCATGAGGTTTCTTCCGTACAGACGAGGGTCTGCTATGGTGTCCCGCAGGGTTCAGTGCTAGGGCCAATCCTGTTCAGTTTATACATGCAGCCCTTGGGAAGTATTATCCGGAACCACGGCATTAATTTTCATTGTTATGCTGATGATACGCAGCTGTATCTGTCTATGAAGCCAGATGAAACAGAACCATCAGACAAACTTCAGATGTGTATTAAGGACATCAAGGACTGGATGTCCAGAAATTTTTTGTTATTAAATTCTGATAAAACAGAGACTGTTGTTTGTGGTCCCAAACACCTCAGGAAGGGATTAGATGGTCTTGCGATGGCCTCCAGTAAAACTGTGCGAAACCTTGGCGTTATATTCGATCAGGATTTGTCATTTAAACAGCATATTAATCAGGTTTGTAAAACTGCGTTTTTCCACCTCCGTAATATCGCAAAGATTAGGAGCATCCTCTCGCAGAGTGATGCCGAAAAACTAATTCATGCGTTCGTATCTTCTAGACTAGATTACTGTAATGTGTTGTTGGCTGGATGTCCAAGTAATTCTCTTAAAAGCCTCCAGATGATTCAAAATGCAGCAGCGCGAGTGCTGACAGGAATCAACAAGAGAGACCACGTCTCTCCAGTTTTAGCTTCCCTCCATTGGCTCCCTGTAAAATTTAGAATCCAATTCAAAATTTTATTACTGGCATATAAAGTCCAAAATGGCCTAGCGCCGCGATATTTGCAAGACCTGATAGTACCGTACGTTCCTAATAGAGCTCTCCGTTCTCAGAGTGCAGGTTTACTCGTAGTTCCTAGAGTATCGAAATGTAGATTTGGAGGACGGGCTTTCTGTTATCAGGCACCATCACTCTGGAACCAACTTCCAGTTTGGGTTAAGGAGGCTGATACCACCTCCACCTTTAAAACTAAACTTAAAACATTTCTGTTTAATAAAGCATATAGTTAGTGTACATTTAGTACCTTAATGTGTCAGGGCCAGTAGTCAAAGCTGCAGCTGCAGGACCAGATTAGAGCAGCTCATCTTCAACAGCTTCGGTGTAGATATGCTGCTATAGGCCTCTGCTGCAGGGGGGCACCAACATGATCCACTGAGTGGTGCCTTTCACCTCCTCTGTTTCTCTTTGCCTTCTCTGTCTCTTCTTCACCTCAACCCTCATTTATTAACAATATCCCATAAACTTAATTGTGGTCCATTGTTCTGGTAGTTTTTTGTGCTTGTCTGGCCCTTCTTTTCCTCTTCTTTGCATGTCCTGCGGACCAGAGCCTCAGGAGCTGCTTGCTGACCTGCAGTTCCACCTCTGACCATCCCAGTGTCTGCCTTCACCTGTCTGTGTGGATGTCTGTTGGATGTTTGCTGACACCCCGACCTGCAGTCCTCATCCCCTTGTATCACCGTCTATCCATATATCACCCATATTCACAGAAGTCTAATTGGACTACCAAGGACAGTTACTAATGTATCCTATCTTGTACCTTTGACGGTGTCTCTATGTCTCTATTCTTTCTTATTTCTTGCTCTACCCGGCTGGTCTTCAGCAGGAGGGTCCCCCCTCATGATCCAGGTCCTGGTCCAGGTTTCTTCCCTCTTAAAGGGGAGTTTTTCCTTGCCACTGTTTGGCTTACGGTTTTTCTTCCACTAGGGGAGTTTTTACCTGCCGCTGTTTATGTAATAATTGCTCGGGGGTCATGTTCCGGGTCTCTGGAAAGCGCCTAGAGACAACTTGTGTTGTAATAGACGCTATATAAATAAAATTGAATTGAATTGAATTGAATTGAAACTAGAACGTTGCAGGTCCTCTGCCGACGGCGCAGAGGTCGGCAGAGCGTCCTCGGCGGTCTCTGTATGCCGCCAGGGTCCGGATCACATTTACAGCAGAAATAAACATACTTACAGTCTGGTACAGGAACAGTTTTAGGTCTCCGTAGTTAGATTGCACATCCATGGTGACTGTAAGGGAATTTTTATGTCACTTCCCAGGTAAAATTAACACAACAAGTTTAGTGCATAATTGGGGCGTGGTCGTTTATTTGACAGCTGGCACAGCGAGCTGCCATCCTTTTGCTGTCGTGCTACTTCAGCGTTGACTGAACACAGCTGAAGTTTGACTTTTAGACTTGTACCCAGCATACAGAGATTCCTCCAGATTGTCCGAACCTCAGCCCATCTTTAAATCTGAAAGGCTGCCTCTCTAAAACGTTTGATCCCTAGTCATGTCAGTGACCTGTTAACAGAAAAACTAATTCGTTTTAGATGTTCCTCAAGACGTTTCTTTTTAATACCACTGCCACTAAATGATACAGTGACTCCTGAAGCTTCTGGTACTGAGGCGACGCAGACGGCCATTCAGAGGAGGACAGGTGCTGACGAGGTAAACACTGGTCTTCTCAGCTGAAGCTCCGCTGTGGAGGCGTGGTCTGTGCTGACAGGAAGGTCGTCTCTGACAACGGAGCCGGGGAAACTACCCCGGCGTAAACTCAGACCTGAAACATGAAACCGGCAGCTCGCCGTCCCCGTCAGCTGCGTCTGTCCTCAAACAGCCACCAGATTTACATTCACAGCAGCACTAATGAGTTAAATTTAACTGGCACCAACTCAGACTGAAAATCAAAGAGTCGATGATCAAAGAAGCTTAAACCCGCGCGTGTGTCTGTGTTTAAAAGCGGTATCTGAATCTGAATCCTGCTGAAACAGAAAGTTCGCCTTCTTTCTGGTTTGACATTTCCTATCTGATAAGTAAAAATGAAAAAAGACTCATCCGGGTAAATACCTGAAACCACCTATAAAGCACGGTGGTGGCAGGATCATGATGGGGGTCAGTCAGGAGCTGCTCATCATCGTCATTGATGAACTGATCTTCAGCAGCTGTGCAGACCTCCCAAAGGTAGTTAGATGGTCTGGAGCATTTAGGTATGTGTTAATGCAACGCCAAGAGGGAACGACATTAGCAATGGTCTTAGACTGAGAAACTTGGAGAGAAAAACTATTGCTGCAAATCAATCTGGAAAGGGTTATAAAACCATTTCTAATCTATTTAGATTGGGCGTGGAGGACCCAGGTTCAAGCCCAGGGCTGCCCACAATGGTAAATCACTGGGGGCCCCTGAGCAAGGCCCTTAACTCCCGATTGCTCCCCGGGGTGCTGGTTCTAGCAGCCCCACTGCTCACTAGTGAAACTAGTTGATGGGTTAAAAGCAGAGACCTATTTCGGTGCATCGTACATACAGCGTGTGCACGATGTCCACACTGACAATGAAAAGGAAAATAAAAAAAAAATAAATAAATTTCAAACTTGTATCGAAAGAAAGATTGCAAGTGAAAACATTCAAAACATCTGTCAATCTTCCCAGAAGTGCACGTCCCAGCAGATTTACTCCCAAGACCTGATCAGACCGTGTTAATGATCAGAGAAACAGAAAACCCCCCAGAGCTCCACCTCGCAGCCTACAGGCCTCACTGAACATGAGCAGCCTTACAGCCGCCGTGTGCTCATCTCCAGTTGTCATGTTTTAATCTTTGGAACCTGTAGAGAAGATCTGCACCCTATGACCTTCATGAGACAGGCTCCTCTGCATCAAGCACACGTCTCATTTTTTGAGGTTCTGGTCACGTGTGATATTATAATTTATCATTACAACACCCCCCACGCCCGCCCCACCCCCACCAGCATGTGAACGTGGACTTTAACGGAAGAATCCGTTTCCTGCAGTTCTGTGGCATCTTTGGTCTGTTGGACCAACGAAACTCCTCCCTGGTTGTTTCTTCTCTCTCCGGTCCCCAGCTATGTCTCTAACTTCATTATGCAATCACAGATAATGAAAGATAAATTTAATCGGGAATCAGAATCTGCTGAGTTCTTAATTTGCCAAGCCCCGCCTCTCTTCACACAGATCGATGACATCAGAGTCTTTGCGTCATCATCCTGCTGAAGCACACAGATGGCGGTAAACAGCTGTTTTTTTTAACTTCAGCTGCTGTGTGAGCGTCGCTGCGCCGCTGCAGATCAACGTTCACGTTGAAACTCCTATTTTTAGGTGACAGAAGGAGAAAAGTCGCCTGGCCAGATCGCAGAAATGCTCTCTAAAGATCTTTAAATAAAGTAAACGTACCAAAATAACAGAGTAGCTGGTCTCATGGAGTCGACACTCCTGGTTCCAGTTTCATCAGTCAGACCAGAGTGAGGAGAAGAGGAGGGTCGCAGTCTTATTTAATGAATCAGTTCAGTGTCAGCAGGTATCTTCTGCAGGTTTTCAGTCTTGTGAACAGCTGAAGGCCTCATCCAGAGTCCTGTTCCTCCCAGATACTGTCCAGACTTGTCTGATGACCTCAGTGAACTGATGTCTGTGATCTGTGTTGGATTTGACCGGGTCATTATTGTTGGGATTTTAACATCCATGTGACAACCCTCAGGACCAAAGACCTGAGTAACACTCTGGACCACTTTGGGCCGACTCAGCATGTAACAGAGGCCACATGCTATAGGGGACACAGTCTGGACCTACTGGTCTCTGAGGGTCTGAGCATTGCAAAGGTTACTGGTCAGATGTGGGTCTGTCTGATCAGTCCTGTGTTTTCTCTGAGACGACGATTTCAGTCACACAAATGTGTCAACAGCAGTGATCACAGAAGGGTGTCCAACTGAAGACAGCAGTGAGGTCTGGAACCAGGTCTTGAACCAGGTCTTCTCTGTAACACCTGCCTGTCCGGGGTTCAGTCTACGAGCTCGTCAACTCTTCAATGTTAAAATGTTAAATGTTCTGGACACTACTGATCCCATTAAGGTGAAGGTAGAAGGAAGAAGTCTCCATGGAGAAACTCCACTGGTGAAAAATGGAAGAGTCGGAAAGCTGAGCTCAGATGGAGGAAAACAAAACTCCAGGTTCATTATATTTATAAAGAGAAACCTGTTTCAGATCTGGTAGATACGGTCTCATATCTGCTAAACCTAGTTTCAGATCTGGTTTCAGACCTGGTTTCAGACCTGGTTTCAGACCCGGTTTCAGACCTGGTAGACCGGGTTTCAGACCTGGTAGACCCAGTTTCAGATCTGGTTTCAGACCCGGTTTCAGATCTGCTAAGCCTAGTTTCAGATCTGGTCTCAGATCTGGTTTCAGACCGGGTAGACCCGGTGTCTGACCTGGTAGACCCAGTTTCAGATCTGGTTTCAGACACGGTTTCAGATCTGCTAAGCCTAGTTTCAGATCTGGTTTCAGACCCGGTTTCAAATCTGGTTTCAGACCCGGTTTCAGACCTGGTTTCAGACCTGGTTTCAGACCCGGTTTCAGACCTGGTAGACCGGGTTTCAGACCTGGTAGACCCAGTTTCAGATCTGGTTTCAGACCCGGTTTCAGATCTGCTAAGCCTAGTTTCAGATCTGGTCTCAGATCTGGTTTCAGACCGGGTAGACCCGGTGTCTGACCTGGTAGACCCAGTTTCAGATCTGGTTTCAGACACGGTTTCAGATCTGCTAAGCCTAGTTTCAGATCTGGTTTCAGACCCGGTTTCAAATCTGGTTTCAGACCCGGTTTCAGATCTGCTAAACCTAGTTTCAGATCTGGTTTCAGACCCGGTTTCAGATCTGGTTTCAGACCCAGTTTCAAATCTGGTTTCAGATCTGCTAAACCTAGTTTCAGATCTGGTTTCAGACCCGGTTTCAAATCTGGTTTCAGACCCGGTTTCAGATCTGCTAAACCTAGTTTCAGATCTGGTTTCAGACCCGGTTTCAGATCTGGTTTCAGACCCAGTTTCAAATCTGGTTTCAGATCTGCTAAACCTAGTTTCAGATCTGGTTTCAGACCCGGTGTCAGATCTGGTTTCAGACCCGGTTTCAGATCTGGTTTAATCTGGTTTAATCAGAGTCATAGATTGACATAAGCTAAGCTAGCTAAGTTAAACTTGCTAACTGCGACATAAGGTGGGCGTGTTCTAGCGCTGTTTGTCCCACCCACTCAAAGTCATGTCACAGTTACGTTTATTGTCAATTCTACCACATGTGAGGTTCATACAGAGAATCTAAATGACGTTACTCTCAAACTCTCGGTGCTGCACAATAAATACATTTTAAACACAAATCTAGAATCTAAAATCTAAAAAGAAACAAGTAATAACAAGACGTTGGGTTTAAGAGCCACAGACAATAAATGACAGTAAAAACAATGAAATGGCCGTATGATGATAGACATGATTGTTATGATGAAATATGGCACCGCCCACTAGGATGAGTAAGACGCTTCAAACCCTCTCTTCAGAAACCCGTGGGAGACCTCAGGGTCTGTGTCTCGTTCCTCGTCTACAGTCACTTACCACATGGTCACTGACACAAAGGGCCCCTTCTGCAGGAGGTTTGTAATAAATCTATAATTCATCAATAGTTGAATGTAAAAACAGACAAATAAGTCAATGATTCAAGATTTAAGCACATAAAATAAAGAATTACTTTATGTCTTTAGTTAATGATGCATTTCTACAATATTTATTCACAATGTTTCCAATTCTGTCCTTCCTGGGACAAAACTGACTGGTTGAAACCAGAAACGTCCAGAAACGTCTGCTGTGACGGCGTTTCCATCCTGTCAGAGAGTCGCACATCTGCTTTGATCAAACTGGCCCAACAAGATTTGGTCCTTGTTTACTAGAAGTCTCGCCCTCAGCAGGCCTGAAAAAGCCCTGAGATGTTTCAAATGCTTCACACCATGATCTCTGGATCTGCTGGATGTTTGGAGATGATGGTACCGTCCAGAGGACTTTCTGAACGTGTTAAATCACAACAGGCCCAACAGTTAATATTCAACGGTGAACAATGATGAAGGCTCATCATTTTGGTATGTTTGCAGGCATCACAACTCCACCAAACATCAGCCGGCATCCTTCCCTGCAGCCCGTAAACACATGTCCCAGCAAAAAATGCCACAACGCTTAACGAGTGGGAGCAGCGAGTGTGTGCTCGCCGCCTCAGAAACCCCTCCTCCAAATTTTCCTGCTCCTGAACATACGTGCACGGTTCAAAGCTCGTTAATCCAAAGGTGAGATGAATGGCAGCACTGTATACGTGCATGAGCACCAGCAGGAAGGAGGGGCCGCCCGAGACCCCCCCGGGCGTGACCGAGCGCTGCACAAAGACAGGCTCAGTGCTGCTGCCGTCACACGCCGGCGGAAAAAAAGATTTTTTTGCACCAACGCGAAGCAGATTTCAGAATTAAGGAAAGGAAACGTGAGTGCTTGACTGCAGGCTTTTATTCTGAAAATCCATCAGCGACACAAATATAGTCTTCTGCAAAACATAAAGCAAAGCAAAACGTAACTGCCCCTTTACTGCTTCCATCAGAGAAACCTAAAGAAATCATCAGCAGATGTTTGGGCAGTTTGTTGGTCTAGAACATTCAGATGCCGAGAAGGAAAGACATCAGCAATGAGATTAGAAAAGGATGAGTTGTGGACCAAAGTGGACATATTTGGTTTTAATGTCCGAAACAATGTTTGTTGAAAACCAAGCACAAGCACAGTGATGGAGGGACGGTGGTTCTTGGCTTGTTTCGCAGTCACATGACCGGGACACCTGTCAGTCATTCAGTGGACCGTGTTTTTCAGCAAGCCATTGAACCATTTACTTCTCTCAAGGTCCCACCTAAGCATCTCAAAAGCTGTCGTACCAGATCTCTGGTATTTCAACGCTGATGTAGCTTCACGTCTGAAAAACATTTGATAAAGAAGGCAGTCAGATCTCAGGCTAAATGTTTTCTTACGTAACTTTAAATACATAAATATATGTACTGTTTTCAGAACTCCTGCTCTTAACAGAAGAGCATTTTCCAGCACTAAACAACTGCCATCATTCATAAATGACTGAAGCTTAATGAAAGAAGTCTCTTTTGATTGAACGTCGTGTTGGAGAGCAGCAGCAGGACAAACCCTCTGTGATGTCACGCTCAGGTTTGTTAAAAAGTTGGTATAAAACACGTTAACAGCATGTCAGGAGCTGACTCCGCCCACCCAGGTTATCTACAAATAAAGAAATGGACGGAATTAGCTTCAGTTATCCAAAACTGAAGTTATCCATGTACAAAGTAGATAAAGTGATGAGAGATATATACAAAGACTACAGTACAGACGTCATAAACCACCCCAGTAATTATAATTATATTTGTTGCTTTATATCATTTTACCTAATGAGGAACATAAAATCCCCCTAGTCGTCACAGATGTGAAGTCTAACTACGGAGACCAAAACTGGTGTTGATTTTATTTTTTTTTTTTTTTGCTCCTAAATTCTGATAAAACAGAGGTTGTTGTTTGTGGTCCAAACACCTCAGGAAGGGATTAGATGGTGTTGTGATGGCCTCCAGTAAAACTGTGCGAAACCTTGGCGTTATATTCGATCAGGATTTGTCATTTAAACAGCAAATTAATCATGTTTGTAAAACCGCGTTTTTCCACCTCCGTAACATCACAAAGATCAGGAGCATCCTCTCCCAGAGTGATGCTGGAAAACTAATTCACGCGTTCGTATCTTCTAGACTAGATTACTGTAACGTGTTGTTGGCTGGATGTCCAAGTAATTCTCTGAACAGCCTCCAGCTGATCCAAAATGCAGCAGCGCGAATGCTGACAGGAACCAACAAGAGACCACGTCTCTCCAGTTTTAGCTTCCCTCCATTGGCTCCCTGTAAAATTTAGAATCCAATTCAAAATTTTATTACTGGCATATAAAGTCCAAAATGGCCTAGCGCCGCGATATTTGCAAGACCTGATAGAACCGCACGTTCCTAATAGAGCTCTCCGTTCTCAGAGTGCAGGTTTACTCGTAGTTCCTAGAAGATCCAGATGTAGATCTGGAGGACGGGTCTTCTGTTATCAGGAACCATCACTATGGAACCAACTTCCAGTTTGGGTGAAGGAGGCTGACACCACCTCCACCTTTAAAACTAAACTTAAAACATTTCTGTTTAATAAAGCACATAGTTAGTGTACATTTAGTACCTTAATGTGTCAGGACCAGTAGTCAAAGCTGCAGCTGCAGGACCAGATTAGAGCAGCTCATCTTAAACAGCTTCGGTGTAGATATGCTGCTATAGACCTCTGCTGCAGGGGGGCACCAACATGATCCACTGAGTGGTGCCTTTCACCTTCTCTGTTTCTCTTTGTCTTCTCTGTCTCTGCTTCACCTCAACCCTCATTTATTAACAGAATCCCATAAACTTAATTGTGGTCCATTGTTCTGGTAGTTTTTTGTGCTTGTCTGGTCCTTCTTTTCCTCTTCTGTACATGTCCTGCAGACCAGAACCTCAGGAGCTGCTTGCTGACCTGCAGTTCCACCTCTGACCATCCCAGTGTCTGCCTCCACCTGTCTGTATGGATGTCTGTTGGAGACCTACTGACATCCCGACCTGCAGTCCTCATCCCCGTGGATCACCGTCTATCCATATATCACCCATATACACAGAAGTCTAATTGGACTACTGATGATAGTTACTAATGTATCCTGTCTTGTACCTTTGACGGTGTCTCTATGTCTCTATTCTTTCTTTACTTCCTGTTCTACCCGGCTGGTCTTCAGCAGGAGGGTCCCCCCTCATGAGCCAGGTCCTGCTCAAGGTTTCTTCCCTCTTAAAGGGGAGTTTTTACCTGCTGTTGTTTATGTAATAATTGCTCGGGGGTCATGTTCTGGGTCTCTGGAAAGATCCTGGAGACAACTTCTTGTCAGTATGGACATCGTGTATGTACGATACACCGAAATTGGACCTCTGCTTTTAACCCATCAACTAGTTTCACTAGTGAGCTGCCAGCATCAGCGCCCGGGGAGTTCAGTGCTGGGAGGAATCGCAGGTCAGGACCCTAGTTGTCGGTGGAGCATTCGCAGGTCCGGGTCTGGACCCTAGTGGTTGGTGGAGCAATCGCAGGTCAGGACCCTAGTTGTCGGTGGAGCATTCGCAGGTCCGGGTCTGGACCCTAGTGGTTGGTGGAGGAATCGCAGGTCTGGACCCTAGTTGTCGGTGGAGCATTCGCAGGTCCGGCTCTGGACCCTAGTGCTCGGTGGAGGAATCGCAGGTCCGGGTCAGGACCCTAGTGGTCGGTGGAGGAATCGCAGGTCCGGGTCAGGACCCTAGTGGTTGGTGGAGGAATCGCAGGTCCGGGTCAGGACCCTAGTTGTCGGTGGAGGAATCGCAGGTCTGGACCCTAGTTGTCGGTGGAGCATTCGCAGGTCCAGGTCTGGACCCTAGTGGTTGGTGGAGGAATCGCAGGTCCGGGTCAGGACCCTAGTTGTCGGTGGAGGAATCGCAGGTCTGGACCCTAGTTGTCGGTGGAGCATTCGCAGGTCCGGGTCTGGACCCTAGTGCTCGGTGGAGGAATCGCAGGTCCGGGTCTGGACCCTAGTGCTCGGTGGAGGAATCGCAGGTCCGGGTCAGGACCCTAGTGGTCGGTGGAGGAATCGCAGGCCTGGGTCTGGACCCTAGTGGTTGGTGGAGGAATCGTTGGTCCGGGTCAGGACCCTAGTGGTTGGTGGAGGAATCGCAGGTCCGGGTCAGGACCCTAGTTGTCGGTGGAGGAATCGCAGGTCTGGACCCTAGTGCTCGGTGGAGGAATCGCAGGTCCGGGTCTGGACCCTAGTGCTCGGTGGAGGAATCGCAGGTCCGGGTCAGGACCCTAGTGGTCGGTGGAGGAATCGCAGGTCCGGGTCAGGACCCTAGTGGTCGGTGGAGGAATCGCAGGTCTGGACCCTAGTTGTCGGTGGAGGAATCGCAGGTCCGGGTCAGGACCCTAGTGGTTGGTGGAGGAATCGCAGGTCCGGGTCAGGACCCTAGTGGTCGGTGGAGGAATCGCAGGTCCGGGTCAGGACCCTAGTTGTCGGTGGAGGATTCGCAGGTCCGGCTCTGGACCCTAGTTGTCGGTGGAGGATTCGCAGGTCCGGATCTGGACCCTAGTGGTCGGTGGAGGAATCACAGGCCTGGGTCTGGACCCTAGTTGTTGGTGGAGGAATCGCAGGCCTGGGTCTGGACCCTAGTTGTCGGTGGAGGAATCGCAGGTCTGGGTCAGGACCCTAGTGGTCGGTGGAGGAATCGCAGGTCTGGGTCAGGACCCTAGTGGTCGGTGGAGGAATCGCAGGCCTGGGTCAGGACCCTAGTGGTCGGTGGAGGAATCGCAGGCCTGGGTCTGGACCCTAGTTGTTGGTGGAGGAATCGCAGGTCCGGGTCAGGACCCTAGTTGTCGGTGGAGGATTCGCAGGTCCGGCTCTGGACCCTAGTTGTCGGTGGAGGATTCGCAGGTCCGGTTCTGGACCCTAGTGGTCGGTGGAGGAATCGCAGGCCTGGGTCAGGACCCTAGTTGTCGGTGGAGGAATCGCAGGTCCGGGTCAGGACCCTAGTTGTCGGTGGAGGAATCACAGGCCTGGGTCAGGACCCTAGTGGTCGGTGGAGGAATCGCAGGCCTGGGTCAGGACCCTAGTGGTCGGTGGAGGAATCGCAGGCCTGGGTCTGGACCCTAGTTGTTGGTGGAGGAATCGCAGGCCTGGGTCAGGACCCTAGTGGTCGGTGGAGGAATCGCAGGCCTGGGTCAGGACCCTAGTTGTCGGTGGAGGAATCGCAGGTCCGGGTCAGGACCCTAGTGGTTGGTGGAGGAATCGCAGGTCCGGGTCAGGACCCTAGTTGTTGGTGGAGGAATCGCAGGCCTGGGTCTGGACCCTAGTTGTCGGTGGAGGAATCACAGGCCTGGGTCTGGACCCTAGTTGTCGGTGGAGGAATCGCAGGCCTGGGTCTGGACCCTAGTGGTCGGTGGAGGAATCGCAGGCCTGGGTCTGGACCCTAGTGGTCGGTGGAGGAATCGCAGGTCCATGTGCAGACCCCAGTGGCCAGTACTATGACGTCCCTTGTTCCTTGTTAGCCTCAGCCCAGATGTTAGAACGGTGGCACTTGGCTGCAACAGCTGTTTTACACGTTTTTATGCAATTAGAGGAAACGTTATACTGTGTCTCCTTTCATGAACAAACATCAAGCGAACTCAGATATTTCATTCTGTGCATCAAAATGATGACAATCAAGGGGCTCTGCTGCAACCACCGTCCAATCAGCAGACCAGTGCAACTTTCAGGACCACTATCCATCAAGGCGTCATTCCTGACGGAGCAGCAGGGAGCTGGAAAAGGCTCAAGCAAGCGTTTGGATCCGTCCTCATCTCCAAAGAAAGGGAATCGTCAAACTTCACAGTAACTCAGCCAAGCATTTCTAACTCACAAACGCTGAAGAGATGCCTGTGGGCGTGCGTGAGTCAACGCTTTCATAAGATGTGTCAATTTGCATTTCTTGATTCAACTTTACAGGAAAAAGCGTCATGATGGACAGAAAGTAAATGGACTGGTGCATCTCCGAGTTACAGCCCTGATGAAAGAGGATGAATCACAACGAGCCTGAACCGAAGCTTCCGCAGCTTCACACTGCAGATATACAGGACGCATCGTAACGGGGTTTTTACAGGATCTGCAGTTCTGGCGGTGAGAAGAGGATTTTCTGAACTCTTTGATACATCAAGTGCTAAAAAAGAAACAGAAACATTCATGAAACGGCAGCATGGAGACCAAACATCAGCCAGAGACACGGCTGAGGGGAACGACCACACGTCGACCACAAGTCCACGTGGAGCACAGACTGTAGAAGAAGACCCGGATAAACTCCCGCTGCCATCCGCAGCTTTCTCATGAGGGATGCTGGAGACACTTTTTCCTGGTACGGCGGGACATTGTGGTGTAAAGAGGCAGAGCCAGCATCCTGATCCCAGGATCAGGCTGGAACACGCCCACACCCGGACTCGTTGCAGTCAGGATTGATTCCAGCTCCTCAAAGAGTTCCAATTGGAAGGTCGCTCACAGTCCAAGGCCAAGCATCTAGCTGCTGCGACACTCAGTCCAGCTGATGCCCTCTGGTTAGTTTTGGTTAGTTCTGGATAGTTCTGGTTGGTTCTGGTCAGCAGACTGCAAGCAGGTGTAAAGTTAGCTGCATCAGGCCGCTTTGCTAGGTTTCACCCCCGAACCCTTCCAAGAACATCACAGAACCTTGCAAGGACATCATAGAACCTTCCAAGAACATCACAGAACCTTGCAAGGACATCATAGAACCTTCCAAGAACATCACAGAACCTTGCAAGGACATCATAGAACCTTCCAAGAACATCACAGAACCTTCCAAGGCTATCAAAGAACCTTCCAAGGACATCACAGAACCTTCCTAGGACATCAAAGAACCTTCCAAGACCATCACAGAACCTTCCATGGCGATCACAGAACCTTCCAAGGCCATCACAGAACCTTCCAAGGCCATCACAGAACCTTCCGAGTCATCAGAGAACCTTCCAAGGCCATCACAGAACCTTCCGAGTCATCAGAGAACCTTACAAGGACATCACAGAACCTTCCAAGGCCATCACAGAACCTTCCGAGTCATCAGAGAACCTTCCAAGGACATCACAGAACCTTCCAAGGCCATCACAGAACCTTCCGAGGACATTACAGAACCTTCCAAGGACATCACAGAACCTTCCAAGGTCATCACAGAACCTTCTGAGTCATCAGAGAATCTTCCAAGGCCATCACAGAACCTTCCAAGGACATCACAGAACCTTCCGAGTCATCAGAGAACCTTCCAAGGACATCACAGAACCTTCCAAGGCAATCACAGAACCTTCCAAGGACATTACAGAACCTTCCAAGGACATCACAGAACCTTCCAAGGCCATCACAGAACCTTCCGAGTCATCAGAGAACCTTCCAAGGCCATCACAGAACCTTCCGAGTCATCAGAGAACCTTCCAAGGCCATCACAGAACCTTCCGAGTCATCAGAGAACCTTCCAAGGCCTGGACAAGTGTGGACAGAACAGTTACAGAATGTCAAACTGAAATATCACCACTGACCACTTCACGTGCTTCACAGAGAGTCTGCTACGGTTATATGTGTGTGTCTGTTTTTAAAATAATAGGAACCTGCTTCTTATTTTTATTTTCTTCAGCTTTCTTTTTCTGAATCAGCATTAATTTCGTTCCAGGGAAACAAACTGTTTTTCACCTATTTCCTTTCCTCTTCTACGTAAAATCATCTTCCACAGGAATATTTACTGCACCATAATTTGATGGATATGGTGAACTGTGGGGTTCCCCAGGGTCTCACCTGGAGGTCCAGATCTAAGAAATAGAAACTGTCCTTTTATTGTTAAGCAGATCATCTTCCAGTATATTTTCTTTAAAAAATCTTACAAACCAGGATTTGCTGCTGCCTTTGTTAAACTGCTGAGGAGATGTGGAAACCTGGTTGGACCTAAACCTCCTACACCTCCAATGGAAGTGCTTTTATAACCTCACAAAACCACAAACTGTAACCGGCATCCATCTTTTACGATGGGACGCCCAGCTTCTTTGTGCAACACTTTCTGCAACGGTTTCCCAATTCCCGCCACTACCATGCCTTTATTTTGAAATTTCCTGCAAAAGGAAGGATGTTTTGACACACTGGTGACGGTCAGTTTCACCACCAACAACCGCTCACGAGTACAGCCAACACTGGCTATGAGGTCACCAGGCTCTGGAGAAATGTAGTTACATTAGACTTTTACTTTGAAAATACCTCAACTTTAATTCTGTAAAGTGAGAAATGTTTTTCTTCTTTCTTCTTGGAATTTAATCACCTAATTCACGGTTGTGCTGGCTCAGCTGGCGGCAGGACATTTATTTTGAAACGAGCTGAAAAGGAACAAATCCAGACGGTTTTCTTCTTCACGCGGAACAAATAACCGCATTGCCACAGGCAGTCTGAGACGAACTGAACTCAGGTCTGGACAGCAACGTTTACCGGTCCACCCGCCCTCGGTCCACGCCGTTCCTGGGGCAGGGGGAATGCCGTTAGGAATGCCCGGCTGGGTGAGGACCCGTCAGCCAATCAGAGGCCAGATGCTGTGTTCCAACTCAGATCTCAAGTGCACGTTGACTCTTGTAGATTTGTTGTTTCCTCCAACTACCAAACCCAGACCAGCAATCAGGCGAAACGAGCAAGAAAAGAAAGCAGAAGCAGGTTCCCGAGGAGAACCGTGCTGCCGCACTCATAGCTATAAACACAAATATGAACTTTGAAAATAAAACATAAGCTGGCTGTGGGATCCGTGGCCATTCTCAGCTGGTTCCGACCTTCAGGTATCAGAACCTGGTCCGAAGCCACCTGCAGCCAAAGTCGGCCTCAGAATCCAGCTTACATGTAAAAATACAATTACGTCAATATTTGTGCCACAAATATGCACGTTTATGTCTGTTGTGACCTGAAAAGGTTTTACTGAAAAACAGAGTTTATGAAGTCAAAACTGTTTATTATCTTGGAAATGTAAATCAAAGCCCGTTAACCTTTTTTCTAGCAGGCTTTATTTTGTTGAAGTTGAATTTTAACTTTACATTAATAAACGGATCTTGACGTCTTATTTTGCGGGTTCCGAGATACGTGTGAAGGTGTTGGGAAGGGTTTGACAGGGCTGTCCCCGGGAGACGCTTCAGAGATGCTCTTTTTGGCGCCGAACATCAAATACTGAACAAACATGGTGTCTCGACTTCCTTCCTCATCAGAAACACTTCTGATCACAAAGTTACACGCGCGCCTCGCGTGCAGCCGCTTTTTAGACGGACTGGAGCTCGTCCCGACCATCGGGAGACTTTGCAGCTCACGAACCCTGAGTACCGTTTTGTCACGTGTCACACATGATGAACAAGGTGAGGAGCGCGCGCTCCCACAAACAGGTGAATCTACATGTGCACGAAGCTCAGACTTACACGAAGGCGTGGTAGATGAAGGCCCAGGCGCGGGGTCTCTCCAGGACGTTGTACAGGTAGTTCTGCAGCCGCCGGTAGCGCACGTTCCGGCGGCCGCCGTGGGCGCTGTACACCAGCGGTTTCCCCAGCAGGCTGAGCCGCGCGCCCTGCGCCCCCGCCGGCCCGTCCACGCCGCCCGCCGCGGAGCCCGAGCCGGGGGCGGACAGCAGCAGCCCGTCCGCGGCGCCGCTGGTCATCCCCATCCTCCGTCCTGACTCCACGTCCCTCAGAGACGTCCTCATCCAGAGCCCGGGGGGCCCGCCGCTGTCGTCCCCGCTGCTGTGGTTCCGGGGCATGGCATCACCGGGGAGCGTGCGGAGGGCTTAGCGGGCATCCACGGGCTTCAGTCCTCACACACGTGCGAACCACCGTCACTCCGCGGAGTTGAACTGCAGCAGCGCGTCTTTCACCGCCTCTGTTCAGGTCCGCCCCCCCCCAACTCCGCGTTCACACGCGACTGTGACGCGGGCGCAGCTGGGCACTAGAGCGCCGCGTCCACTGCACCGCCTGTTGCTTCCGCTGCGCGTCCGCATCGGACTCTGGAGTGAACGGGAAGTTCGTTTCAGGTTGGATATTTGCCGGCCGATAGTCGAGAGTGACGTCACAGCTGAACTGTAGTTTAGTCGACGTTGAAGTCCGTTCTTTAGGTTCCCGAAGTCTGAACTGAATCTGTAACGTCAGGGACTTTACAGCTGAAACTTCTGACCAGGAACTCAGAAATTCCAACACCCAGGTTAAAATGGAAATTGCAATTAAAAAGATACTCAACATAAAAATATACTCAATGTTACACTTTTTGAGGGCTTATTAAACCTAGAAATCAAAGAAACAAAGCTGCCAGATGGTTTTTTTCTGATTATTATTTTTCTCCAGTTAAAAAAGAAAAGCCGCAGAAAAAAATAGAAGTTGTGAAGGCATCAATGTTGGTTAGATTCCCAATCAGTAATATAACTTGAGCAAGTAACATGACCTATGTTGACCTGTAGGCGGTGCTATAATAGGTTTGTGGTTTGAGAATAAGATATGCCTGAAAAAAATCTTTTTACACTTTAGAAATCCCTGAGCCTAATTGCTGTGCACGGTTCTGCGTGTAAAACTTAAAAAAAAAAAAAAAGAAAAAAGGTGGTTTGTTTTATTCCCACAAAACTTTCCTTGGATAATCCATAAAACTGTGCTGGAATTAGATTTTGAGTGTGTGGGTCACGTGGCCTGGAAGCTATTGAAATGCAGGACATTAAAAAATAAAAATAATGACATAAAATAGATCTCTTGAACATTAAAGAAAGGATGCATCTTATTTTCGTGTTGAAATATTATATTTGGGACTTGCTTCAGAGTCACGTGATTTGGATGCTATAGGGAAAAACACGCCACAGAGGTTCATCCTGAGTGGACGCCAGTGGAATCCAACCTGAAGCGAGCTTCACCACGGTGAGCCCCAAACGAGCGCGAGGCGCTCCTGGTCTAATTTAATTTCCTGAAAAACTTCCAAATTATAGCAGACTTTTAAAAAGAAGGAGAAATACGCCTATCAGGTGACACGGGCTCTGATGAATTTTCCACTTGGTGGGCTGGAGAGAAACCACGAAGAGAAGGCGCAGCATCTGCAGAAAACATCTGCAGGAAACATCAGCAGAAACGAGACGAAACGGATCTTTTCTCCATACTCCGTTTATTGATAAATCCTTTGTGACGTTTGATCTGATCAGTTCTGCAGCAGAAACGCGCCACTTCACTGACTGGATCTGCTCTGGTCCTGGTTCTGAGCTGGTCCTGGGTCTGTCCCTGCTACAGTTCCTTGTTTGTTCTGTGTCTGCAGCTGGAAGTGGTGTGAAGGTGTCAGTTGCCTCTTGCGCGAACTTCCTCCTCACTCACGCGCACTCGTGACGCGGACTTTTACAGACGGAGGGCTCAGCTCCGTTTTCCTGCAGAACGACGTCGTGTAGCGGCGACTGCAGGAACAACAGCCTGAAGGCTCCTCCGCCTGCAGCATCTGTTTCTGCCTGTCCGGGGACTATAGAGATGTAGACGGTTGTCCAGGTGGAGCAGCCTCGACGCTGCGAGCTCAACCTCGCTGTTCACTATTTGGTGAAAATTAAATAAGCACGTTCAGGAATTTCCCCTAAGGAAGGCCCACAAATCTGTAAACAGCATGTTTTGTGATACAAAAACATTTCCTCCACATTTGTTAGTCTGTAAAGTCAGTCGTTCTTGTCTTATCCACTCCACCACTCCTCAAACAGCCCTAACATCAACTAGCTCAATAAAAAATCATTCCTACTTCAATATTCTTTCTATCTTCAATCACGATTTTTTTTTTATATGTTGAAAATATGAAACTATTTAGGTGGTTTACCAGTAAAGGTGAAACCTCTCTTTTCAATCCTATCCAAAGGAAAATAAAT
Organism: Xenentodon cancila; assembly: GCA_014839995.1. Taxonomy (NCBI): domain Eukaryota; kingdom Metazoa; phylum Chordata; class Actinopteri; order Beloniformes; family Belonidae; genus Xenentodon; species Xenentodon cancila. Next base: position 1,242,780 of record CM026198.1, read on the forward strand.
ATAAATCAATTAATAAATGGTCAAATTTGCCCCTGCAATGAATTTCAATATAAAACATCCAGTCATGGTTATAATTCAACAGCAGGCTGTTTAGGAGGCTTTCCAGGACTAGATAACATAAAATAAATGAAAATTCTAAGATAATTATACCTCTAACGTGGGGGGTCACTACTCTAGAGTCTTGACTGGTTGTCTGCTCAAACTTAAACTGGGTTTTTGTTGTGTGTTTGCGGGAATATCATATTAAAATAGTAATAATAAAAATAGGTCTTAGCTGAATACTATTATAACGTTTCTCAAAGGAAACAAGTGGGAAACCACAAGTACCCCTTCACTACTTCCAGAAGATTTAAGAGGTGCAGGCAGCTGCTGCTGATCATCAGCACGTGTGCTGACCTCTAGAAAAGCAGATTTCCTGTTTGTTTGCTGGTCTGAAACATTCAGGTGTGTTAACATAATGTCGATAGGGAAAGACATCAGCTGTGATGGCTTTAGGCAAGCGGCTGCTGCACTGCAATCTGAGAAGAGCTTTAAAAATAATTTCTATATAATCTGGAGTTCATCGTTCTACAGTGAAAAACATTATTCACACATTAAAAACCTTCAAAACAGTTGTCAGTATTCAGGCGTGAACGTCCCAGCAGATTTCAGAGCTCAGTAAAATAAAATAACACCCAATAGCTCCATCTCAGAGTCTCCAGGCCTCACGGAGTACGTTAGATGTTAAAGTTCATGACAGAAGAAGACTTAACCAGGACGGTTTGTGTGGAAGAGCTTCCAGGAGAAAAGCTCTTCTGTCTAAAAGGACTTGGAAGCACGACTGACGTTCACAAACCTGCATCGGAACAACCAGCAGACTTCTGGAACAACGTCCTCTGGACACATGAGACCATGTGGAGATGTTTGCAGCTATTGGACCTGTCATGAAGTCATACAGGAAGTGACTGCTGCTACAGAAGGATCTTCAAGCTGTTGAATCATGGGCCTACACTGGTTTCTTTTTTTTATTGAACTTCTTTAAAAAATAAATAATGACAGTGAGGTTGCACTTATCTAATACTAACACCCATATTGATCACACAATTTGAACAAAATGTTTTTACAGACATTTAAAAACAGGGTTAAAGAGGGGTACTAACTTCACCCGAGTGTACATGACAGATGTAGGCGCCATCTGGTCACATGATCAAACAACTTAACAGCAAAATAAAGCAGCTGAAAGTTTCTCAGAGTCACGACGAGTTGTTCACATTCATTTCCCAAACTTTTCTTCATGTCATGGCTGATGTGAGACTTTTGACCCGATTAAATGAATTCATCTTTTTTACAGGAATCACCATGGAAACTGGACTGTGGCCTCTGGCGTGTACGAGCTCTGTTTCTCCACCACAGTCCGTACCCATGTTTCAAGCGTGACCCCTGGTGCTGGAGCGGGGGGGCGGAGGGCCCAGGGGCCGGTCGGCACGGCGACGGTGGAGGAAGGATCAGTGGAGATTGCCTGCAGATGTTGTTTTGGGGCCCTTGTGCTTACTTAGCCAGGGGAGCATAAATCTCCCAAGCCCTCCGCTGCTGCATCATACACGAGGTCACATGTGGGGCCGCGCTGGAACCACTTCCTGTTGGGTTCAATACATGGCAGTAGACACAGAGATGTAATGAGCTCTCAGCCACTCAGCCGAGTTTCACGGGACTCTTGAGGTTCCAGTGACTTTCTAACAACGTCCTACATGAGGTTTCTGGAACAAGGTATCACCTGAAGAACCTTGAAAACCCTTTTAACAGCATATTTCCTGTTGCATGACATTAAAAATGTTCATTTAGATAGATGTTTTCTGGGATTTAAATGAGTCAACACAAGATTAAACTCCAGGAAGTGAAAATAATATTATAGCGATACGATGAGGAATAAAGGGGCTGCTCCTCCACATCCAGAGGAACCAGCTGACATGGTTCATCTGGTTAGGATGTCTCCTGGAGAACTCCCTGTGGAGGTGAGGCCAGTGAGGCCCAGAGGCAAACCCAGGACACAATGGAGAGATCTCTCTCTATCAGATCTGTCTGATAGATTCCAGTTTGTTTCTGAGGTTTCTTCAGTACAGACGAGGGTCTGCTATGGTGTCCCGCAGGGTTCAGTTCTAGGGCCAATCCTGTTCAGGTAATACATGCAGCCCTTGGGAAGTATTATCCGGAACCACGGCATTAATTTTCATTGTTATGCTGATGATACGCAGCTGTATCTGTCTATGAAGATGAAACAGAACCATCAGACAAACTTCTTCTGGAAACATTTTCAATCAGACCTTACTAGTTCAGTCTTCTTCTGTCACCTTACCTGCTCAGTGAGGCCTGTTGGCCCTGAAATGGAGCTCTGTTGTTTCTTTTATTTTATTCTTATTTATTTGTTTGGGTTAGCATTTCATGGTCTAATCATGGAGTGAATCTGCTTCAATTCTTGGAAGACAACTGTCTTGAATGTTGTCCACTTGTGAATTACCTTTTTTAGTGCAGAACATTGAACTCCAAATAGGTTGGAAATGGTTTTATAACCCTTCCATTTTGGTGTTTAGCAATACATCAGTGTAGATTATCAGCAGCACCTGGCTGAAAATTACCTTCTTAAATCTTCTGGAAACAGTGAGGAGTACTTAGGATTGACCATATTATTATAATTATTTATTTTTATTTTTGTCCAATAAATAACAGCACAGTAAAAAAATCCCATGTTGTTTATCTATGGTTTTATTTGTTTGATATTAAGACCTACCCAACCTACACAGCATTCAACGATGAGGCACTAACGTTTGCATTGTGGACATATACAAGACATAAACTGTAATAATGACTTCAAGGCCGTGCTGATCTGTTTTCCACACATTCTTTATTGTAAATAATAGAAATGAATATATATATATATATATATATATATATATATATATATATATATATATATATATATATATATATATATATATATATATATATATATAAAACATACAGGTCATTTGAGCCACATCTGTTATACAAACAAAAAATGTAGCAGTGATTTCTTCATTTTTCTATAATCTAATTTTTTTAGTGGAACAAGGAAGTTTGTAAACAATCAGCAACTTTAGTTTTTTTCCTGTTAATACTGAAAAAAAGGAAGAAAAAGAAACTGACTTCACTTGACAATGAATGGAAAGAAAACTGTTGTGAGGTGGAACCGAACCGTCCTGTTGGGTTTGACGTGTTCAGACTGTCAGAGCAGGGTGCGTCCGCGGTGCGTCACGGTGCGTCCGCGGTGCGTTCATGGTGCGTCCGCGGTGCGTTCATGGTGCGTCCGCGGTGCGTTCATGGTGCGTCCGCGGTGCGTTCATGGTGCGTCTGCGGTGCGTTCATGGTGCGTCCGCGGTGCGTTCATGGTGCGTCCGCGGTGCGTTCATGGTGCGTCCGCGGTGCGTTCATGGTGCGTCCGCGGTGCGTTCACGTGCGTCCGCGGTGCGTTTATCGTGCGTCCGCGGTGCATTCACGTGCGTCCGCGGTGCGTTCATGGTGCGTCCGCGGTGCGTTCATGGTCCACTGCCTCGCATCGCCCCACTGCGCAGACTCTAATCATGTACAGCTTCACACAACGTTCGGTCATTAATGGAAACGTAGCGTACGTCTGTGGAATATTTACGGCATACAGATCTGTAAGACCGAAATCATTGTGTTAAAACAAAAGTCCTATTTCTGGCCAGTGTGATCTTATTTGTACATATTTATTCTGAACCTCTTGAGGTACACTGTAGGGTGGAATCTGAGTGGGCGGGGCTTGAGGTCTGCTCAGTGCAGCTGTACTGAACTAGATCCTCAGAAGGTTTGAGGAAGGACATCAGTGTAATGTGGGGTTCGGTTCGAGGATGATCACCGTCTAAAGGACCGAGGGGCTTTGGTCGCTGCAGCTGACCTCCAGCGTCTCTGCCTTATGGGAATGGCTTCTTGGTTTTTATCTCTTTAATAATCAAGTACAAGCAAAATCTGTACAACTGCATGCAACAAACAAGCGGCCCTACAGGAAGTGGAACTAACACACGCATCTACTTCACTTACCTTGTTTATTTTTTATTTTCTTCGTTTTACAAAAGTGTGCATGCAGCTTGGAACAGTTCCAGTCATGCTGGCCCCGCCCACTCTCCTGGTGGGAGGAGTCACCCAGACAAATACGTTCACGAAAAAACGTACGAGGAAAAAGTGAGAGACGTTCTGTCGAATCCGGAAACAGAAACGGACCAAACTGTTTTTTGGTTGTTTTTTAAAACTATGTTTTGTTTTCTTCTTTTCTTCAAAAAGTTAAACTTTTTGTTGTAAAAAAATCAAGCTTCTTTGTGCTTGTGTTTATATAAAATAAAGTCAAATGGAGGTTCGAATAAAAACCTTAAACGTGCCGTGTGAGGGAAGGCACGCCCTCAGACGTGCAGGTTGGACGCGCCCACCCTCGTTCACATCGACCACGGCGGGACCGCGGCGGCCGCTGAGAGGCTCGGACACCGCCTCAGAGACGAGCCGCTGGCCGAACCACGAACCGCTTTTACCACCAGGAGCAAAAACCCGAGGCGCCAACTGCATCGCCGGTAGCATGTGGCTAACGTACACGGCAGGCGAGTACCCTGTTTTATCTACAAAACTGATAACAACTAGTGCTTATTTACCGTATAAAATTACATCTAATGAATCCTGCCGGTGTTAAGGAGCTCTCAGACTAGATACAATTAGATTATTGACAGGAACCGACACTTTAAGGGCAACTTCAAATGAAGTAAAATGACATCCCAGCAGCCCCCATGAGCAACTAAAACATGTCGCATGTTATAAATAGAAAAACAATTCATCTAATTACTAGACTAAAATCAAAATCATCAGACTCAAAAGGTAAACATTAAGTCATAGTCACGCCCATGACAACCATGTCAATTTACACCAATACATTTTTTTTTTTTTTACACTTTTGAGCTCAGAGGCGTGTCCTACAGGCATGGTGGTTATTTACAGAAGTGTTCCCATTTGAAGCCAGTGTGGAGATGCACTTAACTGACTGACCACTAGGGACTGGCTCCAAAGGTGACTTCTTCACCCAGTCAGCATGTCCATGTGGTCCCCATCTGGGTTAAAAGTGGGCTACCTGGGTCCAGTGAAGCCTTGTCCTTGAAATGGGCAAATTGCATTGGTCCATTGAAGTTTCAGTTTTATAAGTCCCAAAGGGAAGCCAATGTGGACCAAATAAAAGGGGCCTTTAAGGGATACAAATGGGATGGTAGGAATGGGCAAAGAAAGGGGCAAACTGTGTGGTTCCCATAAAGATTCAGTAAAATACGCAATTATCTAGTTGTGCCAACACAAAAACCTGGTGGCCTACTCCGAGTCCAGAGTTGTAGGACCACCATGAAACCTCAAAAAGATCCCATGTAGGGGTCCGTTTTCATATGCGGTCCATGTAAATCTGCTGGTTGGGTATTGTCCCCCATGTTAAAATAAGCACAGACAAGCATAATGGGTTTTCATATATAGATAACATGTCTTGTGCTCTTTTTTTGTAGGTTATGGTGGGCTTTACAGGCAGTGTGGAGTCACAGGCCAGTACTTGAAACTGGACCACCTGCAAGGGGACTGAAGCCTCTGCATATGGGGGTTTGCTTATTGCACGGCGCCCCTATCTTATGCTCTTTATTGTCCTATCAGAAAGCCCACCCCCTTTACTTACAGTTTCTAATTTAGACAATCTGTGTTGTTTACAGTCTTCAATAGTGACTGTCTGTTAAAACTTGTCTCAAGCTACAGATGTCTCAGTTCTGGTCCCTGTGGAACTCATACTCAACATCTACCGGTTCATCTGTGTTGGAGGGGCGTGGCTTACGGACCCCAACTGCTCCCCAGGCGCCAGAAAAATGGCAGCTGACTAGTGATGGGTTAAAAGCAGAGGACCAATTTTGGTGTTTTGTGAGACGTGTACTAAA
>CM026198.1:1253751-1256251 GCA_014839995.1 Xenentodon cancila
AGGTTAAAGTCAGCCCGGTTGAAGTCAACCAGGATGAATGAAAACCTGAAATTCCTCTGCTGACCACTAGAGGCAGGCTCCAAAAGTTGGTGGATCTCCACTGACCTTCATGTTCAAATGTCCAATTCTACAGTAGAGGACCTGCAACTGTTATTTCCACAGTGGATTCAACACAAAAGTTGGAATGTTGGATTTACAAAGTTTTACAAAGTAGACTCCCAGAAAGCTGGACACGCCCCTGACTGCAACCCTGGCGGAGCGGAGACCAACTCAAAGAAAACGGTTTACTGACTTTCCCTCGGAGTTGCAGCTGTTCATGCTGCCGTTGTTGGACTCCCTGCTGGGCTGCCGGCTCATGTTCCTGGTCAGCTCCACAGCCATGCCGGTCTCCGTGCTCCGCTGGATGGGTGCGCCCTTCTCTCGCTTACTCTTCCCCTCTGGAGTAAAAACAAGAGACAAGAACATCCATCAACTCCTTTAGTCCTGGTCTGACCACTGTGACGTCAACATGGCAATGAACAAAAACAAACTAGTGGGCACGTTGAAACAACAATTTTATCAGACCATACTTTGAGGAAGTACCCATGATTTAGCAAGAAAAGGAAAAGCAAATCAGAAGTGGCACCAGTTCATTTCACTTTACTGTATCACGCCAGTTCACAACAAAATGATCACACGGTACAGACGTGGACAGACAGCATCACCCGCGTCATTCCAGTCCAGCAGAAAAACGAGAGACGTGTGGTCAGGGATAAAGAAGATCACAGGCTTCAAGCAGGAGGACCAGATAGATGGAAGTCTTGACAGAACCAATGAGCTGAAGAACACCTTCTTCAACTGTTCAGTTCAGAAACAATCCCAGCTTCCCCTCTCCTGCCCCCAAACAAACAAACCTCCCATCCATCATTGACCCACAGCTTCCCCGTCACACCTCAGCTGTCTGATCTTCCTCCTTAGTCATGGATCTTGCTGCTGTTCCATCTGTGTCTCCTACCACATCAGGAGATGCCGGACCCCTCCCCCGCCCACCTGTCTGTCTAGCAGTCAGGTAAGAAGATAACTGGAGACTGAACAGAAACAAGGCTGCAGGTCCAGATGGCGTCAGCCCCAGAGTCCTGAAATCCTGTTTGAACCAGCTATGTGGGATTTTGCAGAACCTCTTCAACCTCAGCCTAAGCAAGGAAAAGGTTCCAATGCTGTGGAAGACACCCTGCCTTGTTCCAGTACCAAAAAGATCTCATCCATCTTCTCCTAATGACTACAGACCTGTGGCCCTAACATCTCACATCATGGAAGTGCTGGACAGACTTTTATTGGACAATCTGAATAAACAAACAAGAACCTTCCAGGACCCTCTGCAGTTTGTCTATTGCTGTAGGGTTGAAGATGCCATCATACACCTGCTTCATGAACCCACAGACATCTGGACAAAGCAGCAGCACTGTGAGGATCATGATCTTGGATTTCTCCGGTGGATTTAACACCATCCAGCCTGCATTACTAAGTAAGAACCTCCAGAAGACACAGAGGGACGCCTCCACAACCACCTGGATTACTGACCACCTGACAAACGGACCACAGTTTGAGGGACTGGATGGTTGAGTGTCTGACCTGGTGACAGCAGCACAGGAGCACCACAGGGGACTGCGCTCTCACCAGGGATGTGGTAGGAAAGACTTTGTGTATCTATCTGTACTACAGTTGTCTGTCTCTGAGAAGGAGCGCTGCTGTCTGAGTGTGTGGTGGACAGGATGGTTGGGCTAATCCATGATGGATACCAGTTTGTTCCGTGACCTTCTCTCTACCACAGTTCCAAAACTGTCCAGTTTGCACCCGATGATGGAGACGGCCTTCTTTATCAGTTTGTCGGTGTTGCTGGCTCCGATGCTGCTTACCCAGCACACAGCAGCAAAGACAAGCATGCTGGAGATGGCAGACTGGTCAAAGATCTCCAACATCCTGCTGCAAACATTGAAGGATCTGAGAAGAAGAAGTCCAAGAAGTAGTCTGCTCATCCCCTTCCCGTACACAGCATCTGTGTTGGATTTTTATTCCAGTCTCCCAAGGATGTTCAGTCCCAGGTACTAATAAGTCTTGCAAATCTCCAGCTCTCGCCCCATGATCTTCAGCGGCAGTTAAAGGGTCCTCCTCCTCCGAAGTCTATCACCATCTCTCTGGTCTTTGTCACATTCAAGTGCATGTGATTCTTGATGGTCCAATCTACAAACCTGCCCACCAGCGGCCTGCACTCCTCCTCCCATGCCTCTCTCATACACCGTACAGCAGCCGAGTCATCAATGAACTTCTGAAGGTGGCTGGACTCAGTGTGTTGGAAGTCAGTGGTGTATAAAAGAATACACAGTCAACTAAAAATCCAACAGATGTCTCTTCAGTGGAATCTTCTGCCTGACGAAGCACAAGGTGCAAGACCGTGGAGAGAAAAAACCTCATCAAGAAAACCTCAATCAGAACCAGAACCAGAACCAGGGAGGGGGACGTC
>CM026198.1:1261251-1267881 GCA_014839995.1 Xenentodon cancila
CCTTCTTATGGCCTCAGATGATGGATTAGTGTCCATACTGGTTCTGCTGGACCTCAGATGATGGGTTAGTGTCCATACTGGTTCTGCTGGACCTCAGATGATGGATTAGTGTCCATACTGGTTCTGCTGGACCTCAGATAATGGGTTAGTGTCCATACTGGTTCTGCTGGACCTCAGATAATGGGTTAGTGTCCATACTGGTTCTGCTGGACCTCAGCGCTGCTTTTGATACCATAGATCACAGCATTTTACTGCAGAGACTAGAGTATGTTGTTGGGATTAAAGGGACGGCTCTAGATTGGTTTAAATCATATCTGTCTGATAGATTCCAGTTTGTTCATGTTCATGAGGTTTCTTCCGTACAGACGAGGGTCTGCTATGGTGTCCCGCAGGGTTCAGTTCTAGGACCAATCCTGTTCAGTTTATACATGCAGCCCTTGGGAAGTTTTATCCGGAACCACGGGATTAATGTTCATTGTTATGCTGATGATACGCAGCTGTATCTGTCTATGAAGATGAAACAGAACCATCAGACAAACTTCAGATGTGTCTTAAGGACATCAAGGACTGGATGTCCAGAAATTGTTTGCTACTAAATTCTGATAAAACAGAGGTTGTTGTTTGTGGTCCCAAACACCTCAGGAAGGGATTAGATGGTCTTGCGATGGCCTCCAGTAAAACTGTGAGAAACCTTGGCGTTATATTTGATCAGGATTTGTCATTTAAACAGCATATTAATCAGGTTTGTAAAACCGCGTTTTTCCACCTCCGTAACATCACAAAGATTAGGAGCATCCTCTCGCAGAGTGATGCCGAAAAACTAATTCATGCGTTCGTATCTTCTAGACTAGATTACTGTAACGTGCTGTTGGCTGGATGTCCAAGTAATTCTCTGAAGATCCTCCAGATGATCCAAAATGCAGCAGCGCGAGTGCTGACAGGAACCAACAAGAGACCACGTCTCTCCAGTTTTAGCTTCCCTCCATTGGCTCCCCGGAAAATTTAGAATCCAATTCAAAGTTTTATAACTTGTGTATAAAGTCCAAAATGGCCTAGCGCCGCGATATTTGCAAGACCTGATAGTACCGTACGTTCCTAATAGAGCTCTCCGTTCTCAGGGTGCAGGTTTACTCGTAGTTCCTAGAGTATCGAAATGTAGATTTGGAGGACGGGTCTTCTGTTATCAGGAACCATCACTCTGGAACCAACTTCCAGTTTGGGTGAAGGAGGCTGACACCACCTCCACCTTTAAAACTAAACTTAAAACATTTCTGTTTAATAAAGCATATAGTTAGTGTACATTTAGTACCTTAATGTGTCAGGACCAGTAGTCAAAGCTGCAGCTGCAGGACCAGATTAGAGCAGCTCATCTTAAACAGCTTCGGTGTAGATATGCTGCTATAGGCCTATGCTGCAGGGGGGCACCAACATGATCCACTGAGTGGTGCCTTTCACCTTCTCTGTTTCTCTTTGTCTTCTCTGTCTCTTCTTCACCTCAACCCTCATTTATTAACAATATCCCATAAACTTAATTGTGGTCCATTGTTCTTGTAGTTTGTTGTGCTTGTCTGGTCCTTCTTTTCCTCTTCTGTACATGTCCTGCAGACCAGAACCTCAGGAGCTGCTTGCTGACCTGCAGTCCTCATCCCCTTGGACCACCGTCTATCCATATATCACCCAAATACACAGAAGTCTAATTGGACTACTGATGATAGTTACTATTGTATCCTGTCTTGTACCTTTGACGGTGTCTCTATGTCTCTATTCTTTCTTATTTCCTGCTCTACCCGGCTGGTCTTCGGGAGGACGGTCACCCCTCATGATCCAGGTCCTGGTCCAGGTTTCTTCCCTCTTAAAGGAGTTTTTCTTGCCACTGTTTGGCTTAAGGTTTTTCTTCCACTAGGGGAGATTTTACCTGCCGCTGTTTATGTAATAATTGCTCGGGGGTCATGTTCTGGGTCTCTGGAAAGCGCCTAGAGACAACTTGTGTTGTAATAGACGCTATATAAATAAAATTGAATTGAATTGAATTGAATGTATGTTAATCAACCAAACACTAGTGAACATGCAGCGCCCTCCAGGATCCAGCTTCGGCTTGTTTTAGGAACAGGTGATCCTGTGTGGAGCAGCTGAGTGTGTCTTCATGGGAAAACAAAACAAAAGAAACCATCCTCCTTCCTGGGCATGAACATCATTAACTTCATCCTTCTTCAGGACGCGACGTCAAGTGAGACCAAGTACTTCTGTGCCAGATGTCACATTTCTACGTTAAGCAGTTCCTGAGGGATTGACTCCTGGCCTCTGCAGGGCCCCTTTAGCTTTTTGGATCTCAGTCCTTCACCTTCCATCCAAGTTGCACCAGTAAAGCGCCGTTTACGCTCTGAAACCAATACAGACGTAGCCTGGAAGACATGGACAAAACTGGTGGACATACTAAAGCATTAAAAGTTTTGTCCATCCTTCATTTTCCACATGAGTAAAATTAGAGAAAGAACTCGTCGTTTATATATTGACTTTCCATCAGTGGTCTGTTTGTACCTGTTTTTGTTTCCTCGGAGTCAGAATTACTACAAATAAAACAATCTCCCAGCCTGATAGATCAGAGTCACGTCTAGAAGGATGCAGGCCTGGAAACGATCCATAGCTCCTCCACATCCAGGGGGCGGGGCCAACGGCTGCTTATTGAACTGCCTTCGCACACAGTTAGTCAGCGCTTCAACCAATCAGAGCAATACAAGGTGAGAGCAACGAGCCAACGGGAGAGCGAGAAGCTTTTATCGTAGTCTGTCAACAAAACAGCCAATACATCCACCCTGAGAGACGTCTTCTGTTCAGTTTTCAAAGAAAAAATCGGAATCTTTAACGGTCGATGTTAAAGCCGATTCAAACGGACGTTAATCCTCAGCTGCAGCATCTGCGGTGTTTACATCCAGATTATGTCTCCACACAAAAAATAGTGTTTGGAGCCGAGGAAGGAAGAATTAATCAGCACTCAGCTTCAAGCAGTGAAGCTACAAACCAACCAGCTAAACAGGACTGATGTCTCAGCAGGACTTAGAAGACCTTGTCCAGGCTTTTATCTTCAGTAGACTGGACCACTGTAACGTTGTTCTCACGGGGCCCTAAAACATCCATCAAACATCTGCAGTTAGTCCAGAACGCTGCTGCCCAAGTCCTCACTAAGACCAGAGACTGGACCAGAGACTGGACCAGAGACTGGACCAGAGACTGGACCAGAGACTGGACCACATACCTCCAGGTCTTAGATCTTTACACTGGTTCCAGTCTGTCCCAGAACAGATGTTAAAATCCTGCTGCTGGTTTATAAATCTCGGAATGGTCCATGATGAACCAACCAGAACCCTCAGGTCGTCAGGGCCACGCCCACCTTTTGGACCCAGAGTCAGAACCAGGTGAGGCAGCGTTCAGCTTTTATGCTCCTCACCTGTGGAACAAACTCCCAGAATGCACCAGAGCTGCTGATTTTTTTATTTACTGCTGCATTTCAGTGATCTCCCACAATGCACTACAACCTTCTCATTTGTTTAATTCTTTTTAACTGATGTCTGTCTTTCTGTCATTCTGCTTTTAAACTCTTTTTAATGCATATTTTAAAAAATGTTTTTATGTAAAGTACTCTGAATTGTGTTGGAGATGAGATGTGTTTTCCCTGATTTGATTGGCTCCCCAGGACTTGGAGATCCTTTAACGAGCTCCGACGGACGGTCCTCACTGCCCCCTGGTGGATGTGTTGCCTAGCAACACAGTTTGAATAAAACAGAAGCACAAACGTTGAAATGGAGTGTAAACGTAGCATTAAGCTTTCACCATTTTGTGATGCTGCTGCAGATTTAATGAATTTAATTAGATTTGATGAGTTTGGGGTTTTATTTTGTCCCAAATTCTCCAAACTTTTTCACCCCGTTCGCTGATATGAGCTCATACCATCGGCGAGCCTGGCTTTCAGGCTGATGGCTGACAGTCCAGGTGATCCTTTTCTTCCAAACAAACAGAAAACACAGAAAGGACCTGGAATACCCAGTCATCTGATCAGCATTTCCTCTTTGTGATGGTCCATCCCAGAAGAGACCAGACATGTCTCCTCTGGGCAGGTTATAAAAACTCAGGCCTAAATGACCCTGCATCTCTGTAAGTGCAGCTCATAAACACAAAGACACATAACGCCACCTTGCTCGATGCTGCTGCTTTTTGCAGGAAGCTGCGGCAGCTGCCGGCCCCTGCGACCTGAGGTGGGGGTCCCCGCTGGAGGAGAGGAGCTGCCATGAGGGTTTGCTCTGAGGGACAACATGGAACAAAAGAGAAAAGACAACATTCAAACACTTGAATCAAATCGTTCAAATCTGATTTACGTTGGAAATAAACCTGACGGCATCAGCAAAGGTGAAGTTCGGAGAAGAAGAGCTGACAGCTGACACTCTACTGCTACTGAACCATGAAACTGCATGTGAATCCACTTCTTTAATGAAGACTTTATGAACAACAACACCACTGACGAACATTTAACGCCAATATATTAGGGTCAACGCTCCCAGCCAGCATGTCCATGTGGAGCCCACTTGGGTTAAAAGTGGAATAGTTGGGTTTGAAATGGTCAAATGACACATGGGTTCAGTATTGTGGGCCCAAATGGAATGTGGGTCTAAATATCTGGGGCCCATGAGGGATACAAGTGGGCTAGATGGACCTGGGAGACCTGAAGAGAGGGGCCCATATAGTTGGTTGCCATTTAACCAAATGAACCAGTTGGTCCCAACCTCAACACCAGGTAGATCCAGCTCAACAGTCCACGTGTGCAAAGTCCGGTGGGGCCACCACGGAACCTACAGATGAACCCGCCTGGGGCCAGCCCACTTTAAAACATGGTGCCAGTGTGGGGCCCACATAGAAACGCTGGCTGGGCACTGAGGAGGAAGTCGGCACACAGGGGAGTTCATGCACCTGTCCAGTCGAGGCGAGTTAGGACAGGACAGCACTGTCTGGCCAAAGGGCCTCAGGGGACCCCCTCTCCCTCTACTGCCCCTCAGGATTGAGGTGGGCTGGATTCGACTGCCGTTAGCAAACAAAAAGATATTTAAAAAATAAAACTACGTATACACAGCAAATTATAAACCAAAGTTGTGATTTTTCTCCCCCAACACTCTTTGGTGGTGGTGAGTTTGAGGCATTTAAAGTCTTCTGATCTTCACACCTTGGACCACGGCTGACCACAACATTGAGGGCTACCGCAAACCTTCGCACAGAGACATTTCTTGTCCTATGTTTAGCTGCATCGGGCCCACTGGACGGCTCCCAGCCCTCCAGGACAGCCTCAATACCTGGTGTTTATGAACCGACCTGTCTTCAATTGCAGCCATATGACTAGGAATATTTAAGAACCTCACTGTGAAGAGCTGAATTATGACTCAGAGATGACGCAAATGAGACATCAAATGTGAGTGGATGGTCCTACCTGTCCCCCTCCAGGCTTTTTCTGCTGCCTCGATGAAGGTTTGGACTGGATGAATTACTAGACTGCCTGTTTCAGCAACCACCAGCCCCGGAGAGAGGAAAAACAAGAAAACAAACACGACATGGCCACAAAATGAAAACTGAAAAGAGGACTGAGAGGATGGTAATAACCTGAAGTGTGATCATTTGACATCCAATAAAGTGTTATGTTTCCTCAGGTAAGAACATTACAACAAACTGGAGAAGAGCAGGAGCTCAGCGGAGAAGCAGGTGCAACAGAATAAAAATGGGAATACACAGCCTCGGATCACAGATATTTGCAGGAAACGGGAAGAAACAGCGCTGATTTCAGGATCTGTGATGCATTACTGACAGGAAGAGCTCGAAGTTGCAGGACAGGATTCCAGATGAGGAGTCGGGATTCAAGCAAGCAAGCAGAGCGTTAGCTAAGCTTTTCAGGAGGTGGGAGGATGACAGAGGGGGCAGGTATACCTGTCTTCCTCAGAGGCCACATGTTCTACTAAGATCCTGGGACTTGGGGTAGTCTGGCGGGGCAAAGAGTTGGAGCACCTACAGAGGAGGGGTGAAGGGACAGGAGGTGGAGCATTCCAGGATGGGAACACCAGGAAAGGCTGTTAGTGAAGGCTGTGAAAGAATTTTCCTGACACATGGTGCAGGACCAGAGGGCTACTAGAAGTTATTTAAGTCATGAAATTATTCAAAGGAAGGAGGTATGTAAATGATGTAAATGACAATTATTATTATTATTATCATCATTATTATATTTTTGTATATGTATGTATTTATATGTACAAGTAAGTGTGTATGTATGTATGTGTGTATATGTGTGTGTGCATGTGTGTGCGTGTGTGTGTGTGTGTGTATATGTGTGTGTGTGTGTATATGTGTGTGTGTGTGTGTGTGTGTATATGTGTGTGTGTGCATGTGTGTAGGTGTAGGTGTGTGTGTGTATATGTGTGTGTGTGTGTGTGTGTGTGTGTGTGTGTGTGTGTGTGTGTGCATAGATGTACAAATTACTTATTTATCTATTTTGTTGCTCTCTCTTCTTACAATGTATATGAACATGTATGAGTACTTAAATACTTTGATGCATATTATTATATAGATAACTTTTTAAAAACTGCCCCTACACCCCCAAAC
>CM026198.1:1267981-1330481 GCA_014839995.1 Xenentodon cancila
TTTCAATTTCTAGTCTGTTCACATACCACACCCGGTGATTTTAGCCCTCTTTGGCAGAATTTAGTTATTTATTTACTTATTTATTTATGTTTTCTTTTTCTTTATCTTTGTCCTAAAAAGAAAGAAAAAAAAGTCATGACAAAAGTCTACAAGCAAATGTGAACGAAGTAATGAAGTTGTTTGGCTGCATAAAAAACATTTCATTCCTCTATCGTGGCATTCAGCATCCTAAAGTACATTTAAAAATATAAGTAGCTGAGCTGCACATTCAAAATCTCACAAATTATTTAGTGAAGGATTTCATCATTTTTATCCTTCTAACCTGGCCAAGCTGTTATCATGCCCAAACCTACCGAGGGTTTTATGATGCCTCAAGCTAAACAAGTAGTTGTGATGTCCAAAACTAAGTCTGTATCATCCCAAACCCTAACCAGGTATCTGTGAGGACTAAAACCTATCCAACAAACTCTAACCAAATAGTTGAATGGACACGATAAAGCTTCAGTGTGTTGTGAGCTGGAGTGAACATGTGTTTTTATGACATGAACTGGAGTGAAGACATTCCCCGTCCCAAAAGCCCACAATGTCTGTAGGAACACAGGTCTGAGTCCATCTCTGTTTTCAATGGCAATGCCAGTTCCAAAGATGTTGGGACCTTGTGTAAAATGTAAATGGAAACAGAATTCAACAAAGTGCAAATCTCATCATTTACATATCATTGTATTCTGTTTATGTTCACATTTTACAGAGCATCCCAACTTTTTGGGATTTAAGGTCGTAAACTTGATTTGTGAGCTGGGTGATTTTTTTCTGTCATACCTGTCTCTGTCAGAGGAATGAAAGTTGGTTTCAGGCCTCAAACAGGTGGTGCTGGCGCTCCTGACTCTGTCCAATGACGGCTGCAGGTCGCTGCAACAGCACGACATGGCCACAGAGGGAGAAACAGAGATGGAGACGACAATAAGCAGAGACAGAAAACACAGAGGGAGTCAGGAAAGAAAGAAAATGACACCTAAAATAACGAAAGCAGGGAGAGAAACGGATGCTCGGCTGCTCTACATCCATTTGTCATCACCAGTCATTGTTCACGGCCATACACTGTTATACTCAGATGGGAAGCTGGTGAGTTGCCATGGAAACCAGATTTTAGAAGGAGAAGATGATGGTGACAGTGTGTGTGTGACCCGTCAGATGAAAAGAAAGCAAAGAGAAAAGCATGACGGGGATGTGTCCTTACCTAACCGTGACCTCGTCTGTGAACCTGAGCACACGCTGGGTGAGGACGCTACGAGGCAAGCTGCCCCCCGCCTCCTGACGGTGGGGGGCTTTGCTCCTTAGGCATGCAGGGAGGGTGGAGCTGTGTCCCATAAGCCCCGCCCACAGCAGGAGGAGCAAGACCAGCGTGCAAAGTAAGAACAGAAAATGATGCATGCAAGTAACAAATAAAAAGTGAAACAATAAGTGAAGGGAAGAAGGGGAAAGACAAAAGCAAGCAGGAATAAAATCCACATATTAACACAAAGTAGGATTTTTTTACGCAGATCTGTGAAAAGTTAGGATGCCTTCTTATATTATGTTAGTCGAGATAAGAATAACAAATCATCATGTGCTCTGACAACCAACAACATATCGCTTTTTTCCTCATCCTGATATTTATTTAACAAAATAAGGGCAAAAAAGGGAAATGTCGGCTATGGAATGTATTCCCACGGTTAAACAGCTTGTAGATCCACCGTCAGCAGCAGTAAGCTGAATTCAGACAGGAGTCAGACAGAAAACATCTACTGAGGGTTGCTGCTGCTGAAGGAAACATCTACTGAGGGTTGCTGCTGCTGAAGGAAACATCTACTGAGGGTTGCTGCTGCTGAAGGAAACATCTACTGAGGGTTCCTCCTGCTGAAGGAAACATCTACTGAGGGTTGCTGCTGCTGAAGGAAACATCTACTGAGGGTTGCTGCTGCTGAAGGAAACATCTACTGAGGGTTGCTGCTGCTGAAGGAAACATCTACTGAGGGTTGCTGCTGCTGAAGGAAACATCTACTGAGGGTTGCTGCTGCTGAAGGAAACATCTACTGAGGGTTGCTGCTGCTGAAGGAAACATCTACCGAGGGTTCCTCCTACTGAAGGAAACATCTACTGAGGGTTCCTCCTGCTGAAGGAAACATCTACTGAGGGTTCATCCTGCTGAAGGAAACATCTACTGAGGGTTCCTCCTGCTGAAGGAAACATCTACCGAGGGTTGCTGCTGCTGAAGGAAACATCTACCGAGGGTTCCTCCTGCTGAAGGAAACATCTACTGAGGGTTCCTCCTGCTGAAGGAAACATCTACCGAGGGTTCCTCCTGCTGAAGGAAACATCTACCGAGGGTTCCTCCTGCTGAAGGAAACATCTACTGAGGGTTCATCCTGCTGAAGGAAACATCTACTGAGGGTTCCTCCTGCTGAAGGAAACATCTACCGAGGGTTGCTGCTGCTGAAGGAAACATCTACCGAGGGTTCCTCCTGCTGAAGGAAACATCTACTGAGGGTTCCTCCTGCTGAAGGAAACATCTACCGAGGGTTCCTCCTGCTGAAGGAAACATCTACTGAGGGTTGCTGCTGCTGAAGGAAACATCTACCGAGGGTTCCTCCTGCTGAAGGAAACATCTACTGAGGGTTGCTGCTGCTGAAGGAAACATCTACTGAGGGTTCCTCCTGCTTAAGGAAACATCTACTGAGGGTTGCTGCTGCTGAAGGAAACATCTACTGAGGGTTCCTGCTGCTGAAGGAAACATCTACTGAGGGTTCCTGCTGCTGAAAGAAAACATCTACTGAGGGTTGCTGCTGCTGAAGGAAACATCTACTGAGGGTTGCTGCTGCTGAAGGAAACATCTACTGAGGGTTCCTCCTGCTGAAGGAAACATCTACCGAGGGTTCCTCCTGCTGAAGGAAACATCTACTGAGGGTTCCTGATGCTGAAGGAAACATCTACTGAGGGTTGCTGCTGCTGAAGGAAACATCTACTGAGGGTTCCTGCTGCTGAAAGAAACATCTACTGAGGGTTCCTGCTGCTGAAAGAAAACATCTACTGAGGGTTGCTGCTGCTGAAGGAAACATCTACTGAGGGTTCCTCCTGCTGAAGGAAACCTCTACTGAGGGTTCCTCCTGCTGAAAGAAAACATCTACTGAGGGTTGCTGCTGCTGAAGGAAACATCTACTGAGGGTTCCTCCTGCTGAAGGAAACATCTACTGAGGGTTCCTCCTGCTGAAGGAAACATCTACTGAGGGTTCCTCCTGCTGAAGGAAACATCTACTGAGGGTTGCTGCTGCTGAAGGAAACATCTACTGAGGGTTCCTGCCGCTGAAGGAAACATCTACCGAGGGTTCTTCCTGCTGAAGGAAACATCTACTGAGGGTTGCTGCTGCTGAAGGAAACATCTACTGAGGGTTCCTCCTGCTGAAGGAAACATCTACTGAGGGTTGCTGCTGCTGAAGGAAACATCTACTGAGGGTTGCTGCTGCTGAAGGAAACATCTACTGAGGGTTGCTGCTGCTGAAGGAAACATCTACTGAGGGTTGCTGCTGCTGAAGGAAACATCTACTGAGGGTTGCTGCTGCTGAAGGAAACATCTACTGAGGGTTGCTGCTGCTGAAGGAAACATCTACCGAGGGTTCCTCCTACTGAAGGAAACATCTACTGAGGGTTCCTCCTGCTGAAGGAAACATCTACTGAGGGTTCATCCTGCTGAAGGAAACATCTACTGAGGGTTCCTCCTGCTGAAGGAAACATCTACCGAGGGTTGCTGCTGCTGAAGGAAACATCTACCGAGGGTTCCTCCTGCTGAAGGAAACATCTACTGAGGGTTCCTCCTGCTGAAGGAAACATCTACCGAGGGTTCCTCCTGCTGAAGGAAACATCTACCGAGGGTTCCTCCTGCTGAAGGAAACATCTACTGAGGGTTCATCCTGCTGAAGGAAACATCTACTGAGGGTTCCTCCTGCTGAAGGAAACATCTACCGAGGGTTGCTGCTGCTGAAGGAAACATCTACCGAGGGTTCCTCCTGCTGAAGGAAACATCTACTGAGGGTTCCTCCTGCTGAAGGAAACATCTACCGAGGGTTCCTCCTGCTGAAGGAAACATCTACTGAGGGTTGCTGCTGCTGAAGGAAACATCTACCGAGGGTTCCTCCTGCTGAAGGAAACATCTACTGAGGGTTGCTGCTGCTGAAGGAAACATCTACTGAGGGTTCCTCCTGCTTAAGGAAACATCTACTGAGGGTTGCTGCTGCTGAAGGAAACATCTACTGAGGGTTCCTGCTGCTGAAGGAAACATCTACTGAGGGTTCCTGCTGCTGAAAGAAAACATCTACTGAGGGTTGCTGCTGCTGAAGGAAACATCTACTGAGGGTTGCTGCTGCTGAAGGAAACATCTACTGAGGGTTCCTCCTGCTGAAGGAAACATCTACCGAGGGTTCCTCCTGCTGAAGGAAACATCTACTGAGGGTTCCTGATGCTGAAGGAAACATCTACTGAGGGTTGCTGCTGCTGAAGGAAACATCTACTGAGGGTTCCTGCTGCTGAAAGAAACATCTACTGAGGGTTCCTGCTGCTGAAAGAAAACATCTACTGAGGGTTGCTGCTGCTGAAGGAAACATCTACTGAGGGTTCCTCCTGCTGAAGGAAACCTCTACTGAGGGTTCCTCCTGCTGAAAGAAAACATCTACTGAGGGTTGCTGCTGCTGAAGGAAACATCTACTGAGGGTTCCTCCTGCTGAAGGAAACATCTACCGAGGGTTCCTCCTGCTGAAGGAAACATCTACTGAGGGTTCCTCCTGCTGAAGGAAACATCTACTGAGGGTTGCTGCTGCTGAAGGAAACATCTACTGAGGGTTCCTGCCGCTGAAGGAAACATCTACCGAGGGTTCTTCCTGCTGAAGGAAACATCTACTGAGGGTTCCTGCTGCTGAAGGAAACATCTACTGAGGGTTCCTGCTGCTGAAGGAAACATCTACCGAGGGTTCCTCCTGCTGAAGGAAACATCTACTGAGGGTTCCAGCTGCTGGAGGAAACATCTACTGAGGGTTCCTGCTGCTGAAGGAAACATCTACTAAGGGTTCCTGCCGCTGAAGGAAACATCTACTGAGGGTAACTCCTGCTAAAGGAAACATCTACTGAGGGTTCCAGCTGCTGAAGGAAACATCTACTGAGGGTTCTTTCCGCTGAAGGAAACATCTACTGAGGGTTCCTGCTGCTGAAGGAAACATCTACTGAGAGTTCTTTCCGCTGAAGGAAACATCTACTGAGGGTTGCTGCTGCTGAAGGAAACATCTACTGAGAGTTCTTTCCGCTGAAGGAAACATCTACTGAGGGTTGCTGCTGCTGAAGGAAACATCTATTGAGGGTTCCTGCTGCTGAAAGAAACATCTACTGAGGGTTCTTACTGCTGAAGGAAACATCTACTGAGGGTTCCTGCTGCTGAAGGAAACATCTACTGAGGGTTCCTCCTGCTGAAGGAAAAATCTACTGAGGGTTCCTCCTGCTGAAGGAAACATCTACTGAGGGTTCCTCCCGCTGAAGGAAACATCTACTGAGGGTTCCTCTCGCTGAAGGAAACATCTACTGAGGGTTCCTCCCGCTGAAGGAAACATCTACTGAGGGTTCCTGCTGCTGAAGGAAACATCTACTGAGGGTTCCTACTGCTGAAGAAAACATCCACTGAGGGTTCTTACTGCTGAAGGAAACATCTACTGAGGGTTCCTGCTGCTGAAGAAAACATCCACTGAGGGTTCTTACTGCTGAAGGAAACATCTACTGAGGGTTCCTGCTGCTGAAGGAAACATCTACTGAGGGTTCCTCCTGCTGAAGGAAACATCTACTGAGGGTTCCTCCTGCTGAAGGAAACATCTACTGAGGGTTCCTCCCGCTGAAGGAAACATCTACTGAGGGTTCCTCTCGCTGAAGGAAACATCTACTGAGGGTTCCTGATGCTGAAGGAAACATCTACTGAGGGTTCCTGATGCTGAAGGAAACATCTACTGAGGGTTCCTACTGCTGAATGAAACATCTACTGAGGGTTGCTGCTGCTGAAGGAAACATCGACTGAGGATTCCAGCTGCTGAAGGAAACATCTACTGAGGGTTCCTGCTGCTGAAGGAAACATCTACTGAGGGTTCCTGCTGCTGAAGGAAACATCTACCGAGGGTTCCTGCTGCTGAAGAAAACATCCACTGAGGGTTCCTACTGCTGAAGGAAACATCTACTGAGGGTTCCAGCTGCTGAAGGAAACATGTACTGAGGGTTCCTGCTGCTGAAGGAAACATCTACTGAGGGTTCCTGATGCTGAAGGAAACATCTACTGAGGGTTCCTGCTGCTGAAGAAAACATCCACTGAGGGTTCCTACTGCTGAATGAAACATCTACTGAGGGTTGCTGCTGCTGAAGGAAACATCTACTGAGGGTTGCTGCTGCTGAAGGAAACATCTACTGAGGGTTGCTGCTGCTGAAGGAAACATCTACTGAGGGTTGCTGCTGCTAAAGGAAACATCTACTGAGGGTTCCAGCTGCTGAAGGAAACATCTACTGAGGGTTGCTGCTGCTGAAGGAAACATCTACTGAGGGTTCCTGATGCTGAAGGAAACATCTACTGAGGGTTCCTGCTGCTGAAGGAAACATCTACTGAGGGTTCCTGCTGCTGAAGAAAACATCCACTGAGGGTTCCTACTGCTGAATGAAACATCTACTGAGGGTTGCTGCTGCTGAAGGAAACATCTCCTGAGGATTCCAGCTGCTGAAGGAAACATCTACTGAGGGTTCCTGCTGCTGAAGGAAACATCTACTGAGGGTTCCTGCTGCTGAAGGAAACATCTACCGAGGGTTCCTGCTGCTGAAGAAAACATCCACTGAGGGTTCCTACTGCTGAATGAAACATCTACTGAGGGTTGCTGCTGCTGAAGGAAACATCTACTGAGGGTTGCTGCTGCTGAAGGAAACATCTACTGAGGGTTGCTGCTGCTAAAGGAAACATCTACTGAGGGTTCCAGCTGCTGAAGGAAACATCTACTGAGGGTTCCAGCTCCTGAAGGAAACATCTACTGAGGGTTGCTGCTGCTGAAGGAAACATCTACTGAGGGTTCCAGCTGCTGAAGGAAACATCTACTGAGGGTTCCTGCTGCTGAAGGAAACATCTACTGAGGGTTGCTGCTGCTGAAGGAAACATCTACTGAGGGTTCCTGCTGCTGAAGGAAACATCTACTGAGGGTTCCTGATGCTGAAGGAAACATCTACTGAGGGTTCCTGCTGCTGAAGGAAACATCTACTGAGGGTTCCTGCTGCTGAAGGAAACATCTACTGAGGGTTCCTGCTGCTGAAGGAAACATCTACTGAGGGTTCCTGATGCTGAAGGAAACATCTACTGAGGGTTCCTGCTGCTGGAGAAAACATCTACTGAGGGTTGCTGCTGCTGAAGGAAACATCTACTGAGGGTTGCTGCTGCTGAAGGAAACATCTACTGAGGGTTGCTGCCGCTGAAGGAAACATCTACTGAGGGTTCCTGCCGCTGAAGGAAACATCTACTGAGGGTTTCTGCCGCTGAAGGAAACATCTACTGAGGGTTCCTGCCGCTGAAGGAAACATCTACTGAGGGTTGCTGCTGCTGAAGGAAACATCTACTGAGGGTTGCTGCTGCTGAAGGAAACATCTACTGAGGGTTGCTGCTGCTGAAGGAAACATCTACTGAGGGTTCCTGATGCTGAAGGAAACATCTACTGAGGGTTCCTGATGCTGAAGGAAACATCTACTGAGGGTTGCTGCTGCTGAAGGAAACATCTACTGAGGGTTCCTGCTGCTGAAGGAAACATCTACTGAGGGTTCCCGCTGCTGAAGGAAACATCCACTGAGGGTTCCTACTGCTGAATGAAACATCTACTGAGGGTTGCTGCTGCTGAAGGAAACATCTACTGAGGGTTGCTGCTGCTGAAGGAAACATCTACTGAGGGTTCCAGCTCCTGAAGGAAACATCTACTGAGGGTTGCTGCTGCTGAAGGAAACATCTACTGAGGGTTCCAGCTGCTGAAGGAAACATCTACTGAGGGTTCCTGCTGCTGAAGGAAACATCTACTGAGGGTTGCTGCTGCTGAAGGAAACATCTACTGAGGGTTCCTGCTGCTGAAGGAAACATCTACTGAGGGTTCCTGATGCTGAAGGAAACATCTACTGAGGGTTACTGCTGCTGAAGGAAACATCTACTGAGGGTTGCTGCTGCTGAAGGAAACATCTACTGAGGGTTGCTGCTGCTGAAGGAAACATCTACTGAGGGTTCCTGCCGTTGAAGGAAACATCTACTGAGGGTTCCTGCCGTTGAAGGAAACATCTACTGAGGGTTCCTGATGCTGAAGGAAACATCTACTGAGGGTTCCTGATGCTGAAGAAAACGTCTACTGAGGGTTCCTGATGCTGAAGGAAACATCTACTGAGGGTTCCTGCTGCTGAAGGAAACGTCTACTGAGGGTTCCTGATGCTGAAGGAAACATCTACTGAGGGTTCCTGATGCTGAAGGAAACATCTACTGAGGGTTCCTGCTGCTGAAGGAAACATCTACTGAGGGTTGCTGCTGCTGAAGGAAACATCTACTGAGGGTTGCTGCTGCTGAAGGAAACATCTACTGAGGGTCCCTGATGCTGAAGGAAACATCTACTGAGAGTTCCTGCTGTTGAAGGAAACATCTACTGAGGGTCCCTGATGCTGAAGGAAACATCTACTGAGAGTTCCTGCTGTTGAAGGAAACATCTACTGAGGGTTGCTGATGCTGAAGGAAACATCTACTGAGGGTTCCTGATGCTGAAGGAAACATCTACTGAGGGTTCCTGATGCTGAAGGAAACATCTACTGAGGGTTGCTGCTGCTGAAGGAAACATCTACTGAGGGTCCCTGATGCTGAAGGAAATATCTACTGAGGGTCCCTGATGCTGAAGGAAACATCTACTGAGGGTTCCTGATGCTGAAGGAAACATCTACTGAGGGTCGCTGCTGCTGAAGGAAACATCTACTGAGGGTCCCTGATGCTGAAGGAAACATCTACTGAGGGTTGCTGCTGCTGAAGGAAACATCTACTGAGGGTTGCTGCTGCTGAAGGAAACATCTACTGAGGGTTGCTGCCGCTGAAGGAAACATCTACTGAGGGTTGCTGCTGCTGAAGGAAACATCTACTGAGGGTTGCTGCTGCTGAAGGAAACATCTACTGAGGGTCCCTGATGCTGAAGGAAACATCTACTGAGAGTTCCTGCTGTTGAAGGAAACATCTACTGAGGGTTCCTGCTGCTGAAGGAAACATCTACTGAGGGTTGCTGCTGCTGAAGGAAACATCTACTGAGGGTTCCTGCTGCTGAAGGAAACATCTACTGAGGGTTCCTGATGCTGAAGGAAACATCTACTGAGGGTTACTGCTGCTGAAGGAAACATCTACTGAGGGTTGCTGCTGCTGAAGGAAACATCTACTGAGGGTTGCTGCTGCTGAAGGAAACATCTACTGAGGGTTCCTGCCGTTGAAGGAAACATCTACTGAGGGTTCCTGCCGTTGAAGGAAACATCTACTGAGGGTTCCTGATGCTGAAGGAAACATCTACTGAGGGTTCCTGATGCTGAAGAAAACGTCTACTGAGGGTTCCTGATGCTGAAGGAAACATCTACTGAGGGTTCCTGCTGCTGAAGGAAACGTCTACTGAGGGTTCCTGATGCTGAAGGAAACATCTACTGAGGGTTCCTGATGCTGAAGGAAACATCTACTGAGGGTTCCTGCTGCTGAAGGAAACATCTACTGAGGGTTGCTGCTGCTGAAGGAAACATCTACTGAGGGTTGCTGCTGCTGAAGGAAACATCTACTGAGGGTCCCTGATGCTGAAGGAAACATCTACTGAGAGTTCCTGCTGTTGAAGGAAACATCTACTGAGGGTCCCTGATGCTGAAGGAAACATCTACTGAGAGTTCCTGCTGTTGAAGGAAACATCTACTGAGGGTTGCTGATGCTGAAGGAAACATCTACTGAGGGTTCCTGATGCTGAAGGAAACATCTACTGAGGGTTCCTGATGCTGAAGGAAACATCTACTGAGGGTTGCTGCTGCTGAAGGAAACATCTACTGAGGGTCCCTGATGCTGAAGGAAATATCTACTGAGGGTCCCTGATGCTGAAGGAAACATCTACTGAGGGTTCCTGATGCTGAAGGAAACATCTACTGAGGGTCGCTGCTGCTGAAGGAAACATCTACTGAGGGTCCCTGATGCTGAAGGAAACATCTACTGAGGGTTGCTGCTGCTGAAGGAAACATCTACTGAGGGTTGCTGCTGCTGAAGGAAACATCTACTGAGGGTTGCTGCCGCTGAAGGAAACATCTACTGAGGGTTGCTGCTGCTGAAGGAAACATCTACTGAGGGTTGCTGCTGCTGAAGGTGGATCTGCAAGCTGTTGAATTCATATTAGCCATAAAAACATCAGATGTGATGTTTGCAGCTGACGAACACATGTAAGATGAAAGCAGCGTTCTTTTGTGGAACAAAAAAGGGGATAACAATACAGGAATGAAGATGACGCCTCTTTTCCACATATGTGTGATGTTATTCTCGTCTAACAAAAGTCCAGTTATTCCTCATAGATCCCTGTAATCTCTGATGAGCAAAAGTCCCCTCTGTAATTTTCCATCCATCCATCCATCCATCTTCTTCCGCTTATCCGGGGCCGGGTCGCGGGGGCAGAAGTCTAAGCAGGGATGGCCAGACCTCCCTCACCCCAGACACTTCCTCCAGCTCTTCCGGGGGAATCCCGAGGCGTTCCCAAGCCAGCCGAGAGACATAGTCCCTCCAGCGTGTCCTGGGTCTTCCCCGGGGTCTCCTCCCGGTGGGACATGCCTGGAACACATCTGTAGGGAGGCGTCCAGGAGGGCATCCTATACAGATGCCCAAGCCACCTCAGTTGACTCCTCTCAATGTGAAGGAGCAGCGGCTCGACCCCGAGCTCCTCCCGAATGACTGAGCTTCTCACCCTCTCTCTAAGGGAGCGCCCAGCCACCCTGCGGAGGAAACTCATTTCGGCCGCTTGTATCCGTGATCTTGTCCTTTCGGTCAATACCCAAAGTTCATGACCATAGGTGAGGGTGGGAGCGTAGATTGACCGGTAAATTGAGAGCTTTGCCTTACGACTCAGCTCCTTCTTCACCACGACAGTTCGGTACAACGACTGCATAACTGCAGACGCTGCGCCAATCCGTCTGTCAATCTCACGCTCCATCTTTCCCTCACTCGTGAACAAGATCCTGAGATACTTAAACTCCTCCACTTGAGGCAGGACCTCTCCACCTACCCGGAGAGGGCAAGCCACCTTTTTCCGGTCGAGAACCACGGCCTCGGATTTAGAGGTGCTGATTCTCATCCCAGCCGCTTCGCACTCGGTTGCAAACCGTCCCAACGCATGCTGTAGGTCCTGGCTCGATGAAGCCAACAAGACGACATCATCCGCAAAAAGCAGAGATGAAATCTTGTGGTTCCCAAACTGGACCCCCTCCGGTGCCTGGCTACGCCTAGAAATCCTGTCCATAAAAATTATGAACAGGATCGGTGACAGAGGGCAGCCCTGCCAGAGTCCAACATGCACTGGAAACAGGTCTGACTTATTGCCGGCAATGCGAACCAAACTCCTGCTCCGGTCGTACAGAGACCGAACAGCCCATAGCAAAGGGCCCCGGACCCCATACTCACGGAGCACCCCCTAGAATACCACGAGGGACACGGTCAAATGCTTTCTCCAGATCCACAAAACACATGTAGACTGGTTGGGCATACTCCCATGAACCCTCCAGCACCCTGCAGAGGGTATAGAGCTGGTCCAGTGTTCCACGACCAGGACGATAACCGCATTGTTCCTCCTGAATCCGAGGTTCGACTATCGGCCGAATTCTCCTCTCCAGTATCCTGGAGTAGACTTTCCCAGGGAGGCTGAGAAGTGTGATCCCCCTATAGTTGGAACACAGTCTCCGGTCCCCCTTTTTAAACAGAGGGACCACCACCCCAGTTTGCCACTCCAGTGGTACTGTCCTCGTCCTCCATGCAATGTTGTAGATGCGTGTCAACCAAGACAGACCCACAACATCCAGACACTTGAGGTACTCAGGGCGAATCTCATCCACCCCCAATTCCACATTAAAAAGGTTAACTTCTCTATAGATTTTAGAGGGACAGCACTCAAACGGATTAACTCGCTTAACCAGTCAATACGTTATACTGCTGCCCATAAAGTTCAAATAATTTTCTTTATAGAAAGATTCCTGTTTTTATTTATAATCATTTCATGAGAACTTGTAAAAAATGCTTTATTTCAACTTTATGGGCAAAAGTGTATATGCATATATGTTATATGCAATCTTGTTAAAGTAAAGTTAAAGGACATGAACAAATACTTTCAAAATAATAGCAGTATTATTATAGAAACTGAAGAACTGCAAGGTCTACCGGGTAATTGTACATATCTACAGGTAATTCTACAGGTAAGTCTGAAAGTCTACTAGGTAAGTCTATAGGTTTACAGGTAATATAGATTTAAAAAGTAATGCAAAGAAGAGTAAATAAAAGTAGTAATAACAATAATACAGATTTACATTCACACACTGTGTTTTGGTATCACATCAGCAGTAAGTTGCAAATTGCTTTGGGTGAAAGAATCTGCTAACTGCAACTATAAGTATAACTGAAACTGTAACTATGTAAGTATGTTTTAATAACTATGAGGATGTTTTTTGTTTTGCATGCCAGTGATGATTATTGTTGACTTTGTAGTAAAAAAGTATTCCTGGTTTGTCTTGGTTTTTTTCAGAGTTGAGCCACTTGGATGCTCCCTCGCGAGTAATCCGCTAGAGCCAGCCTCCACCCCTCTGTGATTGGTTCGGTACGTTTTGTAACCTTAGAAATTCAGTGAATAGGAGGAGTATCAGATTCATTTCAGGACAGAATTGTTTGACGTGAATGTTCTGCAGGGCTGGTTGTTTTTATCCATCTGGAATGAGGTACATTTCTCTACTGAGGACACAAGGGGACCGGATCACTAATGGGGGTCCTACATATGTGGAAACGAGGTGTAAAGTGACACCACGGCTCGGCCTGGCACACACTGAACACAGCAAACACAGGCAGCACTGCGATGTGGGCGGGGCACTGTTGCAGGTAAATGACCCACCTTTGCAAATAAGTCAGGAAAGACTGGAAAGTCACAGAGAAGGGCAGAAAGGAAAGGAAGGACTGGCTTTGACACGTTAAACGCTTACCTGTAAAGGTCTTTATGGATACCATTTACTAACAAGGGCATTCTGGGAGGGAGTGTGTTGCTGTATCTAGCTAAACTCCTAGTTGTACGAGTGGAGACCAGGCACAGTGAAAGCAAGACAAGAAAGAAGGTGGAAGAAACATCTGAGACAGCATCCAATGGGAAGAAATGGAAATTGAAGCAAATAAGGTTTTTTTCTGTTTATACAGGCATGGAGCCGGTATTTGATCCCCTCATATAGTCATCAGGACGCACTTTGTGTATGCTAAAGCTACTTTAAGCAAACGTAACGCTCATGCAGGACCAAGAAAGCAGCAATGACTTATGATATGAAGATGCAAAACATCCGCAAGTTAAGATGAAGTTGTTAAATGAAGGTGAAAATGGACACGATGATGCTCCTTGTCTAAACTGGGAATGGTGAATTTGAGTTTTTTACCTGTTAGTGTGCAGACACTCAGCACTCCCGCCCCGAACCGACCTGTGCATCTCCAGGACCTCACTGTCGTTGCCATGACGATGGGTGAACGAATGAAAAACAACCCGAGAAAATACAACAGAACAGGATGGCAACTCAGACAGAAGTGGATTTATGAGTCTTGTCTGACTGATCGTATTAGTAGTATTAGTTTGGTCACATCACATTACACACACTGATTCATTTAAAAAACAAAACAAAATGTAACTGCTGGAAAACAGTTGACTACAGTTGTACTTGTATAGCGTTCACAAAAACACACCGTTTTGTCTCCACATCTGACAGTAAAGTTAAGGAAACGTTTCCTGTTTTACGTCGGCCTAGAGTCTGATCGTTTTAATCTTTGTAAAATGTCTAAATAATGAGGGAGAGATTATTTCAGCAGCACAATATTCATTTTCAGTCAGATGTATCCATACACAAAGCTCTCACAGCATGGCATCATGGGAAAATCCCCCCAAAAATCAGCCAAGGCATAAAAAAAGTATAGTGGACCCTCACAATTCCCAGATCTCTGAAGGTTCCACGTTTATAAACAATAACACAAGTAGAAAGAAGGGGGCGCTTCTGCTGAACTGAACCGGTTCGGTCCACACGAGGACACCAGCTGAACTGAACCGGTTCGGTCCACACAAGGACACCAGCAGAACTGAACCGGTTCGGTCCACAGCTGAACTGAACCGGTTCGGTCCACACGAGGACACCAGCTGAACTGAACCGGTTCTGTCCAGACGCGGACACCAGCTGAACTGAACCGGTTCGGTCCAGGCGAGGACACCAGCTGAACTGAACCGGTTCAGTCCAGGCGAGGACACCAGCTGAACTGAACTGGTTCTGTCCAGACGCGGACACCAGCTGAACTGAACCGGTTCGGTCCAGGCGAGGACACCAGCAGAACTGAACCGGTTCGGTCCACACGAGGACACCAGCAGAACTGAACCGGTTCAGTCCAGGCGAGGACACCAGCTGAACTGAACCGGTTCGGTCCACAGCTGAACTGAACCGGTTCAGTCCAGACGCGGACACCAGCTGAACTGAACCGGTTCTGTCCAGGTCCTGGTCCAGCTGTCTTCGCTGTCAAAGGAGAGTTTTTACCTGCCGTTGTTTACGTATTAATTGATCGGGGTTACGTTCTGGTCTCTGGAGAGATCCTGGAGACAACATGTTGTCATAGACGCTGTATAAGTGTGTTTACGGGCAGACGCTTGGTGGGTAAATCCCTGACCTTACGGACATGGGGATCCATCTGGCCACCTTCTGGTTTGTAAGCTGCTGTAAAACTGTTTTTTACAAATAAAACAATAAAATAAGCAAAAGAGATCAGGTTCACTGACTGATGTGACACAGGAAAGTTTTCCTCAACTTCAGTGTGCGACATGCAGAAAAAACACACAAAAGAATTTTTGTGCTTAAACAGTTAAATTATTGACCACATCTGTGAGTTACAACCACAACACACTGAAGATTCCCAGAGATCCTGACATCAAGTTACCTGTCCTCCGAGTACTCGTAGTCCGAGTCACCAGAGCGCTGGTGCTCCAACTGGGACTCGCGGTAGATGTAGGGGGAGGGGGAGGGGGGAGGGGGAGGGGTGGCGGTTCTGATGGATCTCATCCAGACTCCTGAAGAAATCAAATACATACAATTAATGAATACTCACACAAACAAAGCAAAAACATGTTTGGTGAGTGATTAAGAGAAGCTTTACAGCGACACCTACAAACAAAAAAAGACATTTTATGCTTTCCCGGACTTTCAAACATTCAAAGTTGTCTAAAGCTTTAGTAGGAAATAAAAGTTTTGAAAGAGCCTCTTGTTTGGCCGGAAAGCCAAACATGGTGTTCACAGCAGCATACAGGCAAAAAGAAGATTTAGGCCTCAAAGTTGGATTTAAGGACAGATTCTGTCAGACTGGATCTGAGGTCACATTAGTTCACATCACAGGCTCAGCTAAGATAGCTAGCACGTACCTAGCAGAAAGGGGGAGGGAACAAAACCTGAAGTTCCTCTACAGACCACTAGGATCTGGATCCAGACCTGTGGTTCCTCTACTGACCACTAGGATCTGGATCCAGACCTGTGGTTCCTCTACAGACCACTAGGGTCTGGATCCAGACCTGCGGTTCCTCTACAGACCACTAGGATCTGGATCCAGACCTGCGGTTCCTCTACTGACCACTAGGGTCCAGATCTGGACCTACGCTTCCTCCAACGACCACTAGGGTCTGGATCCAGGCCTACGCTTCCTCTAACGACCACTAGGGTCTGGATCCAGGCCTACGCTTCCTCTACAGACCACTAGGATCTGGATCCAGACCTGCGGTTCCTCTACAGACCACTAGGATCTGGATCCAGACCTGCGGTTCCTCTACTGACCACTAGGGTCCAGATCTGGACCTGCGGTTCCTCCAACGACCACTAGGGTCTGGATCCCAACCTGCAGTTCCTCTAACGACCACTAGGGTCTGGATCCAGACCTGCGGTTCCTCTACAGACTACTAGGGTCAGATCTGGACCTGCAGTTCCTCTTCAGACCACTAGGGTCTGGATCTGGACCTGCAGTTCCTCTTCAGACCACTAAGGTCCAGATCTGGACCTGCAGTTCCTCTTCAGACCACTAGGGTCCAGATCTGGACCTGCAGTTCCTCTTCAGACCACTAGGGTCCAGATCTGGACCTGCAGTTCCTCTTCAGACCACTAGGGACAGACCGGTTTGGTGCCAGGAGATGCTGACCTTTGCATGGGCACGTGAGCGGGCCGAGAACGAGACCTGCAGGTGTCCTCTCTGTGAGGGGACACTGAGCGGGAGCGGTGCTGGACGGGCCGCTGCTGGTCTGGTACCGCCAATGTGCTGGCCCGTTCTCTCTCC
This sequence comes from Xenentodon cancila, assembly GCA_014839995.1. Lineage (NCBI taxonomy): Eukaryota > Metazoa > Chordata > Actinopteri > Beloniformes > Belonidae > Xenentodon > Xenentodon cancila. The sequence continues at coordinate 1,284,609 of CM026198.1, forward strand.
CGGGAATTCCGCTCTGCACCTACACACACACATATACACAGATCACAGCTTTGTTTGTACAGTCATCTGCAAAAGTTAGTGCGCCCTCTTAAATCCTGTTTTCTGGGTTTAGGATTAAAAGAGGGGGTGTAAACTTTTGCACAAGTGCACATCCTTCAGATAAGGTTGCATCATTTCTGAGAGTTGCACTACCCACTACCACTACAGATGCCATTCTGTTTCAGAGTGCAGAGTACATCACATCCGGATGTTTTACACCCACGTGACCAGCAGGTCACGTGACCTGCTGGTCACATAACCAGCCGGTCATGTGACCTTGCCGCCTGTTTCTGCAATGTCTCTGCTAGACCTGAGATCAGCAAGATCTGGATTTCTTACAATTATCAAGTACTACGTGAGGTGGTGGTTACTTACAAAGAATGAAACCAAAAAATAGAAGCAGGGTGGGCAACATTAAAACCCCCATGATCCAACAGTTTGTAGATCGAGTTTATCCGCATCAATGTTATCAGTATCTCCAATAGTTGTGGAGGGTTCTGGTCCATTCTTCTTTACGATGTTCTCACTGTAGTATGTTAAACTTCAACTTGTTTCCAAATTGTTTTATAAATCTTCCAATATAGCTGTCCTGCAGTAGATGCTTCTCTAAGACCATTGCTGATGCCGTTTCCTCTCGGCATTGTGTTAACAAACAGCAGCACCTGCTTGCATCTCAGATTCTGCACTGTGAGCAGCATGGATGTTCCCGGCACTGCGCACAGCCGTTCTTTTCCTTTGGCTTCACTTCTGTTAATTTAAATTTAATTTAAAAGAATTTAAATATATATATACCTGGTACTAAGGTGATTTAGTTATGCTTTTAAGCACACACAAACAAAGTAAAACAAACAGGCTTAAAAGAAGGGGGTGTTAAAGTTGGCGCCGAAGTCTTCATCAACCAGATCCAGGTTTGACAGAACCAAAGTCACGACAGAAACAGGCGAACAGCAAAGCAGCTGCTGAGATTCTACCAGCCAAAATAACAGAAATTTAACCTCTTCTGGAAATGTTCAGTGAGTCCGGAGACATGAGAGGCATGCAGCAGAAGAGCGGTGGACTACGTGGACGGACAGTGACCTTCTGCATCTCTACAGTAACATGCTCTCAGGACTTCAGTGTTTCGGTGGTCCAGCAGAAGATGAGAAACTCTGCAGGTTAGAACTGGACCGAACTCCACTGTTCAACATCTGACGTCCAGTTGCAGCAGCATGGATGCACACGGTCTCACAGTGGGGTTGTATTCATGTCTAGTGCAGCACCAACTCACTGGAGGCAGGACAGAAGAAGCAGCTTCTCAGCCAGTGCTGGACATCATCAATCGTTTTGGTTTTTGCAAACATGGCAGCCTCAGTATTCTTGAAAGAACATTAAAAAGCATTCCATAACACCTTTATTGGCAAATCCATAAAATATATTCAAATATTGAATATTTAAAGTGTTATTGCAAAACCTCCACATTTCATTCTGACAGGCGGAATATCAGGTTCTGGATCAAATACTGACTGACGGAGATCCGATCTGGTTGAACTTCGTTGAACGTCCACTTGCTTTTTGAGGACTGAGCACAGTTTCTCGATGGGTTTAAGACTGAGTTTCATGATCTTTGAGCCACACTGGACTCACTTTTCCTTGTGACATGGCGCTCCATCCTGCAGGGAAATGAACGGATCATCACTACAACATTTTCATCCCATTCCTTCTTCACGGTGGTTCTCGGTGACCTCTAGCTCTGAAAACTGTCTCTCAGGGACGTCATGGAGTGTCACCTCTTCAGCAGCAGGAGTCTGAGCTTGTGTGTGAGGTCCAGAGGAACCAGCAGATATGGTCGGGTTCCCCTCAACACACAGAATGAGCTCCGGGACTGATGTTCTTCACAGAGAAGAAGAATCAGCACTGCAAATTCTTTTGAAGAAATCTAATGCATTTGCCAATAAAAGCCTCTGAAACTTCTGAAATACTTCTAAATGTTTTCAAGCGTAAAGAATACCAAAGCAGTGCCGGTAGCAGAAACCAGCATTTGTTTCATGCCAACTTTTCAGGCCACGAGAAGAAAACCTTCAACATCCATGCCCCCCACCCACCTTTACTGTCAACAATCAAACCATCATCAAACTCGGTATCAATGATGCGATGAGATCCTGCACAAACACAAACACAGTGCACAAACAGGACAGGTGAGGTTCAGAGGTTCAGCCATCCTCCTCAGGGGGACAAGAAGAAAGCTCAGTGATGGACAGGTCGACCACAACCAGCCACTTTGGTAGACTGACGTACTCTGCAGCTTCTTGCTGGGACTGTCTCCGTGGACATGTCGGCGTGCGAGGTACGGAGACGGCTGGGGCAGAGGTATGGAGGACACGTCATGAGTCTGGAGCTTGTACCAGTGAGGAACGTCATCTAGGAGCGCCGTCTCCAGCTCGATCAGAATCTGACAGGACGGAGAGGGAGAACACTGTTCACGTTTAACAAAACACACTCGGGAGGTTGTTCTTTCTGCCCACCTTGTTAAATAGCACATATTTGTGGCCAGTTTTCAGGCCGTCGGTCATTTGAAGAGCTTCTGCGTTACGTCTGCATGTTGATCCTCTGAACAAGCCCTGTGACGTCTCGGGTCTCACGCCCACCTTATGTCAATCATAGCTTGACTCACTTATGCTAACTGATTATGACCAAATCCGTCCAAACACCCACATTTCAAGGTTCTCTACCGAAAACAAAACAACCAACACAAGTGCTGCAGGAGCTGAAAGGACTAGCAGAGCTCCACTGGGACCTCTAGTGGACAGTAGAGGAACTGCAGGTCTGTCTACATCCCTAATGGCCCCAAATCAGAAGTTAGGATGTTGGCGCTTGACCTGTCCCCATACAGGGTCAGCCCTGCCCCCCTCAGGCCAGATTTAGTTCAAAATGAAACATCCTCTAATCGTCCCTGTTGCCATGGCAACATGACTGGCAGTAAGGGGTCTGATTGGTTTAGGAACATAATCAATATCAGTGGCATGAGTGGGGAGCAGTGGGAGGAAAAGGTCAAACAGACAGAAGGTTGGGGCTAAGCGATTGGTGAGAACATTTCTATCTACAGGAATAATTTCTTCCAACATGAGGGTGAATATTTTCAGATGCACCTGTACAGGTGTCACCCACCTCCCCCAGGAATTCACTCTCCTCCTCCTGGACTCTGGGCTGATCCCAGACCGTGATCTCCAGCATGCGCTCTCTGAAGTCCCGTCGGTGAACGTGGGAATATATGAAGGTCTGGTTCCACTTGGGCTCCGCGCTCTTCTTCACCGTTTTGGTCCGTCGTTTACTCTTGTCACTGGAGCAAAGATGTGAGAAGTATGTTAAAGGTGTTCATTTACAGTAACATTGCAGACGCACTCATGACAATGGCCGAGTCAGAGTTCAGAAATCCAAACAAAGAACTTACCTCCTGTCGGGCAGGAAGTACATCTTGACATACGGGTTCCGAGGTCGGCCGTCTGGCCGAGGAGGCAGGTCTTTGGCTTGAAGTACGTTGACGATCAGCTGATGGCCCACTTTGTCGTACCACAGCTTTACCTTAGATGTGAGAAGATGGTTAACCGTCATTTCAGTCTAAAGTCAGCGCCTCCTCCTTTTATCCTTTGTTTTGTGTAAAAAACTACAAGAAGCATCCAATCATAGTAGGTCGTAGTACTGAGCAAATACAACCTCACTCAGACAATAAAGTATGGCTCTTTCACTTTCACTACACCAACACAGCATCTCCATCAGGTTCAGGTCATTCCAAAAGCTTTAAGACAATGTCCTCACATTTGCCACTGGAATGTTCTGGTCTACAGAGGAACTCATGGTCCAGTCAGTGCCTGACAGGTGTCCAAGTCCAGACCGTCATCCCTTCACCACCGTGCTTCACAGTGGCACTGAGGTGTTTCTGCTGAGCAAACATGGTTCTGGTTCAAACATCTCCAATCTGGTCTCATCTGTCCAGAGGACGTTGTTCCAGAAGGCTGCTGGTTTGTTCAGATGCAGGTTTGAGAACCTCAGTCATACTTCCATGTTCTTTGTAAACAGAAGAGGTTTCCTCCAGGAAACTCCTCCAAATAAACCGGTTCAGTCTTCTTCTAATTGTTCTGTAATGGACTTTAACATCTAACATGTTCAGTGTGGTCTGCAGGCTCAGACATGGTGCTCTTGTTGTGTGTGTGTGTTTTTTTTATTTATTTCCCTGAACACTACTGTGTCTGATCTTGGGATCAACCTGGTGGGAAGTCCACTCCGGGGATTATTGATGTCTTTATTGCAATAATGTTTTCGACAGTAGAACTTTAAACAACTAGTTTGGAGATGATTTTAAAACCCTTAACAAATTGACAAATATCAACGATTGCTCTTCAAAAACCATTACTGATGTCTTTCTCTCTTGGCATTGTGTTAAGACACACCTGACTCTTCCAGACCAGCAAACTGCTGAACCTTCTACTTGTCTGGAGGTCTGCAAAGCTGCTGATAATCAATTAATTGATAATGATGATGAGCAGCACCTGCCTGCAACTCTTAGATCCTCTGAAAGCAGTAATGGGGTACTTGGTATTGCCCACGTCATTTTCTTTTATAGTTGAATTTTTGTTAAATAGATAATGGGAAGGCGAAACACATTACATGTTGTTGTTCATTTGAAGTTGTTTTTGTCTGATACTAAGAACCATTAGTATGCTTTTCATTGCACTTTTGCACACGGCTGCACACTGAGTGACATAAAACACGTTCCTCTGTTCGTTCTCCTTCAGAAACTCACAGAGAGCTGTCCAGGCAGCACCAGAGGGAGGTCCCGGAGGGTTCCAGGGCTCGTAGGGGACATCACTGAAATCGAGGGACGATCCATCTTCTGGGATTCAAAGGAACTGGAGCCTGCTGAGGGATAGAGATCCGTTTTTGTAAGGAATCACAGAAAATATGCAACCCCAGGATCTGAAATGTGCCACGCTAAAGAAGCAAATAACTGACAGTAAAAAGGATGTAATGCTGCCCTATAAACACTTACTGGACTCTAGAGGGGGGTGAGGGGAGCCTGGGATTCTTGGGATGTCTCTGAAAAGCCAGAGTCACAGATTTATTAAGATTCCCATAATATCTCTAGTATTATTAGGCATTCATTGTTTGTAAATGAGTATCAAACAGCAGCGTGGTGGAGGAGGAACAGGCATCAGAACAGGTGAACATATTAACACGGCAGGTAGCAGAGGAGGAAAAACATCTGGAAGACGGGATTTTTGTCTTGGATCTGAAGGATTACAGGCGGGATCATGGGGAAGGGGCTCCGCTGATCAATCTACTTACTGATAAGCTCTATACACTTTTCTCAAGAAGTTTTTGGACATAATTCGGTTGATTGAGCTTTTAGATAAAGGAAGGAGACATATTAAGAGTACATGTCAGGATAAAATGAACATATTTGCTTAGGTACTTTGAGCAGGTGATCATTTTAATTGATAACATCACTCTCACCCTATTGGTCTTGAAACAACAATCTCCACTTGAGGCTCGGACTTAGACTCAAGAATGATGTTGTACACTTCTTTCTTGGTTGCTCCTGGCAACGACTTCCCGTTCCACTGCAACACCTCGTCACCTGAAACCAACAAGGTGAAGATGGGATGAAGGAGGCGCTCTCTGTGAGCGATATATCTGTGCTAATGAAATGTTAAAGTTAGTAAGCACGAACTGATGTACATTTATCAAGTTTAAAGTGTAAAAGCTACTAAACAGCTGAAACGTTGGCGGTAAGGAGCAGGTACTGACACTGCAGCTTTGTTTACCACGTCCGTCTGATCAGAGCGTTTGGCAGCGGTATTTATGACATTCAACGTTTCTGTGACAGAAACAGTCGGCTTTACAAAACCAATCAAAATAAGAGGGAGAGAAAGGAACCTGGCTGGGATGTGGACGACTTGGCTGATGCTCCACGACACGTTTTCTGAACGTGTAAGCAACTAGTCAGCAGCCTGTCAGCAACTAGTCAGCAGCCTGTCAGCAACTAGTCAGCAACTAGTCAGCAGCCTGTCAGCAACTAGTCAGCAGCCTGTCAGAAACTAGTCAGCAACTAGTCAACTAGTCAGCAGCTAGTCCAGAAGCTAGGCCACAGCTAGTCAACAGCTACTCAGCAGCTAGTCAGCAACTAGTCAGCAGCTAGTCAGCAGCCTGTCAGAAACTAGTCAACTAGTCAGCAACTAGTCAACTAGTCAGCAGCTAGTCCAGAAGCTAGGCAACAGCTAGTCAACAAATAGTCAGCAGCTAGTCAGCAACTAGTCAGCAGCTAGTCAGCAACTAGTCAGCAGCCTGTCAGCAACTAGTCAGCAGCCTGTCAGAAACTAGTCTGCAGCTAGTCAGCAGCCTGTCAGAAACTAGTCAACTAGTCAGCAACTAGTCAACTAGTCAGCAGCTAGTCCAGAAGCTAGGCAACAGCTAGTCAACGAATAGTCAGCAGCCTGTCAGCAACTAGTCAGCAGCCTGTCAGAAACTAGTCAGCAGCCTGTCAGAAACTAGTCAGCAGCTAGTCAGCAACTAGTCAGCAGCCTGTCAGAAACTAGTCAGCAGCCTGTCAGCAACTAGTCTGCAGCTAGTCAGCAGCCTGTCAGAAACTAGTCAACTAGTCAGCAACTAGTCAACTAGTCAGCAGCTAGTCCAGAAGCTAGGCAACAGCTAGTCAACGAATAGTCAGCAGCTAGTCAGCAACTAGTCAACAACTAGTCAGCAGCCTGTCAGCAACTAGTCAGCAGCTAGTCAGCAACTAGTCAGCAGCCTGTCAGAAACTAGTCATCAGCCTGTCAGAAACTAGTCTGCAGCTAGTCAGCAGCCTGTCGGAAACTAGTCAACTAGTCAGCAACTAGTCAACTAGTCAGCAGCTAGTCCAGAAGCTAGGCAACAGCTAGTCAACGAATAGTCAGCAGCTAGTCAGCAACTAGTCAACAACTAGTCAGCAGCCTGTCAGAAACTAGTCAGCAGCCTGTCAGCAACTAGTCAACAACTAGACAACAACAAGTCAGCAGCTAGTCAAAAACTGTTCAGCAGCTAGTCAGAAACTAGTCAGCAGCCTGTCAGCAACTAGTCAACAACTAGACAACAACAAGTCAGCAGCTAGTCAAAAACTAGTCAGCAGCTAGTCAGCAACTAGTCAGCAACTAGTCAAAAACTAGTCAAAAACTAGACAACAACAACTCAGCAGCCTGTCAGCAACTAGTCAGCAGCCTGTCAGAAACTAGTCAGCAGCCTGTCAGCAACTAGTCAGCAACTAGTCAACAACTAGACAACAACAAGTCAGCAGCTAGTCGAAAACTAGTAAGTAACTAGTCAACAGCTACTCAGAAATTAGTCAGCAGCCTGTCAGCAACTAGCCAACTAGTCAGCAGCCTGTCAGCAACTAGTCAGCAGCCTGTCAGAAACTAGTCAGCAGCCTGTCAGCAACTAGTCAACAACTAGACAACAACAAGTCAGCAGCTAGTCAAAAACTGTTCAGCAGCTAGTCAGAAACTAGTCAGCAGCCTGTCAGCAACTAGTCAACAACTAGACAACAACAAGTCAGCAGCTAGTCAAAAACTAGTCAGCAGCTAGTCAGCAACTAGTCAGCAACTAGTCAAAAACTAGTCAAAAACTAGACAACAACAACTCAGCAGCCTGTCAGCAACTAGTCAGCAGCCTGTCAGAAACTAGTCAGCAGCCTGTCAGCAACTAGTCAGCAACTAGTCAACAACTAGACAACAACAAGTCAGCAGCTAGTCAGCAACTAGTCAGCAGCTAGTCAGCAGCCTGTCAGAAACTAGTCAACTAGTCAGCAACTAGTCAACTAGTCAGCAGCTAGTCCAGAAGCTAGGCAACAGCTAGTCAACAAATAGTCAGCAGCTAGTCAGCAACTAGTCAGCAGCTAGTCAGCAACTAGTCAGCAGCCTGTCAGCAACTAGTCAGCAGCCTGTCAGAAACTAGTCTGCAGCTAGTCAGCAGCCTGTCAGAAACTAGTCAACTAGTCAGCAACTAGTCAACTAGTCAGCAGCTAGTCCAGAAGCTAGGCAACAGCTAGTCAACGAATAGTCAGCAGCCTGTCAGCAACTAGTCAGCAGCCTGTCAGAAACTAGTCAGCAGCCTGTCAGCAACTAGTCAGCAGCCTGTCAGAAACTAGTCAGCAGCCTGTCAGAAACTAGTCAGCAGCTAGTCAGCAACTAGTCAGCAGCCTGTCAGAAACTAGTCAGCAGCCTGTCAGCAACTAGTCTGCAGCTAGTCAGCAGCCTGTCAGAAACTAGTCAACTAGTCAGCAACTAGTCAACTAGTCAGCAGCTAGTCCAGAAGCTAGGCAACAGCTAGTCAACGAATAGTCAGCAGCTAGTCAGCAACTAGTCAACAACTAGTCAGCAGCCTGTCAGCAACTAGTCAGCAGCTAGTCAGCAACTAGTCAGCAGCCTGTCAGAAACTAGTCATCAGCCTGTCAGAAACTAGTCTGCAGCTAGTCAGCAGCCTGTCGGAAACTAGTCAACTAGTCAGCAACTAGTCAACTAGTCAGCAGCTAGTCCAGAAGCTAGGCAACAGCTAGTCAACGAATAGTCAGCAGCTAGTCAGCAACTAGTCAACAACTAGTCAGCAGCCTGTCAGAAACTAGTCAGCAGCCTGTCAGCAACTAGTCAACAACTAGACAACAACAAGTCAGCAGCTAGTCAAAAACTGTTCAGCAGCTAGTCAGAAACTAGTCAGCAGCCTGTCAGCAACTAGTCAACAACTAGACAACAACAAGTCAGCAGCTAGTCAAAAACTAGTCAGCAGCTAGTCAGCAACTAGTCAGCAACTAGTCAAAAACTAGTCAAAAACTAGACAACAACAACTCAGCAGCCTGTCAGCAACTAGTCAGCAGCCTGTCAGAAACTAGTCAGCAGCCTGTCAGCAACTAGTCAGCAACTAGTCAACAACTAGACAACAACAAGTCAGCAGCTAGTCGAAAACTAGTAAGTAACTAGTCAACAGCTACTCAGAAATTAGTCAGCAGCCTGTCAGCAACTAGCCAACAACTAGTCAGCAGCCTGTCAGCAACTAGTCAACAACTAGTCAGCAGCCTGTCAGAAACTAGTCAGCAGCCTGTCAGCAACTAGTCAACAACTAGACAACAACAAGTCAGCAGCTAGTCAAAAACTGTTCAGCAGCTAGTCAGAAACTAGTCAGCAGCCTGTCAGCAACTAGTCAACAACTAGACAACAACAAGTCAGCAGCTAGTCAAAAACTAGTCAGCAGCTAGTCAGCAACTAGTCAGCAACTAGTCAAAAACTAGTCAAAAACTAGACAACAACAACTCAGCAGCCTGTCAGCAACTAGTCAGCAGCCTGTCAGAAACTAGTCAGCAGCCTGTCAGCAACTAGTCAGCAACTAGTCAACAACTAGACAACAACAAGTCAGCAGCTAGTCGAAAACTAGTAAGTAACTAGTCAACAGCTACTCAGAAATTAGTCAGCAGCCTGTCAGCAACTAGCCAACTAGTCAGCAACTAGTCAACTAGTCAGCAACTAGCCAACTAGTCAGCAACTAGTCAGCAGCTAGTCCAGAAGCTAGGCAACAGCTAGTCAACAGCTAGTCAGCAACTAGTCAACTAGTCAGCAGCTAGTCAGCAGCTAGTCAGCAGCTACTACAACTAGTCAACAAACACGTTCTCAGGGTGCAGGTTTACTCGTAGCTCTTAGAAGATCCAGATGTAGATCTGGAGGACGGGTCTTCTGCTATCAGGAACCATCACTCTGGAACCAACTTCCAGTTTGGGTGAAGGAGGCCGACACCACCTCCACCTTTAAAACCAGACTTCAAACGTTTGTGTTCAGTAAAACATCTAGTTGGTGTAAACTTTAGTGTGTCAGGACCAGTAGTCACAGCTGCAGCTGCAGGACCAGACTAGAGCAGCTGGTCTTCAACACAGCTTCATCTGGATCTGCTGCTGTAGACCTGCTGCAGGGGGACACCAACATGATCCACTGACCTGCAGTCCCACCTCTGACCACCTCAGTGTCTGCTGTCTACACCTGTTTAGATAGTGGTCTCTGTAGTCCACCAACTAACCAGGTACCAGTCTGGTGGACAGAAACTCTCAGTTCTCCAGGTAACAGATGATTATACTGATGGATCTGGTCTTTGGTACCTTTGATGGTGAGTCTGTGTCTCTTCTCTCTATTTCCTGTTCTACCTGCTGGTCTTCAGCAGGAGGGTCGCCCCTTATGATCCAGGTCCTGATCCAGGTTTCTTCCCCCTTATGATCCAGGTCCTGGTCCAGGTTTCTTCCCTCTTAAAAGTGGGTTTTTACCTGCTGTTGTTTATGTAATAATTGATCGGGGGTCATGTTCTGGTCTCTGGAAAGATCCTGGAGACGACTGGTGTTGTAATAGACATTTATGAATAAAATTGAATTGAACTGAATTGAATAAGCTGCCAGAGGATAATTGTGAGATCCATTTGCACTAAGCATGTCTTTCCTGACTTTTTTGTTTCCCAGAGATCCAAAGTCAGAAGTGACAAATGAAACGCTGGCAGATGTCAGAACTCCAAGTCATCAACTCGGACAAACACGGAAAAGCCTGACTTAAGCTTTGAGGAGCTTTCAGTGTTTTTCCACGTGTGAGTCCTTGGATGAGAGTGTAATGTACAGTGGTGTAATATACAGGAAGATCTTTTAAGAGTAAAATATAACATGAATTCTAATGATTTCCATTTTAAAATGCTGTTTTCACCCAACCTCAGGCCTGAGACCCCAGCAGACCCCAGTGACCCTGAATAAGAGCTGAGATAGATGGATGTTTTCAACAAGGATGGACCAGCATGGAGCTAAAATCCTCATATCAGGTGACCTAAACTGTCAAGTTTCACACCAACAAGTTGTCCTGTAACTTAAAGTCTCTATCCTTCAGATTTTATTCATCTTAAAGCCTTGATGTGCAGGAGACAACAAACTGCAATACAAATGAATAAATAAATGTTTGATCTTCCTGTTGATGTTCCATGTTTTTTGTTTTATGACCCCGAGATGTAAATATACCGGGATTCCTGGGAAAAACAATAATTTTATACCTGCACGTAAGTGTCCAATGACATCTGCCAAACTGCCTTTTTTGACTTTGGTGATAAAAGCTCCAAGTCTTCCCGTCTCCGTCATCTTCCCTCCAACCACCTGGATGAAGAGGTGAGACAGGAACATGAGTCCACTTACAAGACACAACCCAAAATCCGTACATGAATTACTCTAGAACTGGGTCCGTGAAGTCCAGCCCTCAAAGACCGCTGTCCTGCATGTTTTACATGTTTCCCTGCTTTAACACTCCTGATTCAAATGATGAGTCATTAGTAGATGTGTGGAGACCTTGGTGCCAAGTTAATGGTGATCCTTTCAGCGGCCCTCAACGACCAGTCTTGAAGAGCCCTGTTCTGGACCCTTTGGTTTCCAAGCACCAGCATTCTAGCTTCTGGGATAAACTGAGTCTGTATGTTGGAAAAGTTGCAGTTCATCAACTGACCACTAGGGTTTGGCTCCAAAAGGGAATTCATTTCTACATTAAAAGCAGAAATAAACGTATTTACAGCCTGGTCCAAAAACTCTTTTTGGTCTCCATAAGATGACTGCATGGGGGGAATTTATGCACCATATTAGGTAAAATTACGCAAAGGAACACATTATTATGTACAATTCCCCAAAAAGTTGTGACGCTGTGTAAAATGAGTCAATATTTTAATTGAAAAGAAAATAGTTTTACATTCAATATTTGATATTTTCTAATTTCATCTGCAAATAAAACCTGTTTTTTTTAATTGAGTTTGTACCTTCAGTGTCAGAAATGTGTGACACTGTTTACTCTGTGAATACAGGCGTAGAAGAAGACCTGCTTACTTTCAGGCCCAGGAGGGAACCGGCCTCGCGGGGCAGAGCCGACCTCTTACTTAACGTTATTCGTCCGATCAGGTGGTCGCCCTCTTTGGACGGCTGCCACGAAACCGGATGCTGCAAGGATAAAAACAGCGATGACAGGAGGCAGTTATCAGGCGTAAATAACTGATTACACGCCGTCATCCATGAATGAAACTTACATGCCACACTGTAGGATCCAGGGGATGACAGTCCCAGTCACCTGCAGACACAGAGAGTCAGCATCAGAAACAAACTTATTTAAAACAAATCACACTGATTATAAATGTGTCATGATAAAAAAATGTGTTTAAATGAAGTCTTGTTCAACAGTAAGAACTCGATCTTTGAAGGTGGCCTAAAACGTCTACATCCGCATCTGCAGACGACGCCCAGAGACGCCCAGAGACGCCCAGAGACGCCCAGAGACGCCCAGAGACGCCCAGAGACGCCCAGAGACGCCCAGAGACGCCCAGAGACGCTTTTTTCATTGTTAAAACCCTGTTATCTAAAACAAGACTGCTGGCAGTCCCAGAGTTGTCTCGACAACTGGAGGTAATAAATGACCTAAAGTACCGCTCGATGGCCCCCAAGGTACTTAGCCAGGAAGCTCATCCAGCTTTTGAGGGATTCAGTTCTTCATGATGTCTTGGCTGGTGTCAGTCGTTGCTGCATATGGCACAGCGTATTGTTGTGTGATTTTAAGCCGCTTCTGCGGCGGCGTCCTGGTGGACATTAAAGTGCGGGTCAAGCAGGTTGAAACACGTGTTATGCCTGTTACACAACAGTGTAAAAGTTGTTTAAGACATGGACACATATGAGCAAAAGTTACCCCCCCTCTGATAATATATATATTTTTTATTTTAAACTGGAACATTAAACTGGTACAATGCCAAGAAGGAAAAACATCAGCAGCAGTCTTAGAGAAGCAACTGACCCCTCAAACTCCTCCCTAGATGAGCAAATGGCTGTGAGGATCAGGTCCACCAGGACCAGAACTCAGACCCCCGTAGTTTTCAGCTCCACAGAACAACACTGGAAGATCCTGAACTCCCATCTGCTGATGCAGTTCATGAAAAAAAAAAGGTTAAATGTGTTTGGGCTACTGATAGTCCACTCCTTTAACGAATGTACTTAGTATTGCCCAATGGATGTTTTTTTCTCTGTGGCTTCATTTTTGTTCAATAATGACAAGATAAAACATGTTATATGTTCATCTGAGGTTCTATTTCGCTAATACTAAGACCCAAACCTAAACACAGGATTAAAAGAGGGTTAAAAGAGGATTTTCAGAGGGAGGACTGTGATAAATCCTCTGCTGAAGAGCTAATTGTGTCAAATCAAAATTATACACAAGAGCTGGATCTGATCTGAGCGTGCTCACAGGCCAGCTGAACTGATGAACGCCGTAAAGCGACTCGTGATATGTGACGTTGTAAGTGATATGAATCAAATGATTTGATTATGGTTCCAAGAGTGAGTACACAATGAAAAGTGAGTGAGGCCCCAGGCACTCTCGCATGAACCCGTCCATCAGCCGGCAGCGGCGGTGGGGGTGGGGCACGCCCAGGCCAGGGACACACTGGCTTTACAAAAAAACGATGAAAAGGTTTGTTCTTCTGATATGCTTCTCAAAGAGCCAGCGATCCAGTGACTATGACCACGTCCAGTAACTGCTTCTGTCCGCTTAGGGAACAACTGAGGCATCCTTCTGCAGCCTCGGTGAAGCTCTAGCTCTTCAGCTGCTCGGTTATCTAGCTCTGGGTTCTCCAGCCACGTGACCTTCGCCTCATATCATTTTAAGATAGACACAACAGGTGGCCGATGCCGCAGCAGTCAGCGACCTGCTGCTCCGATGCAGGATCCAGGAGGCTCCAGCAGGACTCGCAGCGTAAGATGTTTCAGCAGTGACCTCTGAAATGAGGATGTTTGGACAGTTTCCATCAGAATACATGTAATTAGCTGGCATCAAACATGGGCATAAACTAAATCAGTCAGATAAAAACAACTAATATGTGAAGTGGGCGTGTTCCAGCCCGCTTCCACGCCTGCTTCTTCTACCCATTTTCCTCATTTTGGAATATCCAGGGTTTAGCGACTTTCAAAGCAGAAAATCAAAATGAGCCAAAAGAACGGTTCAGAGACCTCTACATGACATCACAGGGGGTGTGTCCAGGTGTTAGGGTTAGGCTGTTAACGCTGTTACTAAGATTTGAAACTTCGGAGCTCCTGTATGTGTTGCGTTCACAACGTTGCTGACTGGAGCTAAAAATACCCATGAGCCCTGAGTCAGTTACAGCAGGACCAAACGCCGACTTTCGCCCGACCCATCCACACAAAAGCCAGATGTTAGTGGATTATTTCTACAGTCTGGACGAACCTTAAAAGGGAAATCCAATAATTCCTTCTGAGTACTGACTTGGAGATAATCGAGAGAAGAAACCGATTCAAGGAAGAAAAACCTCATCGAAACGTTTCTGTCCAGAACTGAACACTAAACCTGCTAAAAAACACAAATGAAATGAAATCATGTTTTTCTGTCAACAACAATGTTTAGTCCAGGACACAATATTAAAAGCTCATCAAAGGAACCTCAGTCAAACCTCACCCAAGAAAATCCCAATCAGAAAACTCAGTTAATCCTTGTTGTGCTGCAGTGCTCTGATTTACTGATTTAAGTCCAAAATAAGAAAAAACATGTAAATATATTAATAAAATTAAACCATAGGAACTAATAAATTACATATAAATCAGATAAAATAGAGCAATAATAAAATGTGATGAATTTCTTTTAAAAATAATCTCAAGAATAGAATTCTATTTCGTTGTCGGTGTAAATCTCCCAGAACACAACGAAGTCACCTCTGCGTTGGTCCCAGCGGCCGGGCAGCCGTGGGGAGTTTAGGGCCTTGCTCAGGGGCCTCCAGTGGGACTGGAACCTGGGACCTCCAGGCCCCAGCCCACCTCTGTAACCACTAGGCCCCCAAGAGAAACGTGAACCTTTTAAAAAGTCTGACTTTTAAATTTAAATTGAGTTAAAAGTTGGTACCCTCTCCTTTACTCCTTGAATATCCGGACTGATGTGGAGAATCAGTTAATCAATAATGATGATCAGCAGCGTCACCGTCGTGGAGAACTGAGAACTGCCCACGTGACTTTCTTTCCTTTTTTACTTCACTGTTGCTAAATCAGTGTGAACAGCGAGAACAGAACAATACCACTGCAATCCTTCAGTTTAAACCTGGTAAAATGTCACTCCCAGAATCCCCCGTCCTCCACGCTGCGTGCCGCCACCGCCGGCTTCATTTCAGCCGCTGGTCCGCGCTCGGCTGGTGGCCTGTTGGTGAAGTATTAGCCGGCAAGCCACTGACCTAATTCTGCAAATCTGCTGGCCTAAATCACAGACTCGCCAAATAAATGAGAGCTGTCCTGAGAGCGGTGGGGCTGAGCTGCAGCGAGCACTCACACGAGTCCTCCACTCGTCTTCAAGGTTCTCTGTTGGAGGAACAGCCCGTCCATCTGTTATCTGTGGGCGCTGTTCTGTACTCAGGGTCACGAGCTTCTGCTGGAGACCATCCCGGACCTTTGAGTGACAGGCAGAAACACCTGGCCTCCAGATGAAAGCTATGCCCAACCATCAGCCCGGTCCGGCCCAGTTCTGGCTCTGTCTAGTTGCAGATCAGGTTAAAATGAACTAACCGACCCGTCACAGTTGGTTCAAAACCTTACTGACCTCACTGAACACATCCATGTAAACGAACCTCAATCCGGGACCGACATGGACCTCACAATCCTCCGGACTGGGACCGACAGGGTGCTCGGAGTCCTCTGGACCGGGACCGACAGGGTCCTCACAATCCTCTAGACTGGGACCAACAG
Source organism: Xenentodon cancila (assembly GCA_014839995.1). NCBI lineage: Eukaryota > Metazoa > Chordata > Actinopteri > Beloniformes > Belonidae > Xenentodon > Xenentodon cancila. The sequence continues at coordinate 1,300,420 of CM026198.1, forward strand.
GGTCCTCACAATCCTCCGGACTGGGACTGACAGGGTGCTCGGAGTCCTCTGGACCGGGACCGACATGGTCCTCACACTCCTCCGGACCGGGACCGGCTGGGTCCTCACACTCCTCCGGACCGGTACCGACATGGTCCTCACAATCCTCCGGACTGGGACTGACAGGGTGCTCGGAGTCCTCTGGACCGGGACCGACATGGTCCTCACAATCCTCCGGACCGGGACCGACTGGGTCCTCACAGTCCTCCGGACCGGGACCGACATGGTCCTCACACTCCTCCGGACCGGGACCGGCAGGCTGCTCACAGTAAAGTCCTACTTTATCCCGGGGTTGGTAGTAAACTCACAGTGGATCGTAGCACAGAAACGTTTCGATGCAAACCTTCCTTAGTGAACCATTAATTAGTCTTATTTTCCTGGCTTTGTATTAATTTGACTAATTTGAAGTGTATTTTGCAGTGGCTTCAGATGGCAGCTGTCGATAATTTGTCGCTGTAAAAATAAAGCGGAACTGAGTGGAGTCTGTTACCACGAAGTTTCTGGAAACCGTCGCCGTCAGTTTAACTATCACCAACCAAGTCTATCTTCAGATTTTCTACGTATCCCTCCTTGACATATGGACATCAGATGTTCAAAGGAGGTCCTCTTGTGTGTAAAATTGGTCTAAAACATGTTGTGACTGGGTTTTTACAAAGTCACCACTGTAAAACTGTCAACACAGATAGATCGTCTCAGTCAGCATCAGCATCTAAGGGGGCGGGGCTTACTGAGGCTCTACCTGAGCGCTCCACAGGAAGGACAAGTCAGCTGCTTGAGGAACAAAGACTTTTCTTTGTTCTGATTGGATCATGCCTGAGTTTACAGGGGTTTAAGAACTGTCCATCAATTCTATTGTTGTAAAGCTTTACCACAACAGAGTCAATCACTACAATTTTCCAGTTTGGTTCCTGAAAAACCGTGACAGGTATGAGCAAATGTTCCAACGTGGACCAAAAGTCTGGCGAAACAATCTTCTTCAACATCTAAAAACTCCGATCCATGACAGGAAAACCTACCTGGGTTCAGTAAGTGTGAGATGTTTTAGAATTGATTGGTAGAGTGTTCTAGTTATTTTACATCATGGATCAAACAGACGTGAGCTCTGTAGGTACAGACGCTCCGCCTGCATCTGTCTGGGTACCGGGAAAACGGGCAAAACAAGACCGGCGGAGGTGGTGGGGACCGAACTGAGACCATCGTTGAACTAAACAGAAGAAAACTAAGTGCCAGCCATCCAGCTTCCAGGTTGAGGCTCACTCTGAACTCTGATCTGATTGGTTGCAGTTCCTCGACCGGCCACCAGAGGCTGCCTGGAAAAGCGAGTCACTGTTCACTAACCTCGAACGAGTCCAAGTTTACAGAGGAAACAAACACATTTACAGCCTGGTTCAAGTACGTATTTCTAACTGATTGACAGTCGGCTCCGCTGATCGCTGGCCGTTATCACGGCTTCATCCGTAACCGTCACGCTACCGCGCTCACTGAAGCCGCCACCCGTTTGCATGAACCAGCGTCGGCTCCATGCAGTCGAGATGTTTAACGGTTCATCCGGCTGGAAACATCTGACAGCCGCTCTGCAGAAACCAGCAGGTCACATGACCGAATGCTTTGTCACTAACTGACCACATCAGAGCTTGCTGATAACCGTACGGAGAGCACCTGGCCAGCGAGGTCTCGTTTTGGGGCGCCGCGTCCACACTGACCCAACCAAACTAAACCCAACCTAAACAGCACAGGCCCAAAAACACTCTGAACTGCTGTGATCTCACAGGCGTTACCTTTATTTTGATGTATTCAAACACACCTTCAAGCTGCCGAGACTCACTTTAAATCAGGTGTAACTTTTGTTTTGTGAGGATGAAAGTTCAGAGAGATTTACATCTGCTGACTGACCTTTCTCGCTGACGCTCTCCATGTCCACGTCCTCACAGCTGGTGTACTCGGGCGTGGAGCCACCCTCCTCTTCTGAGCTGCTGATGGACATCTGCCTCTTGTTGACCGAGCGTTTGCTCTTGTACGACCGTGAAGGGGGGGGCCGCAGACACTCCGACTGGTCTGAGCCCTGAGAGTCCTTCCTCAGCAGGTTATCCCCATCTTTGTCCCTCGGTTTCCGTGTTGTAACGGGCTCCGGGCAGCTGTCATTTTGGCCTTGGTCGAATCTCAACCCGCCTCCCACCCCCACGGTCCTATCCGCAGCAAAGACGTGGTGGTTCTCGCCACCTCCACCCCTCCTCGCCAAACGGTTTTCAGGTTTCTCCCCTGTGCCACCCCCACCGCCCCCTCCATCACCTGGTCCCAGGCCGATCTCATTGATGGCCAAGTCGCTGTGCCGCCGTTCATGCCGCACCTTGGACACCTTGGCGTGCATGCGCATCTCCTGCTCCTCCTTCTGAGGTTTGACGGGGTATCTCGCCAGATTGGGGTCACTCTGATAACGGTTCTGAAACTCCTCCTCACGCCGCTGCCTCTCCCTCTGCTCCTCGTCTTCTGGCCGTCTCCGGTGGGCCTCCGGGCAGCCCAGCTTCTCGTCTCCATCCTCGTAGTCCTGAGAGTGGATCTTCTCCAGCTGCCGTCTGTCCAGTCCCCGGTCTCCAGGACCCAGGCGCTCATCAAGGGACGAATGAGACTGAAGCTTTCCAGCAGGTCTACGGCTGCGTCCCAGTCCTCCACGACCGTTTTGTTCATGGAGGGAAACCGGCCTTTTCCTGGAAATGAAGAGTCACTCTTAGTAATTTGGTCAAGATTTGGAACAGTGAGATAAGGTTTTAACATAGAAACAGTGGTTTGAGCTGACTTTTTTGGTCAATTCCAGTCATGGGCCAACATCTGTAAAACACCTGTAAACTGACCACTAGGGTCTGGATCAGACCTGTGGGTCCTTTACCGACCACTAAGATCTGGATCAGACGTGCAGTTCCCGTACCGACCACTAGGATCTGGATCAGTCCTGATGTTCTTATACCGACCACTAGGATCTGGATCAGTCCTGCGGTCCCTGTACCGACCACTAGGATCTGGATCAGTCCTGATGTTCTTATACCGACCACTAAGATCTGGATCAGACGTGCGGTTCCTGTACCGACCACTAGAATCTGGATCAGTCCTGCTCTTCTTATTCCGACCGCTAGGATCTGGATCAGTTCTGCGGTCCCTGTACCGACCACTAGGATCTGGTTCCAAGACTAAAAGAACTGAAACCAGGACTAGTAGAACGGAGACCAAGACTAACAGAACTGTAACCAGAAGCAGAGCTAAAACCAGGACTAGTAGAGTTGAAACCAGGACCAGTAGAACTGAAACCAGGACCAGTAGAACTGAAACAGGGACTTACAGAACTGAAACCAGGACTAGTAGTTTCCGCTGGGACTTGGAGGAGCTGCAGAGCTGCTTTAAACATTTCGGACTGTTAAGAATACAAAAACCTACTGTGTTGTGGTTTTTCTTCACAGGTCAAAGGTCAAAACAAAAATCACAAAAGTGATGACAGCTAGCCATTATTTGTGTCAATCAAAAGTTCACACTATATAGTTCACATTATTAATTGTTTAATTCATTAATTGACTTATACATAAATTATGTTGCTTTATATAATTTTACCTGATATGGTGAATAAAATTCCCTCTTACAGTCGTCATGGATATTAAATCCAACTACGGAGACCAAAACTGTTTATTTCTGCTGTAAAGATGAACATTTACCTAATCTGGAATCTAGTGGTCGGTGGGGGAACCGCAGGTCCGGATTCGGACCCAACTGGTCAGTAAAGGAACAGCAGGTTTTTATGTTCCCTTTTGGCATCGACCTGGAAGAACGCTGGTTCTAGATCGGGCGTCGGAATGACACTGAAGACAGTTTTCTCCCTTTTAAATAGGCTGATAAAATACGGGAGACAGATGTAAATATAGTTTAAAAGCAACAAATCCATCCAAACGTGTTTGCTGTATTTGTGCAATTCCTCCAACACACAAAATCCTCTTAGTTTAGTAACAAGCAACAATAAAAACTGATTCGGATGGAGGAGACGAGACAATGATGAGCTCTTATTCAAAGTGCTGAGACAAAGACAGTAAATCCAAGTCTGGTAAGACTGACCCAGATTCTCCTCCGGGGAAACTACGGCTGACACACATCTATTCTTTTGGTTTTTTTAACCTCTGGGATTAAAACAAAAAAATATACACCGTAAAGTGGGTCACGCCCTGCATCCTGTTCTTAAACGACCAAGTTAACAGTCAACGGTGCAAATGTGGGGCGCCCTCTTTTCCCATGTGTTTTAGTTATTAACGTGATCAATTCAGACACACTTTTCTTTTTTCTTCAAAACTACATGAACTAAAAGCAGACTTTCTCTTCAATGATGTGATGTTGCTGGTGTATCTGACTTTGTGTTCAAACAGTTGCTCTTGCAGCCCATCACACCCGACCAGGACCAGCTCCGGCCCCATAAAATGATTCACAGATCTTTACAACTAGAAGCAACACTGAAACGTTCAGGATGAACCATGAATGAAGATGAATCTAGAGCTTTGATTGGCGGCTACAACAGGAAATGACCACATGTCGTGGGTTTAGTGACTTTTTGACTGACTTCTGTTTTGACTTCTGAGCTGTGAATTAAGAATAGAGTCACTCACATGCCAAAGAGCTCCGAGACCGGTTGGCATCGCAACCGGTAGGCAACGAGACCGGTTGGCACCAAGACCGGTTGGCATCGAGACCGGTAGGCACCGAGACCGGTAGGCACCAAGACCGGTTGGCACCGAGACCGGTAGGCACCAAGACCGGTTGGCATCGAGACCGGTTGGCACCAAGACCGGTAGGCACCGAGACCGGTAGGCAACGAGACCGGTAGGCAACGAGACCGGTAGGCACCGAGACCGGTTGGCACCGAGACCGGTTGGCACCGAGACCGGTTGGCACCGAGACCGGTAGGTACCGCGACCGGTTGGCACCGAGACCGGTTGGCACCAAGACCGGTTGGCACCAAGACCGGTTGGCACCGAGACCGGTAGGTACCGAGACCGGTTGGCACCGCGACCGGTTGGCACCGAGACCGGTTAGCCCCGAGACCGGTAGGCACCGAGACCGGTTGGCACCGAGACCGGTTGGCACCGAGACCGGTAGGTACCGAGACCGGTAGGTACCGAGACCGGTTGGCACCGCGACCGGTTGGCACCGCGACCGGTTGGCACCGAGACCGGTTGGCCCCGAGACCGGTAGGTACCGAGACCAGTATGCAAAGAGACCGGTTAGCACCGTGACCGGTAGGCACCACGACCTACGTGTGTCATCACAGGGGGCGTGTCAGGTCAGTATTATACAACGTATGCTTTACTTCCAGCTAGAGCTCTCCAAGAGTGAAGGAAAGATCTGATTTTCCTCAGACACGCAGCTAGCTGCTGCTGCAGGTGAAACAGCTCCTCAAGTCTGGAACGAACCTTCAGCAGACCTCCTGAAGGTCGTCTTGAGACGATGGCGGTAAACTCTGAGCTGCTGAACAGCAGAACTCTGTAACTTCTCCTGTGCTCCTCCAGATGGGATCTATCCAGGGTTTTGGGTTTTTCATCAGAAAAAGCAGCACAGCATCACGGTCACAACTCTTCTTTCAGTTCATATGACATCTGATGTGAACAGGCAAGCGCGTCAATGTTTCAGCTCTGAATTATACTATGTCATTATTTATCAAACAAAAGTGTAGTAAGTACCCACATAATTCAACAGGATTTAGATCAAGCTTTAGCAGCAGGATGAGGAGAGGTTAATGGATGAATGAATGGACAGATTTTTGAGCAACAAGTTTTGTTTTCTTAAAACCCTGACTGATGTCTTTTCTTCCTGACATTATGTTAGCACTGTTGCAAAGTCGATGCTGATGATCAGCAGCATCCGGCTGCTCTTCAATCCTGTGGCGTCAGTAAGGGGCTCCTTTTTTACTTTGATTTTACAAAAGACCTAATGGCATGATTAAAAAAAAATAGTTGTATCCTGTAGTTCATCTGAGGTTGTATTTGTAAATACTAAGACCGACTACAATCAAATGACTTTTATTATCTTTGTACTCCTTAAAAGTGGGAGTACTAACTGTTGCACATGAATTTATAAATGTAACCTACTTTTCTCTTGGTGGTTCACTTTGAGATCGAGATCCAGACATGCTGTCTCCACCTTTGGCAACAGTGACCCCGGCGTGTAGCGGTGTTCCGTCCGGCAGTCCTGTGTGGGTGCTCGAGGGTGGGGCTTGGGACCTGGAGCGGAGCAGCTTCCTGTCCCGTTGGGCCTCACCTCCCTTGGCTGGGTCATCAGCACCCAGGTTCCCGGGCCGCCCCCCCGGCCCTGAAAACCATCCTCCTGACTTGGTGAGGATCTCCTGCTGCTTACGGCACAGGTTGCATACCCACATCACCTGGAGGAGGTGTCGAGAGGAAGGATACGTTTGACAGGTATCCCACATATATGAATACATACACACACTGCACATGTATGTACATCAACACCAAACACAGACACGCCCGTGGAGGAAGGTCTGATGTCCAAAGTGAGACATTTGACTGTTTCCTGAAAAATATTAGCTCACTTTAAATTTGATAGCAGGAACATGTCACAAGAACGTTTGCACACGGTCAACAAATGTTTTAAAAAGTAAGTGGTATGAATAATAAAACCCGGGGAACATCTAGGACTAATTAGGTTAATTAGTGAACATCACTAATGTGGATGCTGAAGAGTCTCCTAGAGTGGCGGCGCTCTAGCGGCGGCGCTCTAGCGGCGGCGCTCTAGCGGCGGCGCTCTAGCGGCGGCGCTCTAGCGGCGGCCTGCTGCAGCAGCTTTGTTGCATATTTTTGGGAATGTCTGCTGAGCTTCTCCGCTGCTTTAGATGCTGTTCTGCTACGTAGATTTGAGCTGGTGATTCTGGCACTAACACTTGTTATCAAGCGTTGCCATGACAACGGAAAGTTGCTTACATGTTGAAACAGCTGATTAAGGTCTTCAAAAATCAACTAATGATCTGAATGACTAAAAATCAAGAACGAGAAAGGTCAAGGATATAAAGCAGTAGCAGAACAGAGAGAAAGAAGGACACGGTTTTACTCTTTCTTTCTTCCTGGTCATCCTGGGTAACGTGAGATCCAGAGAAGTTTGATATGGAGACAGCAGGACTATTGTGCTTTTGGAGACAAGACCTTGCAACGTACTTCCAACGTCTTTGCAAATGGACTTTGGATGATGCAAGCAGACAAGAAACTCCAAACAGACCAGCAGATGGGGGTCAGGAGAGCTGGTTGATGGTTTAATCCTGGATATGCTACTGTGAACAATCACATCTGCATCCCAGATGTTGAACTGCCAGCTGTAAGTCTCCATCCATGCTGTCTACTCAGAGTTCACCTGGGTTACCTGCTGATGCTGAATATGACATCATCAGGACAGCTGTTGCCAGGCAACAACTCAGCACTCCAGCGTCTTCTGATGATCTCTGGAGCCAAACCTCTGCTGCTGCACGTCCTACTCTCCAACAGTACACGCAATTATTCTGACCTAATCTTTCCTTTTTTTATATTTTCCAAAGCATTTTTCACTGCAACAACATAATTTACCTTTGGGGATTCATGAAATATAGAGCAGCCAATGACAAAGTCTTTTTCAAGATATCTCAGTCATGAGAATGAAGGAGAACAGTTTACAGTTTAAGTCCAAAAAGCCAAACAATCTCCATCACCTGGTCTGCTCTGTTCCCAGACATGGACTGCCCGAATGTTCACGAAGTGTAAAAGTTTGATTTGTATTCAGTGTGGGTTTATAACATCTGCAAACAATTGTGTTCTGTTATTTACTTTGTTTTCATACAGGAACCAGACTTTGATGGAATTGTTCTTCTTCTGCTGTCCGTCCTGATTTTAACGACAACCCAGTTGGAACTCATTCATTATCAATGACTTGGTGAAGGGTCTGCTGAGATCTAAAGGAAAGCTTTATTCTATTTTAAAAGAAAAGAAATTACTGCAGAAAAACAAACACCAAAGATGTCTATATTCATTTTAACCTCTGTTCTAAAGCTACTTTTTATTTCTGGAATTCATACTCTAAAAATAGGCAGTGTGCATTCTGGAAAAGTAAAACTGGTGAATCCAGAGAAGCTGAAAACAACAACAACATCTGTTCTTCCGTTCTCAAAATTGAACTTCCAGACAACATGGAGTACTCACATGTGGCCATGGCTGAATACCGCCTCACTTCCACTGCACAAAAGCAGGATTTACTCTCAGTATTTATAATCCCGCCAGTGTATTTTGCAGAGAATAAATCCAAAGCAGTGATAAAACACTATCGTAGTCCAGACCAGACCCTAAAAACACAAAGCAGAACACCTCCTGATCCTCTGGAAACCCCCAAACGTTGCTTCCTGACACCACTGAGACGCAGTTAGTGTCCAGCTCGGCGGTCAGCCTTCAGCACGCTCCTCATCATGGCGTGACTGAATCCCAGTTGGCGCATGTCCACACTAATCTGAGGTAAATCAGCTGTCCGCACGGCCCACAGCTGTCAGGCCGCCTCCCAGACTCAAACTGCAGCCGCTTTCACCTCCCAGCTGAGCGGCCGCAGATTAAAGCAGCATCCGCTAATCCTTTCAGCCGCACCATTATTCAACTCATCATCAGCTGACAGACCTGATCACAATCCTTACCTTCTGACCTACAGACCCCCATCCTGCATTTCCCTCCTCAGGCAAAGCTACGAAAGATGAAGGCAGGAAATACCAGCAACCTTCTGTCTTCATCCCAACACAGGGATGGGGGATTGGAGTTAAAATCATCTCACTCTCCTGGGTTTTAGTCTCTACAAAACCAGATATTTTGGCATTTTGCTGGTCTGGAGCATTTAGGTGTGTTAAGGCGATGCCAAGGGGGAATCAGCAATGGCCTTAGAGAAACTGTTGCTGCACTTTAATGTGGAAAAGATTTTAAAAATGCTCAAACTACTTGGAGTTCAACATTCATCAGAGAAATGTGAGAAAGATTATTCACACGTGGAAAATGTTTAACCTTCCCAGGAGTGGATGTCCCAGAGAATTACCCCATGGCAAGATGGTGAAATACTGAAAAAACAACCAGAGCTCCATCTCAGAGTCTACAGGCCTCACTGAGCATGTTAGATGTTGAAGCTCATGACATCACAGTGTGAAGAAGACTGAACCAGTTTGGGTTGTTTGGAGGAGTTTCCAGGACAAAACCTCTTCTGTCTACAAAGAACACGGAAGCTTGAATGACGTTCAGAAACCTGCATCTGAACAACCAGCAGACCTCTGGAACAGCGTCCTCTGGACACATGAGACCAGAGTGGAGATGTTTGGTCTTCATGTCCAGAACCATGTTTGGACTTATGTGGTCCAGTCTCTGGTCTCAGTGAGGACTCGGGCAGCAGTGTTCTGGACTAACTGCAGCTGTTTGATGGATGTTTTAGGGACCCGTGAGTAATGTGGCTGTTAATGTTCAGGTCTGAGTCCAGAACCAGTCCCAAGTTTCTGGGTTGGCTCTTGACTTGACTTTTTTGCTGACAATTAATCTTTCTTCCTCGGCTCCAAACACTATTATTTTTTTTGTTGTATTTATTTAACCTAAGAAAATTCTGGCACTAAAGACATAAATAGTCCCTGTCTTTTCAACAGGACTCCAACCAGGCAAAGGCTGTCCCAGTCCCACCCAGTTCTTCAACCGGTCTGTCAACATGTTCTGGTCAACCATGTCTAACGGAGCACTGAGATCCAGTCAGACCAAGACTGAACCGTTGCCACCATCTGTATCGCAGCAGATGTCATTAAGGACCTTTACTAGAGCCGTCTCAGTGGTGTGATGTGGCCGGAAACCTAAGCTGTTTGGACCACAAACGTCAACCTCTGTTTTATCAGAATTTAGGAGCAAAACATTAGTGGACATCCAGTCCTTGATGTCCTTAATACACATCTGAAGTTTGTCTGATGGTTCTGTTTCATCTTCATAGACAGATACAGCTGCGTATCATCAGCATAACAATGAAAATTAATGATCTGATGTTCTGGATAATAATTTCCAAGGGCTTAAACCAGTGCTGTTTCTGTGCTATGATGGATCTGAACCCGGACTGAAGAACTTCAAATATATCATTTCTATACAAATGTTCACACAGCTGCTGCAACGACCTTTTCCAGAATTTTAGAGATAAATGGAAGGTTGGAAATTGGTCTATAATTAGCTAAAACATCTGGGTCAAGAGAAGGTTTTTAAGTAATGGTTTAATTACTGCAACTTTTAAAACCTGTGGCACAAATCTTAAGACCAGGGACAAGTTGATCTGGTCCAGTATTGTCGTACCAATGAGAGAGAAAACATTTTGGAGGTCTACAGGAACCAAACAGTCTAGAGTCAGGTCAGAGCCTAAGGGAGTTTCTGAAGCTGAAGAAACGCCCACAGCCACTGCCGGGAGGGCCTGGCTGATTTCCTCTCTAATTCTTACAATTTTATTGCTAAAGAAGCTCATAAAGTCTTCACTACTGAGAGCTGCAGGGATGCACGGCTCAACAGAGTTGTGGCTCTTTGTCAGCCTGGCTACAGTGCTGAACAGAAAACATGGTTATTTTGATTATCCTCTATCAACACTGAATAATATGGTAAAATAATAATACAATAAAACTGTGTTAGATCACAACAAGTGAAAGCATTTCCTGTCCACAGAGATAAATGGCCAGAGGAAACACCATGCTCACTGGATTACCAGGCTCTCCCTCTGATCTGTTAACTCAGAAATCCACAAGTGGATGAAACCGGGCCACGTTCCAGTCTGAGAGCTCTCTTGTATCTGAGATGATCAGTCTTCTACATGCAGACCGTGAAGCTGCATACATCCCCGCGGCCACCAAGAGGCGCCAGACTACCAGTCAGTCTGAGTACAGAAATAAACGCTTCTGTTTGACTGCACTTTTACCAAGTTTACCAAGTCAGGAATGCTGACACTTTATTACAAATTTTAAAACAATCATAAAGTCAGAACTTTTTTTTCAATTCATTTTTTATTAATCATTTGAAAGTCTTCCAAATTCAGATTTATTTTAAAACTCAATAATAACTTTTTTCCTTGAAAATTTAAGTTTAAAAATTCAAGACTGAAAAGACAGAAAAAAATAAAGACTGTCTATATAGCAGCTATTACATGAGGACTCCCTTCATGCATCTTGTTTGCATGTTTGTTTATTGTGAACTTTAGATTTACAAATTCAGACTATCGTCTTCCTAAAAGCAAACAAACTGATACATCACCACAAATTGTCTAAAAAGAGTTTATATTCTTTCATTTCTTCATTAAAATTTTAAATCGATTAATTCTTAGAATTTGTTTTCTTTAAGTTTTATCTTTAATTCTTTTCATTAAATAAATTCAGACGGCCGTCATGTCCACTCAGCTCAGAAGCATTTATGTTTATTAACTACAAGCATGAAACATGAAACATCTAAAACTGAATCAGAGACCCTAACAGCTAAAACTACAGCCCTGATATAATCTCTGTTATTTTCCTTTGAGCTGGGGACTGGACAAAAATAAAGTTGAATGTTTTACTCTCCAGTAGTTATCCACATTTAAACGGCCAGCTAAGGTTTTAACTGCTGGTGTGAAGGCGGCCAGCGTTTTCTTCTTTGGTTTAAAGCTTCATGTGATACAAACATCTCAATCACAGCACAGAAAACACAAAAAAGATGCTAACCACTTTATCCTCCTTTGTGGCATGCAGTCCAGGACGCAGAGAGAACCAAGAGAAGTGAAGGATTGCAGGAGGCGTAAAGGAGACATGAAGGAGACAAGTAGAAGATGTGAAGGAGACGTGGAGGAGTTGTGGAGGAGACATGAAGGAGATGTGGAGGAGACGTGAAAGTGACTTGAAGGAAGAGTAAAGGAGACATGAAGGAGACAAGGAGGAGATGTGAAGGAGACATGAAGGAGACGTGGAGGAGTCGTGGAGGAGTCGTGAAGGAGATGTGGAGGAGTGATGGAGACGTGAAGGAGATGTAAAGGAGTGATGGAGACATGAAGGAGATGTGAAGGAGGGATGGAGACATGCAGGAGACAAAAAGGAATTGTGAAGGAGTAATGAAGGAGATGTAAAGGAGACGTGAAGGAGATGTGAAGGAGACATAAAGGAGACATGAAGGAGTCGTGAAGGAGATGTGGAGGAGATGTGGAGGAGTCGTGGAGGAGTCATGAAGGAGATGTGGAGGAGACGTGAAGGAGACTTGAAGAAAGAGTAAAGGAGACATGAAGGAGACAAGGAGGAGATGTGGAGGAGACGTGTAGGAGTAATAAAGGAGATGTGAAGGAGACGTGAAGGAGACATGAAGGACACGTGAAGGAGACGTGAAGGAGACGTGAAGGAGACGTGAAGGAGACGTGAAAGAGACGTGAAGGAGTAATGAAAGCGATGTGAAGGAGACGTGAAGGAGTAATGAAAGCGATGTGAAGGAGACGTGAAGGAGATGTGGAGGAGATGTGGAGGAGACGTGAAGGAGATGTGAAGGAGACGTGAATGAGACGTGAAGGACACGTGAAGGAGACGTGAAGGAGACGTGAAGGAGACGTGAAGGAGACGTGAAGGACACGTGAAGGAGTAATGAAAGCGATGTGAAGGAGACGTGAAGGAGACGTGAAGGAGACGTGAAGGAGATGTGGAGGAGATGTGGAGGAGACGTGTAGGAGTAATAAAGGAGATGTGAAGGAGACGTGAAGGAGACATGAAGGACACGTGAAGGAGACGTGAAGGAGACGTGAAGGAGACGTGAAGGAGACGTGAAGGAGACGTGAATGAGACGTGAAGGAGACGTGAAGGAGTAATGAAAGCGATGTGAAGGAGACGTGAAGGAGACGTGAAGGAGACGTGAAGGAGATGTGGAGGAGATGTGGAGGAGACGTGTAGGAGTAATAAAGGAGATGTGAAGGAGACGTGAAGGAGACATGAAGGACACGTGAAGGAGACGTGAAGGAGACGTGAAGGAGACGTGAAGGAGACGTGAAGGAGTAATGAAAGCGATGTGAAGGAGACGTGAAGGAGACGTGAAGGAGACGTGAAGGAGACGTGAAGGAGATGTGGAGGAGATGTGGAGGAGACGTGTAGGAGTAATAAAGGAGATGTGAAGGAGACGTGAAGGAGACATGAAGGACACGTGAAGGAGACGTGAAGGAGATGTGAAGGAGACGTGAAGGAGACGTGAATGAGACGTGAAGGAGACGTGAAGGAGTAATGAAAGCGATGTGAAGGAGACGTGAAGGAGACGTGAAGGAGACGTGAAGGAGACGTGAAGGAGACGTGAAGGAGATGTGGAGGAGATGTGGAGGAGACGTGTAGGAGTAATAAAGGAGATGTGAAGGAGACGTGAAGGAGACATGAAGGACACGTGAAGGAGACGTGAAGGAGACGTGAAGGAGACGTGAAGGAGTAATGAAAGCGATGTGAAGGAGACGTGAAGGAGACGTGAAGGAGACGTGAAGGAGACGTGAAGGAGATGTGAAGGAGACGTGAATGAGACGTGAAGGAGACGTGAAGGAGTAATGAAAGCGATGTGAAGGAGACGTGAAGGAGACGTGAAGGAGACGTGAAGGAGACGTGAAGGAGATGTGAAGGAGACGTGAAGGAGACGTGAAGGAGACGTGAAGGAGACGTGAAGGAGATGTGGAGGAGACGGAGAGGAATCGTGGAGGAGTGATTGAAACATGAAAAAGTGATGGAGACATTAAGGAGTAAAGGAGACATGAAGGAGATATGAAGGAGAGGTGAAGGAGACGTGACGGAGTGATGGAGACTTGAAGGAGATGTGAAGGAGAGGTGAAGGAGATGTCAAGGTGACATAAAAGAAATGTGAAGGAGACGTGGAGGAGTCCTGGACGAGTGATGGAGACGTGAAGGAGACATGAAAGACAGGTGAAGGACACGTGAATGAGACTTGAAGGAGTGATGGAGACATGGAGGAGTGAAGGAGACGCGAAGGAGATGTGAAGGAGACAAGGTGGAGTGATGGAGACGAGGAGGGGGAATGGAGATGTGGACGAGTGAAGGAGACGTGAAGGAGACGTGAAGGAGACGTGAAGGAGATGTGAAGGAGACGTGAATGAGACGTGAAGGAGACGTGAAGGAGTAATGAAAGCGATGTGAAGGAGACGTGAAGGAGACGTGAAGGAGACGTGAAGGAGACGTGAAGGAGTAATGAAAGCGATGTGAAGGAGACGTGAAGGAGACGTGAAGGAGACGTGAAGGAGACGTGAAGGAGATGTGGAGGAGACGTAGAGGAATCGTGGAGGAGTGATTGAAACATGAAAAAGTGATGGAGACATTAAGGAGTAAAGGAGACATGAAGGAGATATGAAGGAGAGGTGAAGGAGACGTGACGGAGTGATGGAGACTTGAAGGAGATGTGAAGGAGAGGTGAAGGAGATGTCAAGGTGACATAAAAGAAATGTGAAGGAGACGTGGAGGAGTCCTGGACGAGTGATGGAGACGTGAAGGAGACATGAAAGACAGGTGAAGGACACGTGAATGAGACTTGAAGGAGTGATGGAGACATGGAGGAGTGAAGGAGACGCGAAGGAGATGTGAAGGAGACAAGGTGGAGTGATGGAGACGAGGAGGGGGAATGGAGATGTGGACGAGTGAAGGAGATGTGAAAGAGATGTGAAGGAAACATAGAAGAGACGTGAAGAAGTATTGTCATAAAGGAGAGATAGAGACATGAAGGAGTGAAGGAGTCAAAAACTGTCAATTTCATTCTGTTGCAATGTTACACAAGTTAAAGCCTAAATGATTCGCCTGTGTGACATTTGTCTGGGACAATTCTCTCATTATTTATAAAACTTTACACAGTAAAATATTCCTTTATGTGGAGATTTTTCTGTTCCATTTCATTTTGGATGTTTTCTTAAAACAAAATATACAAGAAAACTGATATGGTCAAAATGATTAACCCCCAAGTGAAACCTGGAGATGTTTAGACTTCTGATTAAAGCAAAACACCACAGTGAAGCACGGTGGTGGTGGCATGATGGTGTGGGGCTGTTTCACTGCTTCAGACACAGGGAGCCTTACTGGGGTGGACCGGATCATGAAAAGTACTGAACGTGAAGAAACCTGCTCCCAGTCCAGCTAAAGGTCACTGCTGGTCCTTCACCGTGACAACTGGCCAAAACAAATATCTGAAGTTGCTCAAGGAAACAAAAATCCAGGTCCTGGAGTGGTCCTCTCAGAGTCCAGATCTCAGTCTTGTCCAGGATCTGTGGATGGAGCTCAAGGCTGTTGACCATGCTCAGAAACCAGCTGGAAGAAATCTCCAGGGAAGGGTCGATGGAGGTCCCTCAGAAAACTCAGACTCATGACCTCAGCTGAACGTCACGTGACCTCACTGCTGGTTTTTAATCAACGCAATCTTAATTTAGTAAAACAGACTTGTCTTTGTCCCGCTTAAACTAAAAGGCGTTTACAAGTTTACAGTTTTACTTGATTTCATGAAGAGGGCTCATCATTTTGACTTCATATCACTTCCAGAGTCTGAGGACGGTGGCGACGACGGAGATGCAGATGAATGTGAGTGACATGCAGGAGCAGCTTAGCGGGATCAGAGACGACGTCGGGACGGCGTAGACCTTCTCAGCACAGAAACGACATGGACAACATTCCTCCACACTCTCTTTTCTACACCTCATGTTTCTAGACACGTTCTGAAAATGTGCTCAGCTCTCTGAATTTTTAAATATTTATGTGTTAAGATGTTTTGTGTTTTGCTCCCATGAAAGAAATATAAACTTTATTAACAGAGATGATGAATTTAACAAGCTGTGTAATATGTAAATGCCAGAATATATTCATGTTAAATCTTATAAACCTATAGTTTATTCAAAACAGAACACAGAAGACATTTAAAAAGAGATATTTTACAAGTTCTTTAAAAGTATCACTTTTAGTTTCACTTTTCCTTAGTTTGCTCTTAAAATGGTAAATTTCCTCACTTATATATATATATATATATATAGATATATATATATATATATATATATATATATATATATATATATATATATATATATATATATATATATATCTATATATATTTTTTTTTATTTTTTTTTTATTTTTTTTTAATATATATATATATATATATATATTTTTTTTTTAATATATATATATATATTTTATACATTTTTTTATTTTGCTTTTTATTTTGTTTCAATGTTCTATTGTAAAAAAAAAAAAGGAATTTATGAGGTTTGTAAATCATTGTATTCTGTTTTTATTTACACTTTTACAACATTCCATAAACCAAATCAACACATTCTTTTGGTTTGATCATGTTTAAATAAAATAGATTTTTGATCATTGACCATCCATCCATCCATCCATCCATCCATCCATCCATCCGTCCATCCGTCCATCCATCCGTCCATCCATCCGTCCGCCCATCCATCCGTCCGCCCATCCATCCATCCGTCCATCCACCCATCCGTCCGTCCATCCGTCCGCCCATCCAGCCATCCATCCGTCCGCCCATCCATCCATCCGTCCATCCACCCATCCTTCCGTCCACCCGTCCATCCGTCCGTCCGTCCATCCGTCCATCCATCAGCCCATCCATCCATCCATCCATCCATCCATCCGTCCGTCCATCCATCCCTCCATCCATCCGTCCATCCATCCATCCATCCATCCATCCGTCCCTCCATCCATCCATCCGCCCATCCATCCGTCCATCCGTCCGTCCATCCATCCGTCAATCCGTCCATCCATCCATCCGTCCATCCATCCGTCAATCCGTCCATCCATCCATCCGTCCGTCCGTCCGTCCGTCCGTCCATCCGTCCATCCATCCATCCGTCCGTCCGTCCGTCCATCCATCCATCCATCCATCCATCCATCTGTCCGTCCATCCATCCATCCATCCGTCCGTCCGTCCGTCCATCCGTCCGTCCGTCCATCCATCCATCCATCCATCCGTCCGTCCATCCATCCATCCATCTGTCCGTCCATCCGTCCGTCCGTCCGTCCGTCCGTCCATCCATCCATCCATCCATCCATCCATCCGTCCGTCCGTCCATGTTAGTAAGCCCCTGGCTTGACCTCATCACCTGGAGTCCAGTGGGGTTCATCCCGACTAAGTAACATGGATTTGGTGTCCTGTGGAAAGAACCAGTGTTGCTCACCATCTCCAGGGGGGTGGTACAGGGCCAAATCAATCTGTGCAGCAGCCAAAGCCATGGGCCTTGGTGATCTGACCCCCCGACTGTCCTGGAGAGTTAATGTCCAGAAACATTTTGCATGTATACATGGAAAATTCATCATCTCCAACGGTTCACGTACTTGAACTCGTTGTTTTAAGACTCTTACAGACTTGCTCCTGATTGGCGGCCCTCTGCAGCAGACAGTTTCTGTTCAAAACTGGAATCCAGCTCACATTTGGTCTGGGTTTCTGTTCGTCAACAGCTAAAACACTTCTTGTACATCCCTCCCACACGTCAGACACAACCTCCTCCAGATGAGTTGAGAAGATACACATTTACATCCTGCTTTCACTAAGTGAAATCCAACTAACACCAGCAAGAACTTCATCAACAGTAGTTCTGAGCAACTGGATATATGTGAAAAGGTCACATATGTGCTATGGGTTGATTTTCAGTAAAAACATAATAAAGGTTGTCTCATGGAAATGGATCTTATACTTTTTCCGGTTTCATCTGATCATTTAAGAGCTGCAGCCAGCTGCTGATCCTCACCATCACTGATCTTCAGCAAGTGTGCAGACCTCTGTAAAAGAAGGTGTTAGCTGGTCTGAAGCATTCAGGAGTATGTTAACACAATGCCAAGAGGAAGGCCAAGACATCAGCAAAGATCCCGGAGACTTGCAAATTGGTGTAATTTCTTCTGGAAAGGCTTTTAAAAAACATTTCCAAACTATTTGTAGTTAAACGTCCCACAGTAAGAAAAAATATTTACAAATGGAAAACGAACAGACGGAAGTCAATCTTTAAGAGTGGACACCCCACCAAATTTGTCCCAACATCTGACCATGTGATGCTCAGAAAAATAGAAAGCCTACAGCCCTGTTAAATGAAGAAGACTGAACCAGTACGGGTTGTCTGCAAGAGCTGCCCGGAGAAAACCAGCGAGGGAAGTTGAGATGTACTGCTCCAGATTTTAATTTGCAGGTATGTCCAGACACCGCCCACCTCATTAAACATGACTAAAAGTCCTGGGGAGCCAATCAAATCAGTCTATCCTTGTAGAGAGAATGTGTGGGCGGGGTTAACGCGATGAAAACAAAGCAGCCACGTAATCTGGATGGAAACAGTGTAAACGCTGCGGCTGAGGACTGACGGCAGTTTCAGTCGGCTTTAGCATAAAAGATTCAGACTTTTGAAAGCTGTCGCTCAAGTCATTTCTTTGTAAGGTGGATGTATTTGCTACAGTAAATGTTTAATTCACTCTTTTACACATCTCTCTCCCGCTGAATACGTCACGATGTCCGTTGCTCTGATTGATCGTAGCACTGACCAACTGTGTGCAAAGGAGAAGGGGAGGGGGAGGAGCTATGGCTCGTTTTCAGACCCACATCTTTCTAGATGTGGTTCTGATCCATCAGGCTGAAGATAACCATTTCCAAACAATTTAAAGTTAAATGTTAACCACATCACTTTTTCTTTCTTTAATTGTTGTTAAATAAATATTGGTATGGTGAAAAAAAGTCACACATTGTTCTGAGGTTGTATGATCAGATGTACACATAGGATTAAATAAGGTTCTACTAAGTTTTGTCTAATATTTATGTACTAAATCCTCCTTTAGTTAAATAATTTCCTCTAAGGGATGTTTTGATATTAAACTCTATATTAAAACGTGAATTATTAAGAAAGGCCATATTGGCTGATGTTATTTTTAGCAAACGTGCCTTCCAATAAATCATTTGCTGTATTTGTTTTATTTATAGGCCGCGTTGGTCTCATCTCCTCACTTCCACGCTGCAGCCTGTCTGCTCTTAAACGTAATCTACTGGCTTTACCGGCAGAGATACTATCTTTATCCTGCGTACTGCCTGGTGCCAGTGTGAGTCCGGTCCCAGCTGGGACGAGCGGATACTGGACAGATTGGAGACCAGCAGGCCGAGGGTGGCGGCCAGCCGTTAGGTAAAGAAAGCAGAAGGAGCGTTTCTCTCTCTGGTTGGAGGGGAGCCCAGAGAAGGCTGGGACGGAAGAGGAACTGGTCTAAAAATACCACCAACATTTTTAGTTGATAGTTGGAAGACAAACTGGTCCAGTCTGGATCAAATTAATAACTAGAATACCGAGATGTGGTGAGGAATTTTACTTATGACACTTCTTCACCCAAGATGTCTCTGTACCAGAAAAAGCAGGGCCTCCACCATCATGAGAAACCAGGAAAGTCTTGGAATCGTGAGTTTATGTAAAGTTGCTGAAGGTTGGAAAAGTCATGATCACAATTCTGGTGTTGGACTGTAAGAGATCAGTAGATTAGCATCAGGAACAGCAGTCGCAACATCCTGGAGCTGAACAAGCTTAAAACTGTAGAGATGATAGTGGACTTCAGGAGGAACCCCCCGGCACTTTCCTCACTCACCATCATGGACAGTCCTTGAAGTGACAGACCTGAAGTGGGTCACTCACATAGACTCCATTGTTAAAAAGGCCCAACAAAGGTTGTACTTCCTTCGCCAGCTGAAGAAATTCAACCTGCCACAGGAGCTGCTGAGACAGTTCTACTCGGCCGTCATCGAGTCTGTCCTGTGCACATCAATAACCGTCTGGTTTGGCTCGGCTACTAAATCAGACATCAGAAGATTGCAGAGAGCGGTCCGGACTGCTGAGAGGATTATTGGTGCTCCCCTGCCCTCCCTTCAGGAACTATAGACATCCAGAGTGAGAAAAAGAGCTCAGAAAATCACTCTGGACCCCTCGCACCCAAGCCATCCCCTCTTTGAACTCTTACCCTCTGGCCGGCGCTACGGAGCCCAAAACATCAGGACTACCAGACGCTTGAACAGTTTCTTCCCCCAGGCAATCCACCTCATGAACAGTTAAAATGCTCCTCGATCGTGCAATAAAACACTGTGGAATTCCTATCACATAGCACAACTGTACATACCACGTTGTTATTCGATTTATTACATTTATTTATTTTGGTCAATTTACATTCTATTTATGTACTGGAAGCTAATAACACTGAAACAAATTCCTTGTATGCACAAGCATAATTAACAATAAAGTTTTTCTGATTCTGATTCTGAATATTTTTGGCGGAATACAGATCTAAAGTAGAACCAACAATTGGAGAACGAAAAAAGATGTCAATCAGTTTTGTTGTACATTGCCTTAACCCTTTACAGAAACTAGAATCCACTTCTTATCCCCTACCGACCACTGGGGTCCGCATCCGGACCTGCAGTTCCCCTACCGACCACTGGGGTCCGCATCCGGACCTGCAGTTCCCCTACCGACCACTGGGGTCCGCATCCGGACCTGCAGTTCCCCTACCGACCACTGGGGTCCGCATCCGGACCTGCAGTTCCCCTGCAGACCACTGGGGTCAAGATCCATTGACCTCCATGCTAAAAGGTATAAAAACTTTACAACAGAAATATACATGTTTATAGACTAGTACAAAACATTTTTAGTCTCCATAGTTTTAGTAGTTTTTTTGTAGTTTTTTAATAGTTTTCTCCATAGTATTTACCTCATCAGGTAAAATATAAAAAGCAACAAATGTTTGCATAATTATGGGGGGGGGGGTTGAGCGACAGCTGGCTATAGATAACAGCTAGCTGTGGTCGCTTTAGCTACTTAACTCTTCAGCAAAGACCTAACAGAGAAAAATCTTCTTATTCTAAAGAGAGTGTGTTTTGTTGTGCTGAAGCACCAAAACTTGCTCCAGTTTGGTCTGGAAGAAATAAAGGATCAAGCTATGGTAGCTAGCAAGCTCCGTTGGCAGCTACATTCACCCAAAGCTGAAAGGTGCTAACTGGGCTAAGTGGTGGATACAGACGGCTCCTCCAGCCGAGGCTTCCACCTGGCTGGCCTGCTTCCTTTCAGAGGCACCTCCATCTGGACCCAGTTCTGAAGAAACCCAAAGCTCAGTCAGTTAGTTGAGCATTGGCTATTTAGGGTCCAGACGGTGCTGAGTCAGAACACCAATATTGTTTTAATAACAATATCTGAAACAAGGATGAAGGACTAATCTTATCAGGATTAATTTAATTTTAGGTTAGCATGAGCTAAAACGAGCTAAAATTGCTAACGTGTGGAAACTGAGCTAAAAGGATGCGTCAGGTGGTTTCCTGAGGTCCAGTAAAAAGGCTTCAACTCAGACACAGTTTATATATACATACATATATTATATATATATATATATATATATATATATATATATATATATATATATATATATATATATATATATATATATATATATATATATATATATACATACACAATCCTTTTGAATACTAGTTTTGGTTTGAATCACTGAGCTCTTCAGGGTGTTCTAGCGCCCCCCTGTGGGAGAGCTGCTGAGCTGTGGGTGTTTGTATGAGGACGTACCTCAGGCACAACTGGATGGGTTTGAATGATTGACACCTCTGTAGACTCTTCTGCATGATGTGCTGACTTGGCTGTTTTGCTTTTTGAAATGTGTTAAGTTAGGTGGAAGTCTTTACAGCATTAAAGCTGACCTTCTTTCCTGTTTATTTGATGTGCGCATGTTTACATCACATTGTGGCTTCTGTTATTAAAAATAACAGAGATGATTGTAAGACCAATGGATTCTCTAGGGCTATTGTTTTTGTTTTTCCTTTTTGGCTTTGTTTTAACAGAAATGAATGTTCCAGACCAGCAAACCGACAAAACATCTGTGGTGATGATCAGTTCATCAATGCTGATGATCAGTTCATTAATAATGACGATCAGCAGCATCTGCATCTTTGCACTCATTGAACATTTTTCTCTCTGTATACTGTTTGTATAGGAATACTTTATCAGTTGCACTTTTTCATTTGCTCATTGACATTTTCAATACTTTGATATGGTTTCACAAGAACTTCTATATTGTGGCACCTATAACCACTTGCTCATATGTACTCATTGTAAATTATCCACCATATATATATATTGTATATATTTAAAATTGCTCACTAATTTATTCTGAACTGCGAAATGCACTTCTGGTTAGATGCTAACTGTATTTCATTGCCTTGTACTTATATGTGCAGTAACAACAAAGTTCAATCTAATCTAATCTGACTGCAGTTTATGCCCTGAAGACCTATGGAAGCAGTGAGGGGGTACTTAGTATTATCCACAGATATTTTTGATTTTGGTATACTTTGTTTAATTTGATGGTACACTTTGTTTATCTAAGGTTGCATTTGAATTATCCTTGGACCTGATACTAACACTAAAACAATCTGATTATTTTTGCCTTTTTTTTAAGACCATGAATGTACATGACTCTATACTGGTGAGTTTTATGTCCAAGTGCTTCTGGCTTATAAAAAGCTTGAAGGGTCCGTGGATGGAGCCAAGCCACTCTTCCAACACACTTTAGTGTCACCAAAGTGTGACCAGGAAGGAAAAGAAGCGCATGGAAACAACACAGCCAAGCAGAAGGACAATCTGGACATCAACAAGAGCAGGGATGAAGTGAGTGTGAGAAGGGAGAAAGAAAAGTGAAGTGATGATGAGGAGCCTCACATTGTTGGAGCGCAGAGAGACCCGCCCTCCACAGCGAGCGCAGAACCTGGTCTGGCAGTACAAGCAGAGGTGGCCGCAGCCATCCGCGAACTTGGTCTTGCGGCAGATGCCGCAGGTGGGCGCGTCATCCTTCTGCTGGCTCTGCTGGCGTCGTGTCTCCGCCCCGATACGGCGCACTTCCTGTTTGTAGCTCTCAAACTGCTGGTGCAGCGTCCTGAGAGGACAGAAGGAGGTAGACGTTAGTGGCACAGCTCTTTGTTTGCCTCCAGCATAAACAAATAAGCCTGGACATAAACGAACACATTACAGCCGAGAGACACGTCTGTTAGATCAGTGACAGCCGCGCTTGAAATGTCTGTTTTAAAGAAAAATTAGAACCTCGTTGAAATCTAATGCTTTTAGTAAATGATTCGATGCATCTTCCTGAGGCGTTACTGGCATTTTTGTGACATTTTTTTTTTTTGTCAGAATACCACAAAGATAAAGTACAACTGCTCCATTTTCAAAAACTATTTGCAGCTCTGTTCACAGTAGCTGGTTTTTAGTGGGTTGAGTCAGACACTCAGACTCCACCCCCGTTTGAGAGCTCACACCTCCATCATGCAGCAAAACCATTGTGATGAGAAATCTGGTGGAGTTTCAGATGGTGAAGCTTCTACTCTGATCTGGTTCTGTGATGTCGCTGTGATGTCGCAGAAACCTGCTAATCTAAAGAGCTGAATTACATTTATTTGGATCGTAGCCGCCAAAACAGAGCGATAGGGTGGTGTTGTAGGAGGTGTTTATTTGGCATCACTTGACACATCCAGAGAAACACACGCATCCTCAGACAGCTGTTTTAAAATCGTCCTGGTTAAAGGGATCTTCACCTGGTGCTCAGTGTCTTCCACGTTCTGGCATTCTGGGGCCTTATGCTAGGTTAGGTTCTGTTTCTTCAGACTACAGTACGATCGAGGACCTCGTGTCCTTTGAGAAGATCTTTGGTGAATAACAGGTTAGATGTGTGAATGTAACATTTAAATTCAAGTTGAGCATGAAACAACCCAGCTAACTAACAAAGGTTCTGAGGCGGACTGTTAAACTGTTAAACGTCAAAGAACTGGACAAACCCACTGTGACCTCATCCACAGCTTTCTGAACACATCTCTGAAAGACTTTCCATCTCCGCTCGGCGCCACCTTGGACGAAACCTCGCAATCGAACAGGACCAGCTGGAACACGCTAGCTATGCTTATGCTAACCAGCAATGCCAGTTAGTGTCAACTTACATGCAGTCTGATGAAATCTGCCCAGTACTCTTATTTATAGTGTTGATATAAAAGAAAAACATCCCAAACAAGTGCTGACAGAGCTGAAATGAGGACTAGCAGAGCTCTGCTGGGACCTGCGGTGGCTCCGCCTTGTAATGGTGCCCTGCCGGTGACTGAGCATCACAGCCTAGGTATCCGAGCAACGCATAACCGAGTGTGGCGTAGCGCAATCAGTTACCGGTTTAGTAGCTGTCTGGTTAATCAACCTGGAGGGGCCCTGAATGATCTGAGGTGAAGATTACTCAACCAGAAGACCCAGCTGCTGCAGGAAGAAGATGTTGAAGATTTAGAAACAGTCCAGCTTGGATCCATCCCTGGTTAGAAGCCTTCATTCAAGGGTGGAGGCTGCAGTTGCTCTACTGACCACTAGGGTCTAGATCCAGACCTGCAGTTCCTCTACTGACCATTAGGGTCCAGATCCAGACATGCAGTTTCACTGTTGACCACTAGGGTCTGGATCCCTAGTGATCCAGTATCTATATCTGGAGTTTCTGTCTGAGTTCTCAGATTTCTTATCTAGTTTATTGATCAGTACAGATAAAGTCATCATAGTGGGCGACTTTAACATTCATATGGATGTTGACAACGACAGTCTTAAGTTGGCTTTTGATTCTCTTCTAGAATCGATGGGGATTTTACAAAAAGTTAACGAACCGACGCATTGTCTTAATCATACTCTTGATCTGGTCCTCGTCTACGGTGTAGAACTTGATAATCTGTTAGTGTCACATGTTAACTCCCTCCTATCCGACCACTATTTAATAACGTTTGAATTCAACATTGTCAACGTTACGCATAATAGGAGGAATTACTTTAGCAGGTGTCTATCCGATAAAGCTATTACTAAATTTAGGGAGGCCGTTGCTCTTCATCTTCTTACAGTGGAACATAGTGAAGCAGTTGAGGGCTGTGACCTCGGTTCTACCTCTGCAGACGTTGATTTCCTTGTCGGCAGCACTGCAGATGTGTTGCACTCAGCTTTAGATGTAGTTGCTCCTTTGAGAAAGAGGGTCTCTAACCGTAGGAGCTTAACTCCCTGGTTTAACTCACATATTCGTATGTTAAAACAGAAAGTGCGTAAAATGGAAAGAAAGTGGTACTCTAGTAGGTCTGTAGATATTTATTATGCATGGAAAGATAGTCTAATAGTGTATAAAAAAGCGCTTCGCAAAGCTAGAACAGCCTATTATTCAGTGTTAATAGAGGATAATAAAAATAACCCACGTTTTCTGTTCAGCACTGTAGCCAGGCTGACAAAGAGCCACAACTCTGTTGAGCCGTGCATCCCTGCAGCTCTCAGTAGTGAAGACTTTATGAGCTTCTTTAGCATTAAAATTGTCAGAATTAGAGAGGAAATCGGCCAGGCCCTCCCGGCAGTGGCTGTGGGCATTTCTACAGCTCCCTACTCCCTTATGCTCCGACCTGACTCTAGACTGTTTTGTTCCTGTTGACCTCTCTGAGCTGACCTCAGTCGTCAATGGATCTAAATCATCCACGTGTCTGTTAGACCCAATCCCTACTCGACTACTCAAAAATGTTTTCTCTCTTATTGGAGCGACAATACTGGACCAGATCAACTTGTTCCTAGTCTTGGGAAATGTGCCACAGGCTTTTAAAGTTGCAGTAATCAAACCATTACTTAAAAAACCCTCTCTTGACCAAGACATTTTATCCATTTAAAGACCGATTTCCAACCTTCCATTTATCTCTAAAATTCTGGAAAGGGTAGTTGCAAGCCAGCTGTGTGAGCATTTGTATAGAAATGATCTATTTGAAATTTTTCAGTCAGGGTTCAGATGTGTCATAGCACAGAAACAGCACTGGTTCGAGTCTCGAATGACCTTCTTATGGCCTCAGATAATGGGTTAGTGTCCATACTGGTTCTGCTGGACCTCAGATAATGGGTTAGTGTCCATACTGGTTCTGCTGGACCTCAGATAATGGGTTAGTGTCCATACTGGTTCTGCTGGACCTCAGCGCTGCTTTTGATACCATAGATCACAGCATTTTACTGCAGAGACTAGAGTATGTTGTTGGGATTAAAGGGACAGCTCTAGATTGGTTTAAATCATATCTGTCTGATAGATTCCAGTTTGTTCATGTTCATGTGGTTTCTTCAGTACAGATGAGGGTCTGCTATGGTGTCCCGCAGGGTTCAGTGCTAGGGCCAATCCTGTTCAGTTTATACATGCAGCCCTTGGGAAGTTTTATCCGGAACCACGGCATTAATTTTCATTGTTATGCTGATGATACGCAGCTGTATCTGTCTATGAAGCCAGATGAAACAGAACCATTAGACAAACTTCAGATGTGTCTTAAGGACATCAAGGACTGGATGTCCAGAAATTTTTTGCTACTAAATTCTGATAAAACAGAAGTTGTTGTTTGTGGTCCCAAACAGCTTAGGAAGGGATTAGATGGTCTTGCGATGGCCTCCAGTAAAACTGTGCGAAACCTTGGCGTTATATTCGATCAGGATTTGTCATTTAAACAGCATATTAATCAGGTTTGTAAAACTGCGTTTTTCCACCTCCGTAATATCGCAAAGATCAGGAGCATCCTCTCCCAGAGTGATGCTGGAAAACTAATTCATGCGTTCGTGTCTTCTAGACTAGATTACTGTAACGTGTTATTGGCTGGATGTCCAAGTAATTCTCTGAACAGCCTCCAGCTGATCCAAAATGCAGCAGCGCGAATGCTGACAGGAACCTACAAGAGAGACCACGTCTCTCCAGTTTTAGCTTCCCTCCATTGGCTCCCCGGAAAATTTAGAATCCAATTCAAAATTTTATTACTTGCATATAAAGTCCAAAATGGCCTAGCGCCGCGATATTTGCAAGACCTGATAGTACCGTACGTTCCTAACAGAGTTCTCCGTTCTCAGGGTGCAGGTTTACTCGTAGTTCCTAGAGTATCGAAATGTAGATTTGGAGGACGGGTCTTCTGTTATCAGGAACCATCACTCTGGAACCAACTTCCAGTTTGGGTGAAGGAGGCTGATACCACCTCCACCTTTAAAACCAAACTTAAAACATTTCTTAAAACAACATCTGAAATGAGGACTAGTGGAGCTCTATTGGAACATCTGGAGCAGCAGGTTTGGTACTGGACTACTTCCCCAAAAGACAAGAGGCCAAAAAGCCTCATTAAAGCTCTAGTTTCATTCACATCATCAGCTACCTCTTATTAGATCTCTTAAACAATGAAATGCACTGCTGCGCAATTTCAGCTTGTTTTTTGTCAAGTGACAGATTTGCTGTAAATCTATCGTACACAAGAATACCAGCATCTCCAGCAACAACAAGCAAAAACAGCTTAAAGACCAGAAACTGAAAGGGGTTGGACAGAAGGTCGCTAGACCTGTTTTCTTGGTTCTTGAAGACTTAACTGAAGGACCAACTCTTACAACTGGACAAAAGTCCAATGCCTTCAAAAACTAAAAACAGAGGTTCCAAGAACCAAGAGTTCCCTTCTGTTCACGTCTCTGAAGGGTCACTGTGAGCTGGATGAGAACCGGGCTGGTCTTTCAGCTGGAATGGTTTACCTGGGTCTGCTAAAAGTGGACATGTCCTCGCAATCAGCTGAGCGGCAGGAAAGCCGGTGAAACCATAACTCCTGATCTGTCAGCAGCTTCTTCTGGAATAGATGATCAGGTCTCAGGTAACGATCCTCCACCATGACCCATCTGAAGTCCAAGACCAAACCAGGATATTCGTTCATCCAAAAATATTGATGAATGAGTCTTCCAAACAAAATAGTGTGTTTAAAGAACCAAATCGTCGGACTTTTCCATCCCGGGACCTGATCCTCTTCAGCGGAGCGTTCCGGGCGCCGTGGCTGATGAAGCAGCAGGCTGCTCCGCGCACAGATGGAGCCGGTGGTCTGGGGCTTGTGTCAGCCAATCAGATGGCGCTGAGATAAACTGGAACCGGGACAACTGTTTTGTGACATGGATTGTTGGATGGAGGTTAAAAAATATAATTGAAGCCGTACAAAGAATGAAATGACCTCTTCAGCGTATTAATGCCGTCAGACATGAAATAGTCTTAAATATGTGGCATGTTTGGTTTGAGTTTAAATGCCCAAAGCAATTAAACTTCATAAAACTTCAGCACTCAACATTAACACCCTGATGAAAACAAAAGTTAAGACATTTAAAAGTTAATTTATAAAGGTTCTATACAGTTTACTTCGTCGTCTGAAGGTGCTTCCACAACACGGGTGAGTCCAAGTAGGTAGTAACCCTCTTTTAATCCTGTTTTTACAACAGAAAAACGAAAAGAAAAAGTGCCTGATTTTAAATACAAACTACAACTTCAGATGAACAACCGAAAACTTTATTCATCATAACACTGGAGACAAAAACATCAAACATCGCTCCCATGATTCATAGCGTTCTGTAGAGCACACCTAAAAACACTGTAGCAGCAGACTTTCAGGTATCTCCTGATTTTACACCAGGTTCAGGTCTGGACTTGGACCAGCTCATTCCAGAACCTGGATCATCATTCTGATGTCGATCTGCTGCTGTGTTTGGGATCATTTCCCGTCACATGACCCAGTGTCAGACAGAAGTCCTCACATGTGTCTGCAGAAGACTCTGGTCTACAGAGGAGCTCATGGTCCCCTCAGCGACTGACAGGTGTCCAGGTCCAGACCACCACCCCTCCACCTCCGTGCTTCACGATGGGTCTGAGGTGTTTCTGCTGACCAAACATGGTTCTGGACATGAAGACCAAACATCTCCACTCTGGTCTCATCTGTCCAGAAGACTTCCTTCCAGAAGTCTGCTGGTTGTTTGTGGACCTCAGTTGTGCTTCCATGTTCTTCTCAGACAGAAGAGGTTTTCTCCTGGAAACTCTTCCAACATGTCCCGGTTCAGTCTTCTTCTGACTGTGATGTCCTGGACTTTTATCACACTAGCAGAAGTCAGAAATTATTTAAACTGCAGGTTCTTCTCAAGAGTCATTTATTTAACGCTAGGGTGAAAAAAGGAAACTGGAAATTGTCGCCAGAGCAGCAGAAACGTGACCTCTGACACTGAGAAGCTGATTTGAGGCCAGGCACCATGGGAACAGCTGCCAGGAAACAGGGTGCAGGGCTGGTTGTCGTGGCAACGCGGTGGCGTCAAGCGGTGGGTGTCAGCGGGTGTTAATGCACCAGCTGCTCCTGCTCTGAGGACCAGTCTTCTCTGGTGTTTGAGATGCAGCGTTGGAGCAACGTGACTTATAAATAAATGTGTTTCTCAGCTGAGAGTCAGTGAGGAGAGACGTTCATCGTCTCCAAGGTGTTTCACTCTTTCCATAAAACCCATCATTACCGAAGCAGAGACAAACAAACAAACATTCACCAGTGTTTTAAGTAAACTCATCAAAGAAACAGGGTGTGTTCTTGTGGTCAAAAGTCACATGACTGGTCAAGTTAGTTTTGTGCAAACGTTGTCCTCTTGCCCAGGGATCACATGACCACCCACCACTCATCTTCTCCTTCACAAGGAGCTGGCAGCTATTAGAACTGGTATGTGTTGGACTGGGACCAATAGAGTCTCCACTCTCATCTACAGGACCATAAACCATGATCCAGATGTGGATATCCAGATATCCATGTGTCCATGCCAACATGAGTGTGAAGAGTGGGAGTAGCCCACAATGGTAAATCACTGGGGGCCCCTGAGCAAGGCCCTTAACTCCCAATTACACCGCCAAGTCTAAACCACGCCCACATTAGATGACAACCAGGTACTGGCTGTGTTAGCTGCCAGTCAAAGGACCACGCCCCTGAATAAATATTAACTTGTGGTGTTAGATAATATCAACTGAAAAGATATTTAAAAATTCCCTCATCTGGTTGTCAAGGATTTAGTTTAAACATAGACTTTAAATGATATGAAATCAATATAGGTTCCAGACCCTAGGGGACAGTAGAGGAACTGCAGGTTTAGATCCAGACCCAAGAGGACAG